>CM046968.1:81700641-82300641 GCA_025698475.1 Gossypium anomalum
AGATCTCCCTTCAATTTCCTCCAGGACTTTTTGGGTTTCTTTGTTTTGTTATTATTATTCTTCTGAGATGTTTTCCTTTATAAATATGAATTAAATCCCCTAAATACCTAAGGGGAATGAAACCTAAGACGAATCTTGTTATTATTTTCTAAATTTTATGATAAATACTTGATTTGTTCTTAATTATGTGTTCTTAATTCTTACTTTAATATTCCAGGATATTGATTCAAGTATTGATGTGCTTATTCAGAGGAGCAAAAGTCCCTGTCTAAGAGTAGATCTAGCATAATTAAGCTGAGTTGATTGCACCCCTGGACATTGGGCGACATAAATCTGCCGGATTAGGGTGAAACCTAATAAGGGAATCCATAAATTGAGTTAATGCAACACTAGGGGTTTTAATTAGAAAGAGATTTCAATTAATCAACCTAGGGTTAAACGTTGTTAGTCTCGAGAGAGATAATAATATAAATCAGGGATTTCTACGGATCAAGTCAAGTGAATAAATCGTCTAATTCAGAGTCAATTAACAAATGAAGTTTAGGTGGATTTTTCCTTGGGTATTGTCTATGTCAATCAGTTTTTCCCAAAGTATTTCCCCAGTTTACTTCCTATGCATTCTTAGTTTAGTTAATTAGTTTAGATAAAACAAATCCCCTTATTTTTAGGCTAGATAATAAAAAGAAAGTTAATACTAGAACTTTTAGTTCATGTGGGTTCAACATTCCGGTCTTGCTATAAACTATACTACTGTTCGATAGGTGCGCTTGCCTTTATCGTGATAATAGTTAGTTTTCAAGTACGATCATAATAAATATAAAACTTATCACGATTGAAGTTCATCAAGTTTTTGGCGTCGTTGTAGGGGAACAAAGATATTAGGAACACTTAATTTTTATTACTTAAGCCATTTATTTTATAGCAATTGAAATTTTGTTTTTGTTTATATTACTAAATTTTGTTTTATTTTCTACTAGCAGGTTTTTATAGTTTATGACTAGAAGAAACCCGTCAGGACCATTACTTTTTGGTAGTGAGATCGAACGCACAGCTCGCAGAAACAGAAGAGAAATAAGGCGAAGCCTAAGATATATAGAGGAAGGGCAAGAGGACGATATTCCAACCATTAGATGTACTTGTCAAAATCGATAAATTTATTTTCTCAATTGATTTTGTTGTTCTAGACATGGAAGAGGATAGTGACGTACCTTTGACTTTAGGACGACCCTTTTTAGCAGCTACTGGAACTATTATTGATGTTGGTACAGGTGAACTCACACTTCGTGTGGGTGATGAAACAATTACTATTCAGGCTCGTAATTCTACTAACCATGTGGTGCATGGTACGTGATATTCGTGACAGGTTTTAAAAATTTATAATTAATCGTTCTTAAAACTAACTATTATCACGATGAAGGCAAGTGTACTTATCAAACTGTAGTATAGCTTTAGCATGACTAGATTGTCGAACCCAAAGGAACCAGGAGTATTAGTAATTACTTTCTTTTTATTATCTAGCCTAAAAATTAAGGGATTTGTTTATCCAAACTACTCAACCAAACTAAGGGTGCATAGAGGGAAAATTGGGAAAAAGCTTTTGGGAAAACTCGATTGATTAAGATATTACCCAAGGAAAAATCCAACTAGAATTCACTTGTTATTTGACTTTGAATCAGACGATTTATTCATTTGACTTTATCCGTAGAAATCCCTAAGTTATAATATTATCTCTCTCGAGACTAATAACGTCTAACCCTAGGTTGATTAATTAAAATCTTTTTCTAATTAACACCCTAGTGTTGCATTAACTCCATCTATGGATCCCCTTATTAGGTTTCACCCTAATCCAGAAAAATCTTGTTACCCTATCTCTAGGCGTGCAATCAACTCCACTTAATTACGACAAATTTACTCTTAGACAGGGTCTATTCCTCCTCTGAATAAGAGCATTAACTTGAATCAATATCTTGGAATATTAAAACAAGAATTAAGAACACATAATTAAGAACAAGTCAAATATTTATCATACAATTCAGATGATAATAACAAGATCTGTCTTAGGTTTCATTCCCTTAGGTATTTAGGGGGTTTAGCTCATACTTATGAAAGAAAACATCTCACAAGAATAAAGATAACAAAACATAAAGAAAACCCAAAACCTCTAAATGGAAATTGAAGGGAGATCTTCAGTTTTGACGATGAATTTGGCTTCTGAGATGGATCAATCGGCTTCCCTTGAGTGATTCCTTGCCTCCTACTCTGTGTCTCTGTTCTAAGTGCCTCCTCTGGTGTTTAAATAGGCTTTAGAATGGGTAAGAGCCCTCAAAAGTGGCCTTTTACGAATAGGGCTATGCTTGGGCTCGGCAGGGACACGCCCATCTGACATGTCCGTGTTCGATTACTCTAGCCCGTGGTCAAGGCTGTTGAATAGGAATGGGCGTGTAGTCTACCCGTGTAAGTCGTGCTTCAATCCTGCCAAATGAACACAGCCGTGTGACACGCCCGTGTGAGGAAGTCCAGGCTGTATTGATTTCCCACATGGGTCCATTTTCTCTATTTTTAGCCCGTTTTGCTCTCTTTTTACTCTCTTATGCTCACCTAAGTATAAAACATGAAATTAAAGGATTAGGAGCATCAAATTCACCAAATCCAAGGAGAAATCATCTATAAATGTATTAAGCATGGGATAAAAATATGTATAAATTACGGTTTATTAGTGCAACCTTCTTTGCAGGAAACACGTGCGAAGAGGATACATAAGCCATGTTCAAGTAACAACAAAAGACCCATCTATGAAGAACGAAGGCTAAAAATCAGGGAACTAGATAAATGGCGGACACAGAAACTGAGAACACACGATAAACCAAAACCACGCCATGACAGACTCAATGTTTCACCAAATCAACTTAAGGCTGGAGACAAGGTACTATTAGATGCAGTAGACCCTCGCATTACCACTTCTAAACCCAATGGAGCAATCCCTTTTACAGTACTCAACATTTTCCCATGCGGTGTAGTCGAGGTAACTCATTCCAAATTCGACATGTTTAAGGTAAATAGTACTCGTCTAAAACCTTATTTTGATAAAATTGATAGCAGGAATGATGAGTGTAAACTCCTCGCACCACCATGACCACGCAACAGAGAGGTAAATCGAGCTTAGGCTCTAAATAAGTACTTCTCGGGAGGCAACCCGAGCACTAGCAGTGTTGACTTCTTTAAATTTCAGTTTTCAGTTTTTAACATCTAAATCACTAACTGAGTTCTTGAACACAGGTTTTCTAAAATCTAGACGGCCAGGCACACGAACGTGCCTCAGGCCTTGCGCATACCACGAGCGACAACACGGTCGTGCGATACGGCTGTGTAGAAATAGAGCAAAATTTTTCCCAAAACACGGGATTGGATACGTTGCCACTGTCGTGCGATTTAGACATGGGCAAGCCTGCCAAATTAACACGGGCGTGAGACACGCCCGTGTCTCTGAGCTGTGGTGGAAACTGAGAAATTAACACGGGCGTGCAACATGCCCGTGGCCACCACCCGTGGTCGAGACTATCAAAATAACATGGGCGTGCGCATTTATACACAGGCGTAGAAGAAGCGAACAAAGTAAGACACGGCCACGCGACACGGTCATGTGCACCAACACGCCCAACGAACACGGGTGTGGGTTAAATTTTAGACGCACTCAAATTTGAAAATCACGAAACACACAGGCTAAAATATGGGCACACGGGTGTGCCTTACAGCCGTGTGCCCCAATATCTATATAAACCCCTCTTTATTCATCATCCCCTTCCCCAAAAACCCCTAACCCTAGCCGTTGAAATCTTCCCCCTCTACCGACCAGCCACCCCTAGCTCTCCTCTCTTCTTCCGTTTTCCCCTTCTCTTTCCTTTCTCTCCACTTCTTCTCTTGCGCGAACCGCACGACCTCATCGCCTACGCCCATGTACTCCGCCGCCATTCCACTTCAGTCCACCCCAACCACCATCGGCTCTCTTTTCCTATTTTATCCTTCACATATTTTTTCCTTTTATTTTTATTTCATTTTATTTTAGTTATTTTATTTAGTAAATTACTTTTGTAATCATTATTATTATTTTTCTTCATTATATTTGTTCTTGTTGAAATGGTTATCATTCTTAGTTTTTATTATTATGCCTATTTTAGTTTCTGGCTATTTCTTGTTACCTTTACTCTTTGTTTTTATCATATTTTACTATGCTTAGTATTAACAATATGTTCCTATAAAGTTCCTATTAGTTTTTAGTTTTTTCCATAATTAGTGTTAGGGTATATCCTTTTAACTCTTGACTGGCTATTCAGGACTATTTTGAACTTCTGTTATTTTCAGGTACAACATGACAAACACAAGAGGCAAGAAGACTGCTGTCCCTACCTCAAAGAAGCGCAAAGGAGCAACATCCTCCTCGGGTCCTACCTCTGAAATCCGGCACCCATTCCTCCAATTTCCACTAGGACCACAGGAGGAACTATTCTAGATACTACGGGCCCGACCCTTAGGTGTGGGCCGTTACATTGATTAGACTGCCCTAGAGTAGATCCAACTTGTTGACGCAGTCTGGGCTCTCCTGACGACTGAGCCATGGGGACTCCTTTTTGATATTGTCGAGCCAACGTACCTCGAGCTCACGCTAGAACTCTGTTCAACTTTCCACGTTCAAATCGTTATGATAGAGTTCGATGATCCCGGAATGATCCAGTTCTGTCTCGGTGGTTTAGTTTACCAGTTGAGCGTGCCTGAATTCTGTGTCGCATTAGGACTCTATACGGAAGAGTTTGTGGACAATAACGACCTCGACACTCTCCATCGCCACATCCACTACTCTCCTTCAAACTGTTGGAAGGCCTTAGTTCCTATTTCGGCCACTTATGACCCTAGCCGCTCCAAGGTATTAGCTCTCGCCCCATCACTAAGATACTTGCACGCCATCCTAGCCCACACCCTGACAGGGCGGCGAGAGAGTACCGGCGTCATCAACACTAACGACGCCTATTTTTTATGGAGCATGGCGCATAGGCACGTGTTCGACCTCGCCTATTTCATTGCGCTAACCATTAGCCATCAGACGGAGCGATATAGGAAGGGAGTCATTTCCGTTGGCCCTTATATGACTCGCCTGGCACGGTACTTCAGACTCCTCAACACAGTGGTGCAGGCATCCTCCTTCACCCTCATCGGTCAGATGTCCCTACAGGGCATCTCGAGTATGCACCATATGAGGATGATCGAGTGACAATGTGGATTTGGTCCTCCTCAGTATCGCCTCATCCAGTCAGCCGAGCAAGAGGACCCAGAGGACGTTACTAATGATGTCCCTCCATCTCACGAGGATCCACCCTCTCAGCCACCACCTATTCATCGTCCAGTTTATGCAGCGGCTTCACTCTCTAACATCTCTGAACGTCTTACTCGATTCGAGCAACAATGTTTTCAGCGCTTTGATCACATTGATGCAACCTTACATCAGATTTGTCAGCACTTTCACATCTCATCGCCACCCCCACCTCGTAAACCATCTGGCGATAAAGATTTTTGAAGATTTTTATTTATTATCTTTATGTTTTTACTTCTATCTTTTTAAAACTACTTCTTATTTTATTTCTCTTTAATTTTATTTTTACTTCATCCTTAGGTTTTACAATTTATATTAAGTAATTTATGTTTTCGACCATTTCTTTACGAGTTATCAAGCTACTTTATATTTCCTAAAAAGTTATTGATTCTATCGCAGTTTTAAAGAGCTCCAAAGCTCACTATTACTTAGGAATATGAAACCCTACTGGAAAAGGTCCTCCACAACTGCCATGCCCTGCTCGACCACGACCATAGCTACCATTAGTTATAATATTCTTTTGGCATAGCACTTGTGGAACCTAACCTCTACTACCACCGGAGTATCCCCTCCACTTTTCATAACTCCAATTCAAGGATTCCATTTAACATTCAGGAAGTTTCACTTCTCTCCCTCTCTCTTTTGATATTATCGTTATAACTGTTATACATCCTTGTACATTGAGGGTAATGTACATCTTAAGTGTGGGGAGGTTATCTATATCATTATAAAAAAAATCCCTGAATTTTGTCTTATTCTCACGTGAATCACTCATATCACTATTAGAATGAATTTTGATTAATTTATGATTTTTTTTATATATCCTGAATTAAAACATAGGCATTTATGCATTGATTGTTTAAACTTTAAGAAATTAGAGAATCAAGCAAGATAAGTTGATTTTTGAGAATTAAAAAATTTTTAGGTTGTTTCCCCAACTTTAGGTATTATCTTGAAGTTGAAATTCACAGGTTTAACATCAAAAAGCCATAATTTTTGTGAGATCTTGAGCCTTTAGAGATATATTATTCCTTTCATGCTCACTTTTATTGTTGCTATGAGTGCGTCAATATTGATTTGTTATTCTAGAACTTGCGTCGATTATGCATGTTAAGACCACACCATTTGATTTAATATGTCGAGATGATAAAGGCATTTAGGTTTAACTCACTCACTCCATAAAAGCCTACTTTCATAATTAACCCTTAGTGAACCCCCTTGAGCCTAACAAGCCATTCATTGATATACCTCCAATATTAACCCATAACCCATTATTGTTGAAATCCCCTCAATTAATTTGATCCCTATTTTTGTTGAGATTTGATTTGAATAAATTGCTTAGCTATGTTTTATTTTTTTATATAGTTAGCAAAGTTATAAATATTTGATTCGTTCTTAAAAAAAAAAAATTATGTGATGCTTGGATTAAAACGATGTTATCCATGAAGAAAAGCTCAATTCTAGAATCTTCTAAATTAGGAATGTAATTTGTCAGTTTTAGTATTTTTCTAGTTAGGTAATTTTTCAACTCAATCTCGATTCTAACCTCCTCTTTCAGCTTGTGACCACACCCCCTAACCAAAGCCACGTTACAACCCTCTAAAGACCTTTTGATTGATGTATCATCTCAATATATAGTGGTGGAGATTTGATTTTCACACAAGCCTATGGTAATAACTTTTCATATTGACTAATGAGTGCTAAATTTGTTTTCCTTAAACACCTCGAGTGATTTGAGTGAATCTTTAGTGAGGATGTTGAATTATGTGATATTTTGAATCAAAGGTGATTACTTAGATGATGGGAGACACCTAAGTTTTTCGTGATAAAATGCTCAACTTGGAATGCTTGAATCTTTGATGTTCTCCTAGTTGAATTCTCAATGTATTACTTATGGATTATTTTGAGATATTATTGATAGGAATTATAAGTTAAGAAAAATGAATTTTTAATTGTGAACTGAGGATTTTGCTTGAGGACAAGCAAACGCTTAAGTGTGGTGGTATTTGATAAGTCGTAATTTATACATATTTTTATCCTATGCTTAGCACATTTTTGGATAAATTATCATTAGATTTATGGAATTTGATGCTCCTAATCCTTTAATTTCATGCTTTACACTTAGGAGTGCATAGGAGAGTAAAAAGAGCAAGAAACGAGCCAAAAACGGAGAAAATGGGTCAACGTGAGAAATTAACATGGCCTGGACTTCCCTACACGGGTAGACCACATGCTCGTGTAGTTTTAGCAGACTCTAACACGGCCTGGACCTCCTAACATGGGAAAACCACACGCCCGTGGCTATTCAACAGACTCTAACACGGTTTGAAGCACTTACACATGGGCATGTCACACGGGCGTGTCCCTGTCGAGCCCAAGTTTAATTCTATTTGGAAAAAGTCACCTTTGAGGGTTGGGAAGCATTCTAAAGCCTATATAAACACCTTAGAGGAGGAACTTAAAGGACACACAGAGGAGGAGGTAAGAAATTACTTGAAGAAAGCCGATTGATCCATTTCAGAAGCCGGATTCTCCTTCAAGACTAAAGATTTCCTTTCAATTTCCTCCAAGAGTTTTTGGTCTTCTGATATGTTTTCCTTTATAAAAATGAATTAAATCCCCTAAATACCTAAGAGGAATGAAACCTAAGATGGATCTTGTTAATATTTTCTGAATTATATGATAAATACTTGATTTGTTCTTAATTATGTGCTCTTAATTCTTGCTTTAATATTCCAGGATATTGATTCAATTATTGATGTGCTTATTCAGAGGAGCAAAAGTCCCTGTCTAAGAGTAGATCTAGCATAATTAAGCAGGGCAACATAAATCTACCGGATTAGGGTCAAACTTAATAAGGGAATCCATAGATCGAGTTAATGCAACACTAGGGGTTTTAATTAGAAAGTGATTTCAATTAATCAACCTGGGTTAGACGTTGTTAGTCTAAAGAGAGATAATAATATAAATCATGGATTTCTACGGATCAAGTCAAGTGAATAAATCGTCTAATTCAGAGTCAAATAACAAGTGAAGTCTAGGTGGATTTTTACTTGGGTATTGTCTAAGTCAATCAGTTTTTCCCAAAGTATTTCCCCAATTTACTTCCTATGCAATCTTAGTTTAATTAATTAGTTTAGATAAAACAAATCCCATTATTTTTAGGCTAGATAATAAAAAAAAAGTTAATACTAGTACTTTTAGTTCCTATGGGTTCGATATTCTGGTCTTGTTATAAACTATACTACTGATCGATAGGTGCGCTTGCCTTTATCGTGATAATAGTTAGTTTTCAAGTACGATCATAATAAATATAAAAATTATCTCGATTGACGTTCATCACTCAACCATAGCTTTAAACTTGAAGAAGATTTCAGCCACTTCGAACTTGTTCTTCATGAAGTACACCCAATAGAACCTTGTACAATCATCAGTAAACAACACAAAGTACCTACTTCCACTTAGTGAACTTGTTTTCATGGGTCCGCAAATGTCAGTATGTACTAAGTGTATCTTTTCACTAGCTCACCATGCTTTATTCATAGGAAATGGAAGCCTCATTTGCTTCCCAAGCTGGCACACTTTGTATACATCTTCATGATCAACCATACTTGATAAATTTTCAACCAATTTAATCTTGGACATTTGATTTAAGGATTTGTAATCAATATATCCCATTCTCTTGTGCCAGAATTTGGTTTCATCTAGCAAACTGGTATAAGCTACAAAAGTTTCCAAGTTCCAATTAATGGTCATGTAGCCACACACAGTTTCATAACACGCCATGTGGCATGTTAAATTTTGGTACAGGTTTGTCCACACGGTCGCAGTGAGTTGCACGGCTGTGACCTATGTTTTCACTTTTTACCTGAATTTTTGTAAAAGTTTCAGTTTAATCTAGAATCGTTCTCAGTTTTTTTAAAGATTCATATGCTTGATTGAGGTCCAGATATAATCGACTAATATGGAAACTACTATAATTTAATTATGATACAAATTATTTGGTTATTTATGACAGAATAGTGAACAATGTTAATGTTTTACAGTTGTAATACCTTATTGTTCGAGTCGGGTGACCGGACCTGGTATAGGGTGTTACACAATTTACAGAGAAAGGGAAAACAACAAGGTAAGAATATACAATGCTTAGTAAGTTCATAGGCATTAAACCAAGTAACTTAGCTTAAGTTATAATTAAACACTACATGCTACTTAGCTTGGTAAATTTTGTCTATCAGGGCAAATCAAATATAAAAAAGGTGAGTTCAATATTTATCATACCATATAGTAACTCAATCATATAACATTCCAATTCACATATTCAATATTTCATTACCATTCCCAAACAAATAATCATTTAGTCAATTCACTATCTTAATCATATCATACAATCTATTTATTTGCAATACATCTAATTTCAAATTAACACCAAACATTATTTTCATTTCATAATTTGAATTGAATTGTATTAAACCAAATGAGCTTCATTCTCATATAATATCAATTCATCTTTATACCAAATATATAACAAATGTCAATTTAATGTCAAATCACTACTTCGTTTCATAATACATATTTTGAATCACATTCATCAATTTGTCATGTCTCCATATTGGCCCTCTGGGCTTGTATAATTGATTCACAATAGGTATATGTATTATCCAATCATCATATTGACTTAATTTGAAAATCATTTATTCCATTTACATTATACATGTCCCTATTAACCTAACTCGAACACGAACGGACACACGGGTCCAACCAATCACATTAATTTGGCACCCAGTACCTATCGGATAAATTTGAAATAGTAAGTTGCACCTAGTGCTAGTCGGTAAAATTGAAAAATAGATGTGCCCAGCACTGGTCAGTATAACTAACAAATGGGTGTGCTCAGTACTCCCCGACATATAGTCGTATAACCCTGAACTCTTCCTATCCTGTGCTATGCCAACTATATTTGACTCTGCTCGGATAGTTAATAGGGTAATAGTTTTTCAATTTCATTACATAATTTCATAAACCAATCACCAATTCTCAAATATGGTAGCATATCACATAACGATAATGATTCAATTTCACATTTATAACATTATATCATATTTTAACATATATTCAATCCTTATCACTATCAACCGGTCTAAATCGAACCAATTCAACACATTTCATCAAATCATCACTTTATCACATAACATATCCTATTTCAATCCAATTTAAGGTCAATTCCTTAATTATTTCAATTTGCAATTCATCGTACTCAATTTAATTCTCTTACTCACCTTTTTGTACCAAATCGCAAACAATTAAAATTTTATTTAAACATATTTACAATTATAATTCTAAATGCGTAACACTTTAACACAATCATATCGTATGAACTTACCTGGACAAATAGATAACGGACAATTCTCTAAGGACTAATTAGTAATTTTGCATTTTTCCATGATTTCTTCTAGTTTGGTCCAATTCCCGGTCTGTACAATTATTCAATTAAATTATCAATTTCAACCGTATTATTTCTGTAATACCCCAAAAATTTTTACAGTAAAATATTATCCGTGATATAGTAAAATAAGGAAATAAAGTGACAAAAAGGGAAACTTTGAGTTATGTCAATATTGGGAAGTATATTATGATATATTAATTCAAGAAAGGACTAAATTGTAAAATTGAGAAAAGTTTTGTTGCACAAGAGTAAATACCCAAAATTTGAGGGGTTAAAGTGTAAATATGAAAAATTTGAAGGACCAATAGTGTAAATATTTTAAGGGTGGAATGATCTACAAACTAAGGAAAATGGATGAATTAGGACCAAATTGAATAGGTGAAGAACTATGAGGGACTAAATTATAATTTTACCAAATTAAATGATGACTCAATGATGGAATTTTAAAAGATAATAAAGGGAAAAATGGTCAATTGGAAGAGAGAGGAATCTAGAAAGTAATAATGATGCTAGAGATATTTTGATATTTTATAATTATTTAATTAGATAAATATTATTTTATTAATATTTTAATAAGATATTTTATTAATATTTTATTAATATTTATTTAGTATAAAAGGAAGGAAAGATGAAGAATTTTCATCATCTTTCCCATGCACTAACGTGAGAGGAAGAGAGAAAGAAAGAAAGAAAGTTTTGCTTTCTTTACAATTTGGTCCTTCTACCAAAAATTCACCATTTTCACCCAAAAATCAAAAGAATTTCCAAAGCTACCAAGAGAGAAAAATGTTAAGGAGACTATGGGAAGTTAGAATATCAAGTTGGATTCAAGAAATGGAAGCTGAAGGAGAGAGAAAATCAAGATGAAGATTGAAATCAATAGAACAAGGTAAGAACATCATGATTTCAATATATTTTTAAGTTTGATATTATTGAAAAAACATGAGATTAATGTTAATGTAGAGTTTCCTTACATATGGTTCTATGTTCTTGATATGTTAGTGAAGACAAAATAAGAGAAAGTGATGAGAAATAGTGTAGAAAAAGAAAATAAGGGTGTTATAAACATGGTAATTAATATCTTGCACTAAAATAGTTCTGGACAGCAGTTGTAGTCTAACTTTGAAAAATCACCAAAAATTTTAGAAATTGAATTATAGGATGAATAAAACATGAAATAAAATATAATTGAGTCTAGTTTATTATAGAATAAATTATGTAAGCAATTAAATTGTAAATCATGAGATATAATAAATTTTTTGAGACAAGGTCAGAATGATTTTGGGTTCCCCTATTCTAACTTTGGAAACTCATCAAAAATTGGATAGAAATAATTAGAGGCTTAAATTTATAAATTTAGAATCCTGAATGAGTCTATTTTCAAGATAAATAAACAGAAACATCATTAGAATTCTGTACGAGGAGATAATTAATTTTTAGTGAAGAAGGGTCAAAACTGTCAGACAGCAGAATAGGGGTAACTTTAAAGAATAAACTGTACTTATTGGATAAACCAAAAATTTTGAAAATTTTATGGTAAGAATATATATGATCTAGTTTCATTAAAAATTATTGGATCTTAATTTTGAGTTCTATAGCTCTAGATATAAATAATTTAGTAACTATGACACAGATGGACAGCTTGAATATTCATAAAAGTAAATAATAAAAATTATAGATAATGTTACCTACAAGTTTGTTACATACATTAAGGATGTGGAATGGAGAGGAGGGGGAGCAAAATATATATGAATATTCAGCTAGCATGGCCAATTTGCATGTTTTAGGCTTAAGGACTAAATTAAATAAAAGTAAAACTTCAGGGGGCAATTTTATAAAAAAGTCAAAAAAGACCAAATTGAAGGGAATGAATTGTTTTATTATCTAAATTAATAAATTGAATGAAATTATCAATTTAACATCGGGTGAAAATTGGAGAAATGGAAAATTTACCAAAATACCCCTAAATCTTGATATTTCTACAATTTTGCCAGGTAAGTTCATGTAACTCGAATTATATTCTTAAACACTTGAAATGCATGTTATTGATGTGAATATGATTTAAATATCAATTGTATGAAAATTGATGAAACATTGATATATTTGGTAAAAAGGGGAAGAAATCCTGGTTAAACGCAAAGGAATTGAAGGTAAAAAGGATCTAGCCCGGACGGGTGATCCTATCCTGATATAGCCCTCCTGAAAAATACGTGTAAAATGGATTTAGCCAGGACGAGTAATCCGAATTAGGATCTAAATTTAGCCTAGACTGGTAATTCACATCCAAGCTCATTAGAGTAATTGTCGTTGCAGGGGATTTAGCCTGGACTGGCAATCCCTACAATACTCTATGAGTTTATATTACAGGGGATTTAGCCTGGACTAGTAATCCCACTGTAAGGATGAGGTTCGTGGGATGTGCTCTCTGAAATGAAATGTGTAAGACCATGGTTGAAAGATACCATGGCAACATGATATGAAATGTGTAAGACCATGGTTGAAAGATACCATGGCAACATGATATGAAATGTGTAAGACCATGGTTGAAAGATACCATGGCAACGTGACATGAAAAGAATAAAGACCATGGTTGAAAGATACCATGGCAACATGATATGAAATGTGTAAGACCGTGGTTGAAAGATACCATGACAACGTGACATGAAAAGAATAAAGACCATGGTTGAAAGATACCATGGCAACATGATGGGAAATGAATAAGACCATGGTTGAAAGATACCATGACAGTGTAACATGAAATGAATAAGACCATGGTTAAAAGATATCATGTCAGCGTGACATGAAATGAATAAGACCATGGTTGAAAGATACCATGGCAACGTGACATAAACAAGACCATGGTTGAAAGATACGATGACAACATGACAAAAAATGAGTAAGACCATAGTTGAAAGACACTATGGCATCATGTCAAAGATAAATAAGACCGTGGATGGGAGACGCTATGAGATCTGTTGAACAATTGATATTCAGGTAATATGTACCAGATGACGAATGGTTATATGAAATGGTTGTGTAAAATGTTTACAAGAACTGGTCATATGGAAATATATGTACAAAATCGTTGTATGAAATAATTATGAAGATAGATAAACGAAATAAGTATAAGTACATGGAATATAATTTATGTTAAGTTTGATATTAACTATTACCGGAATAAATATACATAAAATATATGGAAATGATGGAGCATGAAATATTGATATAATGAAATGAATGATACATACTTATGAAGACACAGTAAGAGAATAATATGTTTCATGACATGTACATATATGATTATTTTTGATATGTTGATACAAGGAAATTATGTAAGTAAAAATAATTATTAAACTCAAGTGTGACATGTCGAGAAAATAAGTATATCAATGTTGAATTTATATGAAATATGTACTAGTATACTAACAATGTTGTTGTTTGATGCTTAGACAAGTGCCAAGCTGTTGATTGAATGGTAACGTATTTATTTATATGATGCATTGAATCAGTAAGTATTTAATTGAAATTTTTTAAGTGATTTGCAAATTCTAGTAATGCTTCGAAACCCTATTTTGATGGCGGATACGGGTTAAGGGTGTTACAATTTCACCCTATTAAAAACATATATCCACTCAATTTCATTATTTGGATGCCCCTAAAATTTTATATTTTATTCAATTTAGTCCCTAAAACTGAAACTATTATAATTTTCATATTTAAGCGACAATTTTCAATCTAATTTCAATTCTATCCTTATACATCCATATATAGTCAATATTTATAGAAATCTCATGTGATATTTGAAATATTTTCATTTTAGTCGTTAAATTTAAAACTAGCAAAATTTCTTTTACAACTTAGTCCTATTTCATTTCTAAGCTTCAGAATCTACCATTAAAATTCAAAAACTTCAATTAACATCAATGGAAACTTTTATAAATTTTAAATTTTTTTAAAATGAAGGTACATTTTAGCTAGATTAAATTACAACGATTTCAAAAATATAAAAATTACAAAAAAAAAATGAGCTCTAAAAGGACTTACATGCCAGATTCAAAAGCTTGGTTGATTCACTCTTTGCCTAACACTGGAGGATTTGGGTGGAGAAGAAAAATTGAAAGAGATGATGGCTTTCTTTCTTTTATTCATGTTTTAATAGTTATTTAATTACCATTTTAACCTTATTTTTACTTTATAATTTCACTAATTTATCAAGCATTAACTGTCCCATTTATTAAAAAAGGGTTAATTGCCACATTAAACTTTGCACATTAATTAATGAAGTCTTTTAACTAATAAAAATCAGTATCGATTAAATTTTACATTTTTTACGATTTAGTCCTTTTCTTTAATTAGTCATCCAAACTCTAAAATTTTCAGACTAAACTTCAATTCACCAATATAATAACTTTGTAAATATTCAATAATATAATTTATGGACTCATTTTATGGAAATGAGGTCTCAATACCTCATTTTCCAAAACTACTAACTTTCAGTACGAATCACTTATACCTTGACTAACTAACCAATTAATAAAATCTTTAAAATCAAAATTCACAATTGATAAACCGTAATATATACATATTTTTACCCCATGCTTGGCATATTTATGAATAATTTTTCCTTGGTTTTAGTGAATTTGATGCTCCTAATTCTTTAATTTTATGTTTTATACTCAGGAGAGCTTAGGATAGCGAAAAGAGCAAGAAACGGGCTAAAAATGGACAACTGGGGTCTAAATCAATGTTTCACACAGCCTAGGCACTTCCACACGGGTTATCCACACGCCCGTATGTGACACACGGGTAGACCACATGCCCGTGTGTCATGGCCGTGTCGACTAGAAACCAACTCAGAATTACACACGGCTTGAGCACTTGCACACAGGCGTGGCACACGGTTGTGTCCCTGTTGAGCCCAAGTCTAGTTCTACTCAGAAAAGGCCACTTTTGAGGGTTTTGAAGCATTCTAAAGCCTATATAAACACCCTAGAAAAGGATTAAAGGGGATATGCAGAGTTGAAGGCAGAAAATACTCAAGGGCAGCCATCGAGATCACCTCAGAAGGAGGATCTACATCAAGACTGAAGATTTTCATCCAATTTCCTAGAAGTTCTTTGGGCTCTTTATGTTTTGTTGTTTTCCAATTTTTGAGATGTTTTCCATAATTATGAACTAAACTCCCTAAATACCTAAGGGAGATAAAACCTAAGACAGATCTTATTATTATTTGAGTTATATGATAAATACTTGTTCTTATTCTTAATTGTGAATTTAACCCTTGCTTTAATATTTCAGGATATTAATTCAGGTTTTTTATATGCTTATTCAATAGAGCAAAAGTCCCTGTTTAAGAGTAGATCATTCGTAATTAAGCGGAGTTGCATGCAATCCTAGGGATAAGACGACATAAATCTGCCGAATTAGAGTCAAATCTAATAAAGAAATCCATAGATCGAGTTAATACGACAATAGGGGTTTTAATTAGAAAGAGATTTCGATTAATCAACCTAGAGTCAGTTGTTTTTAGTCTCAAAAGGGATATTAACATAAATTAGGGATTTCTACGGACTAAATCAAGAGAATAAATCGTCTAATTCAAAGATAATAAGTGAAGTCTAGGTGGATTCTTCCTTGGGTATTGTCTTCTCTATCGATTTTCCAAAAAGTATTTTCCAACTTTCATCTCTATCGTAATCTTAATTAATTAGATAATTAGTTTAGTTTAAAAACATTCTCTTAAATTTTAGGCTAGATAATAAAAAGATAGTAATTACTAGTACTTTTAGTCCTCGTGGATACGATATTTTCGGTCTCACCATAACTATACTACTGTTCGATAGGTGCACTTGCCTTAAGTCAAATTTTTAGTTAGTTTAGCGACCATCAAGTTTTTGGTGCCATTGCCGGGGACTAAGATATTAGAAACGCTTAATTTTTATTACTTTAGCCATTTTTATTTTTATTGCAATTTAATTTAATTTTTAATTTTGCTTAAATTACTAAATTTTCTTTTATTTACTTCTGGCAGGTTTTTATAGTTTATGACTAGAAGAAACCCGTCAGGACCTCTACTTTTTGATAGTGAGATTGAAAGTACAACTCGCAGAAACCGAAGAGAAATAAGGCGAAGCCTACAATACATAGAGGAAGAGCAAGAGGACGATATTCAAACCACAACCGAGGAGATGGCTGACAATCAAAATAATCTGTTACCTCCTGTGGTTGCTGCAAACCCAGTAAATCAGGATCCTGCTCCTCGTACTATGTATAATTATGCTAAACCTACTTTAACAGGAACTGAATCGAGTATAGTTAGGCCTGTTGTTGCTGCAAATAATTTTGAACTGAAACCTAACACAATTCAAATGATACAATAGTTTGTTCAGTTTGATGGTTTGCAGGACAAAAGATCCAAACACTCATTTAGCAAATTTTCTGGAATTCTGTGACACTTTTAATATCAATGGCATTTCTAATGATGCCATTCACGTTTGGTTGTTTCCATTCTCATTGAGGAAAAAATCTAAATAATGGTTAAACTTGTTACCACGAGGGTCAATCACAACTTGGGAACAAATGACCGAAAAATTTTTTCTAAAATATTTTCTGCCGACTAAAACGGCTAAACAAAGGAATGATATCTCTTCTTTTGTGCAAATGGATTTAGAAACTCTTTATGATGCATGGGAGAGATACAAGGACCTATTGAGAAGGTGCCCTCACCATGGGTTACCTCTATGGTTGCAGGTTCAGACTTTTTACAACGGAGTGAACCCCTAAACAAGGTAACTTATCGACGCAGCCGCCGGTGGAATATTAAACAACAAAACACCTGAAGAGGCTTATGAATTTATTGAGGAGATGTCACTGAATAAGTATCAGTGGTAAGTTATGAGAACGAAGCCAACGAAAGCTGCTGGTGTTTTCAACCTCGACGCGATTACTATGCTATCTAACCAGGTAGAACTTTTAAATAAAAAGATTGGCGGTTTGTATGGTTCTACTCAGGTACATCCAGTGATGAGGTGTGATTCAAGTGGAGGAGGACTACACAACACAGATTATCCATCCTTCAATCCTAGCACCGAGGAGGAACAAGTCCACTGTATGAGTAATAATAATCCTAGACCTCAAAATAACCCATACAGTAATACTTATAATGCAGGTTGGAGGAACCATCCCAATTTCTCGTGGGGTGGTCAAGGAAATCAAAGGCCACAACATCCCCCAGGTTTTCAACAACTACCTTACCAGTAGGAAAAGAAGTCGAACCTTGAGGAGATGCTAACAAAATTCATCACGGTCTCCGAATCACGTTTCTAACACACCGAGACAGCTCTTAAAAATTAGCAAGCATCAACTCAAGGGCTCGAGAATCAAATAGGCTAGTTGGTAAAGATGATTTTCGAACGACCACAAGGTAGTTTACCGAGTAATACTGAAACTAACCCAAGGGAGCAGCTTAATACGATTACTGTTCGAGATGAAAAAGGGTTAGTTGAACCTGAACCAGAACCAAGGCAAGGATTTGTGGTAAGTAAAAGTAAGGATGAGGTGGACCACAGTAAGCAAAAATTGGTACGTAGAGAATATAAACCTCGTGTGCCATACCCAGTGCAACAAGGAAAGACTACACAGATGAACAATTTGGTAAATTCCTTAAATTATTAAAGAAATTACATATTAACTTACCATATATTGAAGCTCTTTCGCAAATGCCACACGCAGTTAAATTTCTAAAAGAGCTTTTAGCAAACAAGCGGAAGTTGGATGATGCGTCACATTTGGAGTTAAACGCAGTTTGTTCAGCCATTCTATAGAATAGGCTACCCAACAAGTTGAAGGACCCAGGGAGTTTTACGATTCTTTTCTTAATTGGTAGTTTAAACCTTAACAATGCTTTGGCTGATTTAGGGGAAAGTATTAATGTCATGCCCTATAAAATGTTTAAACAACTAATTCTTGGGAAACCCAGACAAACTAGGATGACCATTCAATTAGCATATAAAACAATCAAATTTCCTAGGGGTATTATTGAAGACGTGCTTATCAAAATTGATAAATTTATATTCCTAGTTGACTTTGTTGTCTTAGACATGGATGAGGATAGTGATGTGACAGCCCTAATTTGACCTTGGACGAAATGTGGTTTCGGGACCACAAAACTGAGTCAAAAGTGATTTTAAAAATTTAATTTGCATATCTTGATGTGAGTAAATGCATGTGTGAAAGTTTCATGCATTAATTTGGCCATTTATTATTGAATTTATTTAAAATGGACTTATATGAAAAACTTTAGAAATGTGATAGGTTAATTTTTATAATGGTCTAATAGTGCATGTATTAAAAAGAGTGGTTTTGCATGTCAATTTACCCATAATATATATAGTGGCCGGCCAAGAAATGATTATGCTCCACTAATTCCAATTTAATATAATTTTTAAGTTAACAAATGATTAAATAATTCTAATAAAATGAATAAAAGAAGAAAGAGAAGAGGTGAGGGTGTTCATCTTCTTCTTCTTCTCTCAAAGCCGAAACAAAGATGAAGGAATAAGTGGAATTCACCCTAAAGCAATTCGGCATTCTTCTTTAGCTAGTAAGAGGTAAGTTTTGAATTGTTGATTTAGTTTTATGATATGTTAAGTTAATATTTAGATGCACTCTTGGTAATGTCATGAAAGTTGAAACTTTTATGGTGGTTTGGGCATCATGCCGTGAATCTAAGTGTTAGAATTAGAGATTATTTCATGTTGTATGGAATTAAAGGAGGATGATAGAATGGGATGACGATTTTGAACAAGTAGTTTAATAGCACCTTGTACATTCGGTTATATTGAGTCAAATTGGAATGTTAATTTCCTTTTCTATGATTATTTTCCCCGTATGTTAAATGGTTCTTTGATAGGGCCGAATGAATATTAAAGGTCAAAATAAAAATGTATGAAGTTTAAGGTGCGAATTTTAGTCTTGGTGAATTGGATAATTCGGTCGAAGTATTGAGAATGGGAGTTGCCATTTTAGGTTAAGATCAAAAGAATGATTAATAGGCATTAAAAGGTTAAATGTATGGAATTTGAAGTATAAGAACTTATAGGTAATTACATAGGTAATGTTAAACTTAATTTGGTATATTCGGCCATATAGGGTATATACTTGTGATATCATATTTAATCCCATATAATTGACTAAATGAGTGATAATGACTTATAATGTTGAATTCGATTCATGAATATGTACATTGGAGTGAAATATATCA
The DNA here is from genome assembly GCA_025698475.1 of Gossypium anomalum. Classification (NCBI taxonomy): domain Eukaryota; kingdom Viridiplantae; phylum Streptophyta; class Magnoliopsida; order Malvales; family Malvaceae; genus Gossypium; species Gossypium anomalum. The sequence goes on from CM046968.1 coordinate 81,720,712, forward strand.
TAGGCTATGTTATTTTGGAAGTAAGAATGCATTCGGCCTTGTGACACTTTATAAATATTAGTTAAGGTTTTAATGTTTTGAACAATAATGGTTGTAAAACGAAGTGAAAATCATAAAATATATATGTGAGTAATTAGCTAGGGTGGTTGCCGTGCATATATTATATATATATGTGTGTTTATATATGAGTGTAATTAAAGTATTGATTGGATTATTGTTAATAAAGTGATATTAGGTGGTTGATAGCCGAATAGCATAAAAGTATATGGCAGAATGATAAAAATATTACCGTGAGTTTCTTATGTTATGTAATCATTAATATTATTGGAGATAAATAACTAGAAAGGTAATTAAATTAGTTAATGTCTTTTGATTAAGCTCAAGAACTTAAAGGAGGGGAATCAAGCAAGGGCAAAGCGAAGATCATCGAGTAGCCGATTTGGAACCTTTTATCCAACACAAGGTAAGTCTTTAAGCAATTGTAAGTTGATTAGTTTTGTACATAAATAATACTAGTGAATCATGAAAGAAGTTCTTTTGTTAGGTATTCTTTTGGAAGTGATATTCATATTAGTTAATGTGGCCATGTATGCTATGGTAATAACTTTTTATATTGACTAATGAGTGCTAATTTCATTGTCCTTAAACACTTCAAGTGATTTGAATGAATCTTTAGTGAGGATGTTAAACTCTGTGAGATTTCAAATCGATGATAATTACTTAGATGAGGGGAAATGCCTAAGTTTATCATTATTAAATACTCAACTTGGAATGTTTGAAGCTTTAATGTTCTTTTAGTTAAATTCTCAATGTATGATTACTTATAGATTAGTTTGAATGATAGTAATTATAAGTTGAGAAAAAGGAATTCTTAATTATGAATTGAGGATTTTGCTTGAGGACAAGCAAACGTTTAAGTATAGGGGTATTTGATAAACCATAATTTATACATATTTTTATCTTATACTTAACACGTTTATGAATGATTTCTCCTTAGATTTGGTGAAATTGGTGCTCCTAATCCTTTAATTTCATGTTTTATACTTAGGTGAGCATAGAGAGCAAAAAGAACAAGAAACGGGCCTAAAACGGAGAAAATGGGCTGATAGGGGAAAACAACACGGCCTGGTCTTCCTCACACGGGCAGAACACACGCCCGTGCCATTCTAGCAGGCTCGACCACGGCCTAAAACAATCCAAGCACGGGCATATTGATCTCTCAGCCTCGACCACGGCCTGAAGTAATCGCACACGGGAGTGTCCCTGCCAAGCCCTAGCTAAGTTCTATTTGGAAAAGGGCAAGTTTGAGGGCTTGGAGGCATTCTAAAGCCTATTTAAACAACCTAGAGGAAGACTAAAAGGGGGACGGAGAATAGGGAGTAAGGAATTACACCAAGGAAGCCGATTGATCCATCTCAGAAGTCAGATTCATCATCAAGACTGAAGATCTCTTTTCAATTTCCCTTCAGGAGTTTTGGGTTTTCTCTATGTTTTGTATTCAATATTCTTTTGAGATGTTTTCCTTTTTAGTTATGAACTAAAACCCCTAAATACCTAAGGGGAATGAAACCTAAGACGAATCTTGTTACTATTTTCTGAATTGTATGATAAATATTCGACTTGTTCTTAATTATGTGTTCTTAATTCTTGTTTTGGTATTTCAGGATATTGATTCAAGTTAATACTCTTAGTTGGAGGAGGAATAGACCCTGACTAAGAGTAACTTTGTCATAATTAAGTGGAGTTGATTTCACGCCTAGAGATAGGGTGACAAGATTTTGCCGAATTAGGGTGAAATCTAATAAGGGAATCCATAGATCGAGTTAATGCAACCTTAGGGTGTTAATTAGCGATAACTCTTGGTCATTCAACCTAGGGATTAGACGTTGTTAGTCTCGAGAGGGATAATAATATACATTAGGGATTTCTACGGAACATGTTAAATGAATAAATCGTCCGGTTCGGAGCCAGAATAACAAGTAAATGTCTAGGTGGATTTTTCCTTAGGTATTGTCTCAATTAATTGTTTTTCCCAAAAGTAATTTCCCAAATTCTATTTTCTGCAAGCTCTTAGTTTAATTAGTTAGTCAAAACAACCCTCTTTTATTTGGTTAGATAATAAAAAGATAGTCATTACTAGTACTCATAGTCCTTTGGGTTCGACAATCCGGTCTTGCTAAAGCTATACTACTGTTCGATAGGTACACTTGCCTACGTCGTGATAATAGTTAGTTTCAAGAAAGATTCATTATAAATTTATAAAACTTATCATAGGAAAATCACGATCAAGTTTTTGGTGCCGTTACTGGGGACTAAGATATTAGGAACGCTTAATTTTTATTACTTTAGCCATTTATTTTCTTGCAATTTAACTTTAATTTTTATTTTACTAATTTTCCTTCTTTTTCTCCTGGCAGGTTCTTGTAGTTTATGACTAGAAGAAACCCGTCGGAACCATTGTTTTTTGACAAGGAAATTGATCGTATAGCTCGTAGAAACCGATGAGAAATCAGGCACAGCTTAAGATACATAGAGGAATAGCAAGAGGACGATATCTCAACTACAACCGAGGAGATGGCTGAAAATCAAGACAATCCGCTACCTCCAGCCATACCTGTTGAATTAGCAAATCAGAATCCTGCTCCTCGTACTATGTATGATTATGCTAAACCAAATTTTATAAGAACTGAGTCAAGTATAGTTAGGCCTGCTATTGCTGTAAATAATTTTGAACTGAAACCTAACACGATTCAGATGATACAGCAATTTTTTCAGTTTGATGGTTTGCAGGATGAGAACCCCAACACTCACTTGCCGAATTTCCTAGAACTGTGCGACACTTTCAAAATTAATGGTGTTTCTGACGATGCCATTTGCCTTCGGTTATTCCCTTTTTCACTGAGGAGCAAAGCTAAACAGTGGTTGAACTCACTACCACAAGGGTCTATTACCACTTGGGAACAAATGATCGAAAAATTTTTATTAAAATATTTTCCACCAGCAAAAATAGCTAAGTTGCGTAATGATATATCTTCTTTTGTGCAGATAGACTTAGAAACACTTTACGATGCATGGGAGAGATACAAGGACCTTTTGCCAAGGTGCCCACACCACGGATTACCTCTATGGCTGCAAGTTCAAACGTTTTACAATGGTGTGAACCCTTCGACAAGACAAATGATTGATGCAGCTACTGGTGGGACCATTAATAACAAAACACCTGAAGAGGCTTCTAAATTTATTGAAGAGATGTCACTGAATAACTATCAGTGGCAAGTCATGAGGACTAAGCCAATGAAAATAGCAAGCGTTTATAACGTCGATTCGGTTACTATGTTGTCAAATCAGGTAGAACTTCTGAATAAGAAAATTGACGGTTTATTTGGTCCTACGCAGGTACATCTAGTGATGAGGTGTGATCAAAGTGGAGGAGGTGTGCATACAGAATACCCACCATTCAATCCTACAACCGAAGAGGAACAAGTCAATTATATGGGTAACAATAATTTTAGATCTCAAAATAACTCATATAGTGATACTTATAATGCAGGTTGGAAGAACCACCCAAATTTCTCTTGGGGTGGTCAAGGAAATCAAAGGCCACAAAATCCTCAGGGTTTTCAATAGCCACCTTATCAACAGGAAAAGAAACCGAACCTTGAAGAGATGCTATCCAAATTCATCTCGGTTTCAGAAACTCATTTCCAGAATACCGAGACAACACTTAAAAATCAACAAGCATCGATCTAGGGGCTCGAGACCCAGATAGGGTAGCTTTTCAAACTAATATCTGAAGGACCACAAGGTAGCCTGCCAAGCAATACTGAGCCAAACCCAAGGGAACAGCTCAACACAATTGATGCTCAAGAAGGATACGTTGAGCGTGAACAAGAATCGAGGCAAGAAAATATGGAGAACAAAGGTGATGGTGAGGTAAGTCCTAATAAAATGGTGAACATAGAATATAAACCTCGTGTGCCATACCCTAATGCAATAAGGAAAGACCGCTCAGATGAACATTTCGGTAAATTCCTTAAACTCTTGAAACAATTACATATTAACTTACCATTTATTGAATCTCTGTCACAGATGCCAAATGTAATGAAATTTCTAAGAGAGCTTTTAGCAAACATGCTGAAGATGGACACAGTGTCGCATGTAGAACTAAATGCAGTCTGCTCAGCTATTTTACATAATAAGCTACCCCACAAATTGAAAGATCCAGGGAGTTTTACAATTCCTTGCTTAATTGGCAGTTTGGATGTGAATCATGCATTAGCTAATTTAGGGGCAAGTATTAACGTCATGCCTTACAAAATGTTTAAACAACTAGGTCTTGGGAAACCTAAGCAACTAGGATGAGCATTCAATTGGCAGATAAAACTATAAGATTTCCTAGGGGTATCATTGAAGATGTACTAGTGAAAGTGGATAAATTCATATTTCTCGTTGATTTTGTTGTTTTAGACATAAAGGAGGATACCAACACCTTTTTGATTTTAGGGAGGCCCTTTTTAGCAACTGTTAAAGCAATTATTGATGTTGGCACAAGTGAACTTACACTTCGCGTAGGAGACGAAACAATCACCCTTCAAGCTCGTAATTCTGGCAACACATCAAAAAGTGAAGGTAATTGTCCATACCAATCTGCTAAAACTGACAATATGACACAACCTACTTTGTAGAAATTAAGCTTGAAAGAAGTTCACGAGCCATGTTCCAGTAACAACATAGGAATCATTCATGAAGAATGAAGGCTATAGATAGAGAAGCTAGATGACTGACGAGCCCATAAAATACACGATAAACCAAAACTCTGCCAGAATGAGTACCTCCCCAAATTTACTTAAGGTTGGAGATAAATCTTACTAGATGCCGCAGACCCTCACATTATCACTACCAACCCAAATGAAGAAACCCTTCTTACAGTACTCTGTATTTTTCCATTCGGAACAGTAGAGGTTAGTCATCCTAAGTTCGGCACTTTTAAGGTAAAAAATTCCCGGCTAAAGCTTTATGTTGATAAGAATGATAGTAGGAATGAGGAGTGCGAACTCCTTAAACCACCATGACCATTCAACGGAGAGGTAAGTCAAGCTTAGACTATAAATAAGCGCTTTTTGGGAGGCAACCCAAGAATTAACTGTATTAACTTATTTTAATTTCTTTTAATTTTAGTGCTTAACAGCTAACATGCTAACAGAGCTCTTGAAAACAGGTTTCCCCTAGGGACACAGCAAAGCACACGGACGTGTGTAAAACCGTGTGAAAATAGGGCAAGATTTTCCCAAAACACAGGCAACGATAAATTAGCACGACCGTGCAACATGGCCATGGGCGAACCTGCCAAAACAACACGGGCGTGCGACACGCCCGTGCCTGAGGACCGTGGTCGAAACTGAGAAACTAGCACGGGCGTGTGACACGCCTGTGTCTAACACCCATGGGCGAACCTGTCAAATTAACACTGGCGTGGGGATCGCATACACGGGTGTAGGAGAAGTGAACAAGGTACAACACGGTCGTGCGACACGGCTGTGTTAAACAACACGCCCAATGAACACAGGCGTGTGTCGAATTTCAGACGCGTCGAAATAGGAAAATTTGAAACACACGGGCTGAAATTGGGCACACGGGCGTGTCCCCTAGCCGTAGGCCCTAAAATCTATAAATATCCTGCACTATTCATTGTCTTCCCATCTCAAACACCCTAACCCTAGCCGTTGTAAGTCCACATGGCCTCCACGCCACGCCTGTGCCCTGCCTCCAACTTCGTTTTTGACGCATTTTCTCCTCTTCCTAGCATTTGTTTACTTCTTCATTTTCTATTTTATTGATTTTTAGGCCTAGTTATCATGATAATATGCAAGTTTTTGATTTTATTTCTATATTTTTCATCATTTAAATATCATAATCTAGAATACCCATCATTTGGTTTGAGTTCTGGCATGCATTTCTTACTCCATTCATTTAGTTAGAAGTAAAACTTTCATGACAAAAAGTAGTTGAAATTTTTCATGCATTTTGCGGGTGGGCATCCTCTCATCCATTTAATATATTACCTTACATTCATGCCACAATGCCTAAAGAACATGTTAATGAACTTTAATTGGTTGTGGCTGAGAATATTTATGCAACTTTCTTCTTACAATCTAGCTTCATTTTCTTATGTTTATTCTCCAAGGCAATTCAATGATTTTTCATTACAGGTTTCTGATGTCGTCTTCACGAGGAAAGAAAGCCACCGTTCCTACTTCCAAGAAAAGGAAAGGAGCATCATCCTCCTCGGGACCTACTGCAGAAATACGCCACCCATTCCTCCAATTTCCCAATGGGCCCCAAGAAGAACTTTTTCAAATATTACGAGCCCGACCCTTAGCAGCGGGTCGCTGTATAGACTGGGCTACTATCTAACAAGTCCAGTTGGCTGACGCGATCTGGGCTTTCCTCACCACCGACCCTTGGGAGCAATTCTTTGGGATCATCGAGCCAACTTACCTCGAGCTCACAATGGAACTGTGCTCGACATTCCATCTTCAAACCGTGATGACCAACCATGATGATCCGGGCACAATACAATTTAGACTTGGCGGACCAGTACGCCAATTAAGCATCCCAGAGTTTGGTGCAGTATTGGGACTCTACACAGAGGAGTTCATAGAGGAGAACGACCTCGACACACTTCACTGCCACATCCATTATTCTCCTTCCAAGTGCTGGAATGCCCTCGTGCCACGTTCGGCCACCTATGACCCCAGTCGCACCAAGGAATCGTCCTTCCCTCCGTCCCTAAGGTACCTTCACTCCCTATTATCTCACACTTTGACAAGAAGGAGGGAGAGCACCGGCAACGTCACTACCCATGACGTCTATTACTTGTGGTTTATGTCCAACGGCTATGTCATCGACCTCGCTTACTTCATCGCCTTTGCCATACGCCACCAAAGGGAATGACATAGGAGGGGGTCATCTCTATTGGACCATACGTGACTCGACTGGCACGACACTTTGGACTCCTCAACACCGCGGCCTAAGAATCATCCTTAACCCTTATTAGCTAGATGTCTCCACAAGGCATCTCGAGCATGCTTAGCATGAGGATGATCGCGAGTGTAATACCCCTACCCGTATTCATTGCCGGAATAGGGTGCGAGAGGCACAGGAGTTTTTAATTAATTTTTTTATTCAATATAGCCCTTTTATAAATATCTAAACTTCCTGTAATATTAAATCGAGACCAATCCACATCAATCAAATCAATTTAACATATTTTCATGATAGATTCATGCATTTATATAAGATAACGTCATCACATATCTATAACCAGGTTTGTTAACCATACTAATGGCTAACTTTACATTCATTTCACGTTAACATTTACTTTGTTAGCTTGTACATGCCATTGGTTCCCAAAATAAAGTTCCTTTATATACCGAAATCCCGAGGTTGATAGTGTGATGTGTCTCCGACCAAATCCGACCTCCGAGCTCTTAACACTACAAAACAGGAGAAAAGGAAACAGGGTAAGCACTTTGTGCTTAGTAAGCTCATGTAACAAGAATTACACTTACCTATTATTTTCAGTACAATACAATAAACATTACATATATCCATTCAATGCATTATTACCCTAACATGCACAAACTCAACATTCAAGTTAGTACAATAATTTCTATATATCAATAATATATATCATGATTGATGAGCTCATCAATACTATGATTTCCATTCCCTTGTTATTTTTCCATATTTATCCCGTTGAATTACTCAGAATTTCGATGGATTTTTCAGAGGTACACATTTAGTGTACAAATCCGTGTCCGTCAATTCATATTCATGTGCGCACATTTCCATTTCAGAGAGCACACTCCCGCGAACCTCAACCTTGCAGCGGGATTACCAGTCCAGGCTAAATCCCCTGCAATATAAACTCATAGAGTATTGTCGGGATTACCAGTCCAGGCTAAATCCCTTGCAACGACAATTATTCTAATGAGCTTGGATCTGAATTACCAGTCCAGGCTAAATTTAGACCCTAATTCGGATTACCCGTCCGGGCTAAATCCATTTTCCACATATTCTTCGGGAGGGCTATATCAGGATAGGATCACCCGTCCGGGCTAGATCCTTTTTACCGTCAATTCCTTTTCAGAGATCCATCGAATTTTCCTTTCATACAACCAGGATTTCTTCCCCTTTATATCAAATATATCAATGTTTCATCAAATTTCATATAATGAACATTCAAATCATATTCACACAAATAACTTACATTTCAAGTATTTAAGAATATAATTCAAGTTACATGAACTTACCTTGATACTTGTTTGTAAACAGCAAAAATCTACTAATCCCGAACTTTTTCCTTTCCTCGATCTAGCTTCGTATTTGAATCTTCTGGATCTAAATAAATAAATTTAATTATCAATTTAATACATTTCATGTTCATATGCAACATTCTCTATAATTCAATTATTATTTATAGTTCATTCAAAGCTGTCTACTTGAGTCATAGTCACTAAATTATTTATAACTTGAGCTACGGAACTCCAAATTAAGATCTGTTAATTTTCCCTGAAACTAGACTCGTATATATTCTTACCATAAAATTTTCAGAATTTTTTGTCTAGCCAATCAGTACATTTTATTCTTTAAAATCACCCCTATTTTGCTGTCTGACAGTTCTGACTCTTTTTCACTAAAAATTAATTATCTCCTTGTACAGAATTCAAATGATATTATAGTTTTTTTATATTAAAACTAGACTCACTCAGGATTCTATACATATAAATTTAAACCCATAATTATTTTTATTCATTTTTTTATGATTTTTCAAAGTCAGAATAGGGGAACCCGAATTCATTCTGACCTTGTCTCATAAAATTCATTATATCTCAAAATTTACAAATCCATTGCTTACAATATTTCTTCTATGAGAAACTAGACTCAATAAGATTTAATTCCATATTTTTTTAATCTTCTAATTCGATTCCTACAATTTTTAGTGATTTTTCAAAGTTAGTCTACTGCTGCAGTCCAAACTGTTTTAGTGCAAGCTGTTTATTACCATTTTTCCCCTAAGCTTTTAATAAATGATAATTTCGTCCCTACTCAATTAGCCTCTCAATTGAGCTGATTTTTCTCAATTAACATTTTATTCTATCACCTTAAACTAGTTTACAACCTTTAGGAATCAGAATTTCAGCAATAGACTTTAATTCCAAACATTTTCACAATTAGGTCCTAAAAATCAATTTCTATTGAAATTGCCTAATAAAATCATCTCATAAACAAATTAAAGCTTTAATTTCATTCTATTTCATCATAAACTTACAGCACTCAACCATGGTGATTTTCAATTTCATTTATGAAATCAAAAACTAATGAATTTAATAGTAGGACCTAGTTGTAAAAGTCTTAGAAACACAAAAATTACAAGAAAAAGGCAAGGATTAACTCACTTGGTGCAAAAATTATGAAATACCAGCTTATAGAACCCTCCTATGGCGTTTTTAGCTGCTGGAATTGAAGAGAAATGAAGAGAAATCTAGATATTTCCTATTTAGTCCTAGTTTTATTTAGTTAATTTTGCAATATTCCAATTTTACCCTTAATTTATCAATTTTTCTGCTGATTTCATACCCTTGCCGACCAGCCCAAATAAATTTTGGGTCTAATTTCCTTTTAAATCCTTTCTCATTAGACTCTTAAGCTATTTAATCACTCTAGCAACTTTTACACCTATTACAATTTAGTCCTTTTCATTTAATTGACTACCCAAACATTAAAATTTCCTAACGAAATTTTAATACCACATTAATAACATTTCATAAATATTTATAAAATTATTTTCGACTCGGTTTTTACGAGATAGAGGTCTCGATAACTTATTTTTACCTAATTTCTTCAATAATTTTTTTTTAACTAGCCACTAAATCGATAAAATTTTTCTATCAATATTTTCATACGACTTTCCTATCATATAAATTTTCATGCAAAAATATTAAAATAAATTTCTCTTTAAATCGAATTTGTGGTCACGAAACCACTATTCCGATAACCTTGAATTTAGGCCATTACAGCGAGGCACCGGGGAACCTACCCTCCCCAGTATCGTCTCACCCAATCCACCAAGGAGGAGGTGCCAGCGGACATTACTGATGATGTCCCTACCCAGTACGAAGATCCACCGTCCCAGCCACTACCACCTTCTCGTCCAGTTCATGCGGCAGCTTCATACGCTGACATCTCTGAGTGCCTTAACATATTCGAGTAGTAATGTTTTCGATGATTTGACAACATTGATGCTACTCTACAGTAGATTTGTCAGCACCTCCACATCTCATCACTAGTCCCACCTCGCGAACCATCTAGCGATGAAGATGTTTAGAAATTTTTATTTATTATTTCATGTTTTTTTTATTTTCATTTAGGACAACTTTTTTTTTCATTTTATTTTTATTTATCTAACAATTTTTAACCTCGGCTAATCTTTTACGAGTAATTATTCTTCCTAATATTCCCTAAACAAGTTCCTGCTTTTATCATAGTTATAAAGAACTCCAAAGCTCACAATCACTTAGGAACTTCAACCTTCATTGGAAAAGGTTCTCTACAACTGCCATGCCCTATTTTATGATGAGATATAATATTCTTTTGGCACAGAACTGTGGTACCTAACCTCGACCACCACGGGAGTATCCTCCTCCACCTCCATAAACTCTAAAATAGGGAATTCATTTGCTCAACACGCAAGAAGTTTCAATTTTCTCCCTACCTCATGATCTTATATTTTATTATATATCTAACCTTGTACATGAGGGCAATGTACATCTTAAGTATGGGGGGTAATTATTTCATGATCTGAAAATCCCTGAATATTGCTTTGTTCTCTTGTGAATCTCTTATATTGTGACAGCCCTAATTTGACCCTAGTCAAAATGTGGTTTCGGGACCACAAAACCGAGTCATAAAATTTATTTAAAATTAAATTTGCATATCCCTATGTGTGATGGTGCATGTGTGAAAAATTTGAGGTTTTAATTTAGTCTCATGAATGTGAATTTCACTTGAAAGGACTTAGTTGAGAACTTAGAAAAATATGATAGGTAAATATGTAAGGACCAAATAATTTTAAAGTAGGAAAGTTTGGGTTTGCATGTCAAAATGCCAAATTTGTACTAAGTGGCCGACCAAGTAATGATGTTCCTCCACTAAGTTTATATTAATTATAATTTTATATTGGTAAGTGATTAAAATATTCAAAATAAAGACGAATAAAAGAAAAAAATGGAAGAAGAGTGTTCATCTTCTTCTCCTCCTTGCCAAAACCGAAACAAAAAGGAAAGAAATAGGGAAATTTATACTAAGACAATTCGGCAACCCTTTTACTAGTTAGAGGTAAGTTTTGAAATGTTGTTTAAACTTCTTTTTATATATGTTAAGCTAATTGTTAAATGCATTTTGGCAAGGTCATGAAAATCAAACTTTTTTGGTGATTTGGGCATTAAGCCGTATATCAAGAGGTTAGGAGTAGAGGTTGTTTTCATGTTGCATTGAATAAGTAGAGGTTATTATGAGGTTGAATTTGTTGAATTATTAGTTGGGTAATACTTGGTGCATTCGGCCATATGGGGTTTAATGGAATGTTCATTTTATTTGTTATTTCCTTTTATGAGAAATGAGTCAATGTTAAAGCCGAATGAGTCATGATGGATAGGAAAGTGCAAAATTCATGTTATGTGGTAATTTGAGTAGTTGACCAAGACATGGAAGAAGAAATAAGATTGATATTTTTATGTTTTGGGAGTGAAAGGCATAATGAAAACATAGTAAGTTTAAGTGCATATTTTAGTTTAAGTGTTAAGTAAAATTTGGTTAAAATAGCTTGATATATATGTGTTTGCCGATTTTTAAATCAAGATAGCTTGAGTGACTTAATTTATGTATTTGAAATTTGTTTGAGTAATTACAATGGGCATTAAGATGTTGAACTCATGAAATTAGAAGTATATGAGCTTGATAGATTTTAAATGAATACTAATCGAAAATGAACTTAGCTAATAAAATATGGAAATGTGAGTTGCCGAAATTGATCTTGTAATGTATCGAATTATTGGAATAGATGAAAAGTATGTTTGGATATGCATTAAGTTTAAAGGTTAAATTTTAAATTATATATAGGCAAATACCGAATCTCTGTGTGTGTGTCTATGAGGAAGAAGTATAAATTGGGGCTATGATGATTGAGTTATTTTATTTGCTTAGCTGGAGTTGAAGTTCAAGATCAAAGGGAGCCAAGTTCGGCCAAAGGGAAAGCGAAAGAGGTGGAGTAGCCGATCGGAGTTGTTCATCCGATTAAAAAGGTAAGTCCTTAGGTAATTTAAGTTATAGTTAATATTGAACATAGAGGACACAAAATAAGCTAGATAAAAATCATAGTATGTATGAGTTCTTGGAAATCGAATGTGAAATTATTGATCAATCTATGATAATGTGATGGTTAAAGATAAGAAAATTACAGCACTATGTGTGCGAGGTTATGCGGCACTATGTATGCGAGAAAACATGGCACTATGTATGCGAATAAGTAAGAGCACTATGTGTGCGGACTTTCAAATCGAGCACTAAGTGTGCAATGTCGATTATAGAGTACTACTTGTTGCAAATGAGAATGCAATTAAACATTAAATTGGAGATTTGATTGATGGATGGAGTGGCGTGGCGTGGTTTATGCATTAAATAAAATTTAGGCCTGTATATTATTTATATATAAATATGTCAATGGTCTGGACATGACATTTGCCATGGTATTTTAATTGTGAATATTTGGAGTAGGAGTACATAGTGAATTCGGGTAAGTATGTACCAAATGCATAAGGTACGTTTGTGACTTAAGATTTCTTTGTGATATCATAGTTGAATTCGAATAGTATTGAGTTAATTATTTACTTTGTAGATAATTGGATTATTATTATATTATTGAAATTCCTTAGGACTTACTGAGTTAATAACTCACTCGGTGTGTTTATTGCTTTGGCATAGATTATCTTGTCAAGGAAAGCTTGGAACCATCACGAAGTCATCGCAACTTTTGACAACCTTTTTGGTACTTTTGTTTTAAAACTTTAATAGACATTATGGCATGTATAGGATAATATTTTGGGAGGTTTGCTATTTTGATAGAATTGTATATAAAGCCATGCGAATATGGCTAAATTTCTATGTATGGATTTGAAAATGTTTTGGTTATAAATCTCAAAATGTTAATCAACTTGACTTAGAACTTCATATTTGTGATATGATTGAAATATATATTATGTATGTGTATTCGGTCAAGAGGGGAAAAATTACTAAATTAATAGAAAGGTTTAAATCGAGTGATGTCATGCATTAAGTTCAAGGCTTCACACTTTAATAATTTTTTTTATGTACTTCAAGTGTTCTATTCAAGAGTTGAGCAGGTTATGTTATATGAATCTACTCCAGTAATAGACACGGATATTTAGGTGTTACACATATCATGTTTAAGATAAATTTTGATTGACTAATAATTTTGATTGATATATCTTGAATTAAAACATGGGCACTCATGCATTGATTGTTAAACTTTAAGACACTAGAAAATCAAGCATGATAAGTTGATTTTTACGAATGTAAAATTTTAGGTTCTTTCCCCAAATTTAGGTATTATCTTGAATTGAATCCCACAGAATTAAACATCAAAAAGCCATAATTTTTCGTGAGATTTTTGAGCCTTTTGAGCATCTATTAATTCTTTCATGCTCACTTCTATTATTGCTTTGAGTGTGTCAATATTGAACTGTTATTCTAGAACTTGCCTGATTATGCATGTTAAGACCACACTATTTGATTTGATATATCAAGATGATAGAGGCACTTAGGATTAACCCACTCATGCCATGAAAAGCCTACCTCCACGATTAACCCTTAGTAAACCCTTTTTGATCCTAACAAGCCATCAATTGTATTCCCTCAATATTAACCCTTAACCCATTATTGTTTAAATCCCCTAAATTAATTTGATCTCTATTTTTTGTCGAGAGTTGATTTGAATGAATTGTTTAGCTATGTCCTGTTCTTAATAGTTAGTCTATGTTATTTAACTTGTTCTTAAAAAAAACATGTATACATATTAGTAGTTAACTGTTGTTTGTAAGCTTCATTATTCAAATTCCATATTCAAAGAAGAAGCTATGTTGTATGCAAGTGATGATTAAATATTTTTCTAGTTAAGTAATTTTTCAAGTCAATCTCGATTCTAACCTTTTCTTTCAGCTTGTGACCACACCCCTAACTAAGCCTCGTTACAACCCTTTAAAGACCTTTTGATTGATGTATCATCTTGATTTATAGTGGTGGAGATCTGATTTTCATGCAAGCCTATGGTAATAACTTTCCATATTGACTAATGAGTGCTAATTTCATTGTCTTTAAACACTTCGAATGATTTGAGTGAATCTTTAGTGAGGATGTTAAACTCTGTGAGGTTTCGAATCAATGATAACTACCTAGATGAAGGGAGATGCCTAAGTTTTTCATGATTAAAATACTCAATTTAGAATGTTTGAAGCTCTAATGTTCTTTTAGTTGAATTCTCAATGTATGTTTACTTATGAGATGATTTCAGATAATATTGATAGGAATTATAAGTTGAGAAAAAGGAAATTTTAATTGTGATCCGAGGATTTTGCTTGAGGACAAGCAAACGCTTAAGTGTGGGGGTATTTAATAAACCGTAATTTATACATATTTATAACCCATGCTTAACGCATTTTATGAATGATTTCTCCTTAGATTTGGTGAATTCGATGCTTATAATGCCTTAATTTCATGTTTTATTCTCTGTTAAGCATAGGAGAACGAAAGGAATAAGAAACGGGCCAAAAACGGAGAAAACAGGCCAAAGCACGAAATCAACATGGCCTGGACCTCTTCATACGGGCAGATCACATGGCCGTGTCAATTTGGCAGAATTGAAGCACGACTTACACAAGTATAACACACGCCCGTGTACCTCGAACACGGCCTGAAGTAATCACACACGGCTGTGCCACACGGGCGTGTCCCTGCCGAATCCTAGCTAAGTTCCATTTAGAAAAGGGCGACTTTTAGGGCTTTTAGGCATTGAAAAGCCTATTTAAACACCATAAAGGAAGACTAAAAGGGAGACGAGAGATAGGGAGTAAGGAATTACTCCAAGGAAGCCGATTGGTCCATCTCAGAAGCCGGATCTACTATCAAGACTGAAGATCTCTCCTCAATTTTCCCTTCAGGAGTTTTGGGTTTACTTTATGTTTTGTATTTATTATTATTCTGAGATGTTTTCTTGTTTAGTTATGAATTAAACCCCTAAATACCTAAGGGGGATGAAACCTTGTTATTATTTCTGAATCGTATGATAAATATTTAACTTGTTCCTAATTATGTGTTCTTAATTCTTGTTTTGGTATTTCAGGATATCACTTCAAGTTACTACTCTTAGTTGAAGGAGGAATAGACCCTGACTAAGAGTAACTTTGTCATAATTAAGCAGAGTTGATTGCACGCCTAGAGATAGGGTGACAAGATTTTACTGGATTAGGGTGAAACCTAATAAGGGAATCCATAGATCGAGTTAATGCAACCTTAGGGTGTTAATTAGAGATAACTCTCGGTTATTCAACCTAGGGATTAGATGTTGTTAGTCTCGAGAAGGATAATAATATACATTAGGGATTTCTACGGAACAGGTTAAATGAATAAATCGTTCGGTTCGGAGCCAGAATAACAAGTAAAAGTCTAGGTGAATTTTTCCTTAGGTATTGTCTCAATCAATCGCTTTCCCTAAAAGTAATTTCCCAAATTCTATTTTCTACAAGTTCTTAGTTTAATTACTTAGTTAGTTAAAACAAAACTCTTTTCTTCAACTAGATAATAAGAAGACACTCATTACTGATACTCCTAGTCCTTTAGGTTCGACAATCCGGTCTTGCCAAAGCTATACTACTGTTTGATAGGTACACTTGCCTACGTCGTGATAATAGTTAGTTACAAGAACGATTCATTATAAATTTATAAAACTTATCACAGGAAAATCACGATCAATATTTTCAAAAAAGGTCTTCCTAAAAAAATTTGTGCAGGATGAAAGGTAAAATCAATTTTCATATCAAGTACATAAAAATCGACGGGAAAGATCAACCCATTAAATTGTACCAAAAAATTTTCTAAGACCCCCTCAGGGTAAACCACAAATCTATCAACTAACTGAATTATCACACATGTTCCTTTTTATGGTCCAAAATTTAGAGATGAATAAATATATGAATGCATGATATTTATTGAAACACCGAGATCACACATGGCACAATTAATTCTCACCTTACCTGTTATGCAATGAATAGTGAACATGTCTGGATCTTCACACTTAAGAGGCAATTTCTTTTGGAGAATGACAGATATATTCTTCCCCACATTTATTTTCTCATTACCTCTCAACTTTTTCTTGTTGGTAAATAATTCTTTGAGAAATTTAGCATATTGAGGTATTCATTTAATAGCACCAAGTAAAAGAATATTTACCAAGACTTTTTGAAACATCTCAAGTATTTCTTCTTCTTCCTTTGCCTTGTTAGTCTTAGCAAATCTCTCCAGAAAGGGAGGTTGAATCATGCACCACTTAGATTCATCTATGCTTAATTAATCAGTTGATTCTTTAAGAGCAACAATGTAACGCCCCAAATTTTTTATTTTTGTTTCTATTAAAAAGTGACACAACTACATATCTGCTTCAGTGGTTAAGTGTTCTGGGTGTGTATGAGAGGTCCCAAGTTCAAGCCTTAGCTTTGGCAAATTTTGATTATTTTTGGAATTAAGTCCTATCCTTGTTCAATAGGCTTAAATTAAGTTATTTGTAAAAGCATGTTAGAATGGGCCTGCTGGTCTGGTAGTTTAGTTGAGTGTGGGATTGCTGGAGGTCCTGTGTTTGAATCTCTGCGTAAGTGTGAATGTTACTCTTTTTACTCGATCTCCAGTTAGAGTCTTAAGGGAGTGGGATTCTGAGTGGTTGAGATTGTGTAGTTAGTGGGGGAAAGTTTTAAGGGATGTGTATCATCTGTTTTTCAAATTTTTTCTCTTCCCTATTGAATTTTTCTTGGGTTTTGATGTTTTTCTCTCATTCTTATGGTTCTTGGCCATTTCTTTTCTTCCCTTTTCTCCACAAATCTAGTCTCTTCATTTTTCTTTTTGCTGTTGAATTTTTACGTCTCGTTGAGCTGTGTAACAACCCGATTTAGACCCTAATTGGAACGGTGGTTTTGGGACCATGAATCCGAGTCAAAAAAATATTTAAAAATTATTTTCTGTGTTTATTTTGTGTGAATTTATATTTTTGAAATTTTCGTGATTTAATTTTGTCATTTGGGTGTCCGATTAAACAAAATGGCTGAATTGCATAAATTGAAAATTTGATAGTTTTAATTGTAAGGACTGAATTAGTAATGGCTTTTTAAATGGAAGTCCTTAAGTTGTAAATAGCCCATGTCTTTATAAGTGGTATGGTGGTAGGTAAAAATTTAATAGTTTTTATATTATTTTATTTAAGTTATACATATATGAGAAATTAAGCTTTATTTTATAATAAGATATTATGTGTATATATATATTTATATTATAATGCATGAAATTGAAAGCCAACTCATGTCCATTAATTTATTTAAGAGATGAAAAAGGGTTTATAACATAAAGCTTGGTTATAATTTTAAAAGGGGTAATTTAGGAAACCAAGTTATAAATTATATAATATATGTTATATGTTATATCATAAAATTATCCTAAGTGCTCATATACTTCCATTGCCGAAACTTAACTAAGAAAGAAAACAAAATAAAAATCTAGGGTTCGGTTATATTCAGGCTTGATTAAGGTATGTGTTTAGCTCGATTTTTGATAATTTTTATGTTTTTGAGATCGTTGCTTCGAGTACTACAAAACTTATGCTTAAATTTCAAATTTTGATGAATATTTTAAGTTATGCCATTGATGAGAGCTTGTCATTTTTATTGTTTCATGATGAAATATGAAAGATAAGTGTTGAGTTAACATATTTTGTATTGGAATTTTTGATGATTTTGAGTAATTAGGACTTAATTGCAAAAATAAAAAGTTGAGGGACTAAATTGTGAAATTAATGGAAAATATGGACTTGTATGTATATAGGGAGCATTCAGCCTAACTAGAGTGTAGCCAAAATTTGTGCATTTTGTGTTTTATGCAATAGGGACTAAATTGAAAAATATTCAAATGTTAGGGGCAAAATGGTAATTTTCCCATTTCTGTGTTTTTGGACAAAAGTGAATGAAAATATGTTTGAATGAGATTAATTTGAATATGTTTAGATCAAGAACCAAAGAAATCAGATTTGGATCAGGGAAAAATGAAAGTTGTCGACGAGCAGCCCCGTCCCGTTTTACGATGTCTGAGGTAAGTTTATAAGCAAATAGACATGTTTATTGGTAGTTTAATTTTATAATTACTTGCTTTTATGGAATATTAGAAACTAAATATATTGTGGCTGAATGTGAATAAATGTGGCTACTACACTTTCGAGTCCGGTTCGACCGAGATACGACATTCAAAAGCCCCGTATGAACCTTAGGAATAACTAGGATACATACGTCATGACATAGGATACCGATATATGTGTGCGAGTAAGTCCATGGCATCGATTTGTGATTCTGATATGTGTTTACAAGTAAGACCCTGTCTGGGACAGTGGCATCATTTGAGGTTAAATGTAAGACCACGTCTGGGACGTTGGCTTTGTACGATTTATGTGATTACCCAAGTGTCCTATCCAATTCCGAATGGTTCATCGGGCAATGATAAGCTATGTTTAAAAAGCTAAAACGAGCCAAATTCCAGGTATGAATTAGTTTGTTTCCAAGTCAAGGTAAGTAAGTAAGTAATTAGTATTTGTTATAATGTCTTATTAAATAAGTACGGATGGTGAAATTTTATTATAATAATCGAAATCGATAAGGATGAACATAAATGTATTGTGTTTGTCTTCGAATGATATGTGGTATGTTTATTACTGGTACCAAGTATATTCGGTCATTTGGATAATGTACATATGATGGTATATATATTATGATGCTTGAGTAGAAGTTATGAATATATGTGAATTCGATTGTTTAATGATGTCTTGGCTTGTAAATGGAATATGAGTTATTTATGTTGGTTTTATTGGTATTCGGCCGAGGTGAGAATTTTGTATAAAATGAAATGTCATGAATGAATGTGGTAGTTTGAGACTAAGTATACTCATATTAGTATAGTTCGGTTAAATTTACTATGAGATAGTTATAGTATTAGTTATTTATTTGCTTACAGCTTACTAAGCTATAGTAGTTTACTGTGTGAATATTTGTTTCTATTTTATAGATTTTTGGAAGTCAGGCTACAAGTTCGGGATCGTCTACGAAGCTCGTCACACTATCCTCTATTTTGGGTACTTTTATAAGTTAAATTAAAGATTATGGCATGTATAAGCTAAAGTATGTTTTGGAAATGTTAATTTTGGGTTGTGTATAAAGCCATGCGAAAATGGCTAATATGCTATGAAAGTATGTGATGCTTTAGTTACGTTTATATGTGTTATATATATTGATAATGGTTGATGAATTTGGATGTGGATGATGAATCGTTCAAGGTACATATTGTCCTAAATATGTTAGTTGATTCGACCATGATTCTTGCTAGGATAAAATATACATATTAAATCGGTTGAGATGTTTGGTTAAGGTCTTACATGTGATTTAGCATAAATGGAAATTCAGTTATGTCCAAACTTGATAAGAGTTTGTTTTGATATATTTATTACATGGTATGTAGGTTTTGTGTTTGGATAAATATATTTGTATTTGGTTAGGTGATAAAATATAAATGTTATGTAAGTAAGTTAGTCATGATTTGGCATTTGTATATGTATAAGTATATAATGATTTGGTTTGATGTGTAAATTATGGTTGGTATATATGTATATTAATTCATTTCCATGGAAGGTTATACGCATATGAAATGGTAGGGTAAAATAAAGAAAATGTAACCTTGAACATAGCATGATTTTAGGTATGTTTATATTCAGGTAATGCATTGAAATAAATGACCAAATGAATAGTGAACTTCGTATTGGTAAAACAAAAGGTAATATGAGTTTTATTCAATGCTTATATATTCGATTTGGTCACATTGACCATATTTAATTGGTTTTGTGAGTAACTTATTGGTTTGGTTATATTGATATATATACGAATATGCTTAGATGTATTTATATATGTATGTGGTTTGCTTAGTAATGTACTTATGAAATAGATTTTTATAAATGGATAAAATAAAATATGTTTGACTATTATCTAGAAACCTGCATGATGTGATTATTGTTCATATGATTTAGCTATTGGAGTAATAATATTTATGTAATTGATATGATGTTTATTAGTTGGATCGAATAAGTGTGATCATGATTTTCTGTGATAAGTTTTATAAATTTATAATTGATCACTCTTGAAACTAACTATTATCACGACATAGTTAAGTGTACCTATCGAACAGTAGTATAGCTTTAGCAAGACCGG
The DNA here is from genome assembly GCA_025698475.1 of Gossypium anomalum. Classification (NCBI taxonomy): domain Eukaryota; kingdom Viridiplantae; phylum Streptophyta; class Magnoliopsida; order Malvales; family Malvaceae; genus Gossypium; species Gossypium anomalum. The sequence goes on from CM046968.1 coordinate 81,741,351, forward strand.
ATTGTCGAACCCAAAGGAACTAAAAGTACTAGTAACGACTATCTTTTTATTATCTAGCCTAAGAATAATGGGTTTGTTTTAACTAACTAATTAACTAAACTAAGAAATTGCAGAAAATAGAATTGGGTTTCATCCCCCTTAGGTATTTAGGGTAAAAAATTGCAGAAAATAGATTTGGGTTTCATCCCCCTTAGGTATTTAGGGGTTTAGTTCATAACTAAATAAGAAAACATCTCAGAATAATAAAGATTACAAAACATAAAGAAAACCCAAAACTCCTGAAAGGGGAATTGAGGAGAGATCTTTAGTCTTGATAGTGAGTCCAGCTTCTGAGATAGATCAATCGGCTTCTTTGGAGTAATTCCTTACTCCCTATTCTCTGTCTCCCTTTTCTTCCTCCTCTGGGGTGTATTTATAGGCTTTGGAATGCCTAAGAACCCTTAAAAGTGGCCTTTTCCGAATTGGACTCAACTTAGGCTCGGCAGGGACACGCTCGTGTGACACGCCCGTGTGCGATTACTTCAGGCCGTGTTCGAGCCTGTTAGATTGGCATGGGTGTGTGTTCTACCCGTGTGAGTTGTGCTTCAATTCTGCCAAATTGACACGGCCGTGTGAGCTGCCCGTGTGAGGAGGTCTAGGCCGTGTTGATTTTGTACTTTGGCCCATTTTCCCCGTTTTTGGTCCGTTTCTCGTTCCTTTTGCTCTCCTATGCTTACCTAAGTGTAAAAGATGAAATTAAGGCATTAGGAGCATCGGATTCACCAATTTTAAGGAAAAATCATTCATAAAATGCGTTCAGCATGGGGTAAAAATATGTATAAATTACGGTTTATCAAAGTGATTTAATAAATAAAAAAATATTTCTTTTGTATGTGATTGTGATTTACATAATTGAATAGATGGTTACTAATCTAGTTTTATAATTATTATAAATAAGTTGGTATCATTTTTATGCATTTTTTGACTTGAATGATTGTATTTAACTGTGTTGTGTTCGGTAACGACTCGTAACCCTAGTTCGGCAATGGATACGGGTTAGGGGTGTTACAAGTTGTGCCTTTCGTGTGTTACCAGTAAGTTGCACAGCGTATTTGGTGTTTTGCTTGCTAATTTTTATTGATAAGCATTGCGGTTGCTGGTTAGGGGAAGCTTCAGAGGCTCGAAATCGCTTAGTGGTGACTTAGTCTCGTGGTTTTTACCGTCGTTCGATTGGAGGTAAGGTTTTGGTGGCTCATTAAATGAATAGTTCAATTTGGGTCTGACTTTAGTTCGGTTTTAAATGACTAAATCAATGTCTTGATGGATAATTTTAGGTTTTGGAAGGCTCGAGAGTGTTCTTGTACCGAATCTATACCAGGTGTGTACCCAGAAATGCAAAAAATGAGGTTTCAGCGAAAGCTAAAAACCTCACTGTCGACGCCACATAGGTGTGTGGTCGCCCGTGTGGTAGGTCATCTGCCATAACACGGGCGTGTGATCGACAAGGCCAGGCCGTGCGCGCAAGACACGACTGTGTGATGGCCAGGTAGGTCGCGTGCGACACACGAGCTAGACTGATTTGGGCCATTTAGGCCACACCAGTGTGTGGACCCACACGGATAGTCCACACAGGCGTGTGGGAATTTGGGCCAGGCTGTGTGATCCACACGGGCCGAGGCCAATCTGAGCGTGTGGGCCCACACGGGCAAACCACATGGGCGTGTGAGCCCATTTATCTGAAATGATTCCTAAGGTTGCACGGGTCGCCCAAGTCGACTGTGAACCTACTGTAGGGTCGGTAAACGTTACCTAGAGCCCTAAATGTATGATATGGGTGTATGCCATGTATGATAAATTATGCATGATTACTGATATATATATATATATATATATATATATATATACGTATACATATGACTGATGGTTGCATAATAACATGATATATTGTATATTTGCATTGCATTGGGTTGGGATGATGACATTTTGAGAAAGTGTACTAAAAAGCTTTAAGCCTATTATCTGGCAGCTCAACTGCAGCATACTGATTATGTGCCGCATTCAGTACTACTTGGAGTGTAGGGATGGGTGGGTGTTTTAAACCCTACATGGAGTGTAGGGATGGACAGAGATAGTGTGTAGAGGCTGTTGTGTACGACTCTGTTACTAATTACTATTTGTATTACTGATACTGTGATGGGCAAAAGCCCTAATGCATATCTGATACTAGACTGAAATGGGCAAAAGCCCTAATGCATATATGATATTTGATACTGGGCGTGTGGGCCCACACGGGCAAACCATATGGGCGTGTGAGCCCATTTATCTAAAATGATTCCTAGGGTTGCACGGGTCGTCCAAGTCGACTGTGAACCTACTGTAGGGTCGGTAAGCGTTACCTAGACCCCTAAATGTATGATCTGAGTGTATTTCATGTATGATAAATTATGCATGATTACTGCTATATATACGTATACATATGACTGATGGTTGCATAATAGCATGATATATTGTATGTTTGCATTCCATTGGGTTGGGATAATGACATTTGGAGGAAGTGTACTGAAAAGCTTTAAGCCTATTATCTGGCAGCTCAACTGCAACATACTGATTATGTGCCGCATTCAGTACTACTTGGAGTGTAGGGATGGGTGGGTGTTTTAAACCCCACATGGAGTGTAGGGATGGACGGAGATGGTGTGTAGAGGCTGGTGGATAGGACTCTGTTACTGATTACTGTTTGCAATACTGATATTGTGATGGGCAAAAGCCTTAATGCATATCTGATACTGGACTGAAATGGGCTAAGGCCCAAACTACTACTGAAACTGTAATGGGCTTAGACTCCAGACTGCATTTGACTATTTACTACTAATTGATTGTGTGCATATTTTCTATGGGGATTACAAACTGAGTTTACATAAACTCACCCCTTTCTGTTTTATCTGTACAGGTAATCCCTAGACTTGACGGGTCGGTACAGTAGAGGACTCGACGGTGACGACATTGTTATTGAACTATTTTAGTTTCAGTTATGGTATTTAGTTCCTAATTATTTTCTAGGTTATTTTTTATGTAAATTGGACTTCTAGGACTGTTGCTTTTACTTTGGATTTTCACTGTTCTCATGGGTTTTTAAACTGCAAACTCAACAAAAGCTCGGTTTAATTTAAAATGATGTTTCTTAAATGTGAATGATTTTCACTAAATAACACGTTTTTAAAAGATTCCGCTACGAAATATATTTTTAAACAAATCAGTTAATGAGGAAATAGTTTTGAAAGCGACGAAAGATAAATGAAAAAAATGGAAACGGTTTAACTTGATAAATGCGATTTTGAATTCCATTCCATGTGATATCACAGATTTGGTCATAACGTCTAGACCGAGTTTGGGGTGTTATATTTTGTGGTATCAGAGCCAGGTTACAAAACTCGGCTGTGGATTTGGGTTTTAAACCTTGGTTTTTAAGAACTGATTTTGAAATGATTTGACTAAGAATATGGTAAACTGAGTCTCCGGCGTCGATCCTGTAAGTATTCTAAAATTGTGATAAGTTTGAATTGAAAATATTGTAGAAAGTATATTCTGAAACTACTGTAGATAGTATACTGTGAAAACACTCTAGATAGTGTATACTAAAACTGTAGTAAACTAAGACTGTTTTAAAACTGATAGAGACTGCGGTTTGCAAAAATCACTCTGAAATACTGAAACTGTTTAAATAAAACACCTGCTAATAAATACTAAAACCGTAACTGATTCATAAAATTCGTAATACAGATAAATCTGACTAAACATGAGTGCACAATGTGTCCACGGATGAGGTACTAGAGGCCGAGGTAGAGGTCGTAGAGTGCTCGAGTTGATTCCTCTTCACTGGGCAATATGCCAAATCTGGACACGAGTGAGACGCCAGTGTCGCCTGCTACTGAGACTGAGTCTCAAGATCGCATGGCTGGGGACGACGCATTGTCTCAGGCTATGCTAAGGATATTGGAGAGGGTCGCTAGGCGTAATACTAGATCTGAGGGTCGTGGGTCAGTTACGAAACGACTCTAGTCTAATAGAGCTAAACTTTTTAGGGGTGTCACTAGAGTCGCCCTAATGTGGCCGAGTACTGGATAGAGGCTATGGAGCGGATTATGGATGATTTGGATTGCACCCTTAAGCAGAAATTGAAGGGTGCGGTCTCTCTGTTGCGAGACGAGGCTTATCAATGGTGGCTGACCATTAGGAAGGGCACTCAGCCCGAACGTCTGACTTAGGAATTCTTTAAAACTGCCTTCCAGAGGAAATATGTGGAAGCCAGTTATGTGGAAGCTCGTAGGAGGGAGTTCCTGAATCTTACTTAAGGGGATCGATCAGTGGTCGAGTATGAGGCCGAATTCCTAAGATTGAGCCGCTATGCGCGAGGCATGGTGGCATCGGAGTGTGGGAGGTTTGTCTGCTTTGATGATGACCTCAGGGATAATTGGAGAGTTCTGATAGCACCGAAGTATGGGTTGTATATAGAAAGCACTAGGCAAAGGTGCTGGACAGACTGAGGCAAGGCTTTATGCTGCATGTCACTGTGAGGACAGAGATGCTCCAGATGTCATTACGGGTACATTTCTAATTCTTGATGTACCATATCTTGTATTGATAGACATAGGGTCTACTCACTCATACATAGCTAGCAACATATCTGAAAACTTGGGGATTTAGGTTGAGAGCACTATAAGTACTGAGTCCGTTGGGACAGTCTATAAGGGTTAAGAAGCTATTCAGAGATGTACCGTTAGAGGTCCAAGGGGTGATCTTCTAAGCTGACTTAATAGAGCTTCAATTTGGGGAGTTCGACCTGATTTTGGGTATAGACTAGTTGGTCAAGCACCATGTCAATCTGGACTGTTCAACTAAGAGGGTCATTTTGAAAACTGAGGATTATAATGAGGTAGTCATGATTGGAGAACTCGGGATTATTTGGCTAATGTGATTTCTATACTGGTGGCTAAGAAACTAGTTCGCAAGGTATATGGCGTACTAGGCCTACGTAAGTGTTTCCGCTTCTAGGGACTCTACTGTAAAGGATATCTGCACTGTAAGGGATTTTTTGGATGCCTTTCTTGAAGAGCTATCGGGTTTACCTCTGAATTGGGAAGTGGAGTTTGGGATTGAGCTTTTCCCTAATACAGCTCTGGTGTCTATCGCTCCCTATCGAATGGCACCGAAGGAGCTTATAGAGCTTAAGGCTCAGATTCAGGAGTTGTTGGATTGTGGGTTCATCTGCCCTAATGTGTCTCCGTGAGGAGTACCATTACTGTTTGTTAAGAAGAAGGATGTATCCATGAGGATGTGTATTGATTACCGGCAACTAAAAAAGTTGGTTATTAAGAACAGTATCCACTTCTAAAGAATGATGATTTGCTTGACCAGTTCCGAGGGGCGTCTGGGTTCTCCAAGATTGACTTGCATTCTAGGTATCATCAGTTGAGGGTTAAGGAGGCTGGTGTGCATAAGGCGACATTTAGGACTCGTTATGGTCACTACAAGTTCCTAGTAATGCCATTTAGACTGACTAATTCACCAGCAGCTTTCATGGACTTGATGAACTGAGTGTTTTAGCCCTACCTGGATCGGTTTAAGTGGTGTTAATTGATAACATATTGGATTATTTGAAGACCAAGGATGAGCATGACGAGCACCTCAGAATGGTTCTTCAGACTTTGAGAGAAAAGCAGCTCTATGCTAAGTTCAGCAAATGCGAGTTCTGGTTACGTGAAGTAACATTTCTGGGTTATGTGGTGTCTGCTGAGGGGATTCAAGCCGATCCTCGAAAGATTGAGGCCGTGTTGGATTGGAAACAACTTAAGAATGTGTCTGAGATTGATCGTGATTTTTCGTAATAAGTTTCATAAATTTAAGATTAATCATTCTTGAAACTAACTATTATCACGATGTAGACAAGTGTACCTATCGAACAGTAGTATAACTTTAGCAAGACCGGATTGTCGAACCCTAACAAACTAAAAGTACTAGTAATGACTGTCTTTTTATTATCTAGCCTAAGAATAATGAGTTTGTTTTAACTAACTAATTAACTAAACTAAGAAATTGCAGAAAATAGAATTGGGGAATTACTTTTGGGAAAACGATTGAATTAAGACAATACCTAAGGAAAAATCCACCTAGACTTCACTTGTTATTTTGACTCCGAATCGGACGATTTATTCATTTACCTTGTTCCGTAGAGATCCCTAAGTTATGTTATTATCCCTATTCAAGACTAATAACATCTAACCCTAGATTGAATAATTAAGACTTTTCTCTAATTAACACCCTAGGGTTGCATTAACTCGATCTATGGATCCCCTTATTAGGTTTCACCCTAATCTGGTAAAATCTTGTCACCCTATCTTTAGGCGCGCAATCAACTCTGCTTAATTATAACAAAGTCACTCTTAGACAGGGACTATTCATCCTCCAACTAAGAGTATTAACTTGAATCAATATCCTGAAATACCAAAACAAGAATTAAGAACACATAATTAAGAACAAGTCGAATATTTATCATACAATTCAGAAAATAGTAACAAGATTCGTCTTAGGTTCCATTCCCCTTAGGTATTTAGGGGTTTTAGTTCATAACTAAAAAGGAAAACATCTCAAAAGAATATTGAATACAAAATATAAAGAAAACCCAAAACTCCTGAAGGGAAATTGAAAAGAGATCTTCAGTCTTGATGATGAATCTGACTTCTGAGATGGATCAATCGGCTTCCTTGGTGTAATTCCTTACTCCCTATTCTCCGTCCCCCTTTTAGTCTTCCTCTAGGGTGTTTAAATAGGCTTTAGAATGCCTCCAAGCCCTCAAACTTGCCCTTTTCCGAATAGAACTTAGCTAGGGCTTGGCAGGGACACTCCCGTGTACGATTACTTCTGGCCGTGGTCGAGGCTGAGAGATCAATACGCCCGTGCTTGGATTGTTTTAGGCCGTGGTCGAGCCTGCTAGAATGGCACGGGCGTGTGTTCTACCCGTGTGAGGAAGACCAGGCCGTGTTGTTTTCCCCTATCAGCCCATTTTCTCCGTTTTAGGCCCGTTTCTTGTTCTTTTCGCTCTTCTATGCTCACCTAAGTATAAAACATGAAATTAAAGGATTAGGAGCACCAATTTCACCAAATCTAAGGAGAAATTATTCATAAACGTGTTAAGTATAAGATAAAAATATGTATAAATTATGGTTTATCAAATACCCCTATACTTAAACGTTTGCTTGTCCTCAAGCAAAATCCTCAATTCATAATTAAGAATTCATTTTTCTCAACTTATAATTACTATCAATAATATCTCAAACTAATCCATAAGTAATCATACATTGAGAATTTAACTAAAAGAACATTAAAGCTTCAAACATTCCAAGTTGAGTATTTAATAATGAAAAACTTAGGCATTTCCCCTCATCTAAGTAATTATCATCGATTTGAAATCTCACAGAGTTTAACATCCTCACTAAAGATTCATTCAAATCACTTGAAGTGTTTAAGGACAATGAAATTAGCACTCATTAGTCAATATAAAAAGTTATTACCATAGGCTTGCATGAAAATCAAATCTCCACTACCATAAATTGAGACGATACATCAATCAAAAGGTCTTTAGGGGGTTGTAACGAGGCTTGGTTAGGAGGTATGGTTACAAGCTAAAAGAAAAGGTTAGAATCGAGATTGAATTGAAAAATTACTTAACTATAAAAATATTTAAATCATCACTTGCGTACAACAGAGCTTCTTTTCAGGATATGGAATTTTAATACTTAAGCTCTCAGACAAAATATCACTATTAATATGTATACATGTGTATTTTTTTTTTAAGAACAAGTCAGATAACATAGAATTAAGAATAAGACATAGCTAAGCAATTATTCAAATCAGATCTTGACAAAAATAGGGATCAAATTAATTGAGGGGATTTCAACAATAATGGGTTAATGGTTAATATTGAGGGTAGTACAAGAAATGGCTTGTTAAGCTCTAAGGGGTTTACTAAGGGTTAATCATGGAAGTAGGCTTTTCATGGCATGAGTGGGTTAATCCTAAGTGCCTCTATCATCTTGATATATCAAATCAAATATTGTGGGCTTGACATGCATAATCAGGCAAGTTCTAGAATAACTATTCGATATTGACACACTTAAAGCAATAATAAAAAGTGAGCATGAAAGAATTAATAGATGCTCTTGAAGGCTCAATATCTCACAAAAATTATGGTTTTTTTTATGTTTAAACTTGTGGATTTCAATTCAAGGTAATACCCAAAATTGGGGAAACAACCTAAAATTTTAAATTCTTAAAAATCAACTTATCATGCTTAATTTTCTAACGTCTTAAAGTTTAAATAAGGAATGCATGAATGCCTATGTTTTGATTCAAGATATATCAATAAAAATCATAAATCAATCAAAATTCATCCTAAACATGATATGAGAACTTTACAAGAGAACAAGGCAACATTCAGGGATTTTTCTGGTAATGAAATGAATACCCCCTACACTTAAGATGTACATTGCCCTCAATGTACAAAAATAGATATATATAGAAAAATATAAGATTATAAAATAGGGAGAGAAGTGAAACTTCCTGAGTGTTAAATGAATGAACCTCCTAGTTTAGAGTTATGTAGGGTGGAGGAGGATACTCCGGTGGTGGAAGAGGTTGGGTTCTACAAGTGCTGCGCCAAAAGAATATTATATCTCGTGATTGAGTAGGGCATGGCAGTCGTGGAGAACCTTTTCCAATGGAGTTTGAAGTTCCTAAGTGATTGTGAGCTTTGTAGCTCTTTATAACTGTAATAAAATCAGGAACTTTTTAGGGGATATTAGGAAGAATAATTACTCATAATGAAAATAGCCGAGATTAAAATTTATTTATAAAACCTAAATAAAATAGTAACAAAAAGGAAATAACATTGAAAAGTTAAAAGTGAAATTAATAAAAACATAAAATAAAAATAAAAATAAAGTAAAATTAAACATCATCATCGCCGGATGGTTCGCGATGAGGTGGTGGCAATGAGATGTGGAAGTGCTGACAAATCTGCTGTAAAGTAGCATCAATGTCATCAAATTGTTGAAAACACTGCTGCTCGAATCGAGTGAGGTGCTCAGAGATGTCAGCATATGAAGCCGCCACATGAACTGGACGATGAGAGCGTGGTGGATGATACAGTGGGTCCTCGTGCTATGGAGGGACATCATCAGTAATGTCCTCTGGGGCCTCCTCCTCAGTAGATTAGGCAAGATGATATTGAGGAAGGTTAGGTTCCTCGGTGCTTTTCGATCATCCTCATGCTAAGCATGCTCGAGATGCCTTGTGGAGACATCTGGCCAATGAGAGTCAAGAATGATTCTTGTGCCGCGGTGTCGAGGAGCCCGAAGTGTCGTGCCATTCAAGTCACATAAGGGCCAATGGAGATGGCCCCCTTCCGATGTCATTCTGTCTGGTGGCGAATGGCAAGGGCGATAAAGTAGGCGAGGTCGATGACGTACCCGTGCAACATGCACCATAAGTAGTAGATGTCGTGAGTGGTGACGACGTCGGTGCTCTCTCTCCATCCTGTCAAAGTGTGAGACAAAATAAAATGTAAGTAACTCAAGGATGGAGGGAGAGCTGATGCCTTAGAGCGAATAGGGTCGTAGCTGGCCGAATGTGGGACGAGGGTGCTCCAGCATTTCAAAGGAGAATAATGGATATGACGGTTAAGGGTATCGAGGTCGTTCTCCTCCTAGAACTCCTTCGTGTAAAGACTTAGTGCCAAACCAAACTCTAGAATGCTTAACTGGCAGACTAATCCACTTAGACGAAACTGGACCATGCCAGGATCATCGTAGTTCGTCATTACAGTTTGAAGATGGAATGTCAAACACAGTTCTATCATGAGCTCGAGATATGTCGGCTCAACGATCTCAAAAAAGAGGTTCCATGGGTCAGTGGTGAGAAGGGCTCGAATCGCATTAGCCAACTGGACTAGTTCTAGTGTAGCCCAGTCGATGCAGTGGCCCACAATTAAAGGTCGGGCCCGGAGTATTTGGAAAAGTTCTTCTTGGGGCCCAATGGGACTGCAAGAAAGGGTGACAAATTTTTGCAGTAGGACTCAAGGAAGATGATGCTCCCTTCCTTTTCTTCAAAGCGGGGACAGAGGCTTTCTTTCCTCATGAAGACAACATGGTGAACCTGCAATCAAAACCATTAGTTCATTTTGATGAATTGACAATGTAAAATGTAACTAAATTCAAAGAGGAGAAAGTCATAAACAAATTCAGCCATAGCTACTAACATTAATAATTCTAACTAAAACAATAAATTATATGGCATAAATGTCATGGCATTAGCATGAAATCAAGATGTCAAAGAATTCAATGGAAATATAAAAAGCATAAGTTTAGCACAATGCACGGGTTGTAATGGCAAATAATAAGAAGCAATTGAAAACTATGAATATTGACTTAGAATAGGTGAATAAAGCATGAGAAATTACAAAAAATATGTCACATGGAATGAATGATAACTAATCTAAAAATGAAGTTTGGATGATGAACATAATATGGGAAAAATGAAGATTATCATGATGAGGAGCATTAAAAATGAGTGAAATTAAAGGGAAAGGAGTGAACAAAAGCTAAAAAGAGAAAAATGAGTGTCAAGAATGGAGTTGGAAGCGACGCACGGGCGTGGCAGAGAGGCCTTGTGGATTTGCAGCAGCTAGGGTTAGAGATTTTGAGTGAAGAAGACAATGAATAGTGCAGGGTATTTATAGATTTTGAGACACATGGCTAGGGGACACACCCGTGTGCCCTAATTTTAGCCTGTTTGTTTCGTGTTTTTCCCAATTTCAGCGTGCTGACATTTGCCCCACGCCCGTGTTCCTTGGGCGTGTTGGTGCACACGGCCGTGTCGCACGACCGTGTCTGGCTTTGTTCGCTTCTCCCACGTCTATGTATGCATGCACATGCCCGTGTTAATTTGACAGGTTCAACCAAGGGTGTTAGACACAGGTGTGCGTGCTAGTTTCTCAGTTCCCACCACGGTTCTAAGGCATGGGCGTGTGGCACGCCTATGTTGTTTTGGCAGGTTCACCTACGGCCATGTCACACGGCCGTGGTGATTTATCGTAGATCGTGTTTTGGGAATAATTTTTACCTATTTCCACAAAGTCCTAAGCACGCCAGTGTGCTTGGCCATGTGAGTGTGGTAAACCTGTATTCAAGAGCTCCGTTAGTAAGTTAGGTGTTAAACACTAAAATTTAAAGAAGTTAATACAGTTAGTACTCGGGTTGCCTCCCGAGAAGCGCTTATTTATAGTCTAAGCTCGACTTACCTCTCCATTGAATGGTCATGGCGGTTCGCGATGTTTATACTCCTTATTCCTACTATCAATCTCACCAAGATAAGGTTTTAGACGGGTGTTGTTTACCTTAAACGTGCCAAACTTGGGATGATTTACCTCGATTATACCGAATGGGAAAATACTAAGTACCATAAGAGGGATTTCTTCGTTCGGTTTGGCAGTGATAATGTGAGGATCTGCGGCATCTAGTAAGACTTTATCTCCAACCTTAAGTTGATTTGGAGAGGTATTGTGCTCATTCTGGCGTAATTTCCGTTTAGCATATGTTCTCAGTTTATGTGTTTACCATTCATCTAGCTCCTCAATTTGTAGCCTTCGTTCTTCATGAATAGGTTATCTATTATTACTGGAGTATGGCTCATGTGCTTCCTTCAAACTCATTTCCTGCAAAGTAGGTTGCAGTATATTGTCAGTTTTAGTGGAATGTTTTATACAATCACCTTCAATTTTTGATGTGCTGCCAGAATTGCAAACTTGAAAGGTAATTGTTTCGTCTCCCACACGAAGTGTGAGCTCACCTGTGCCAACATCAATAATTGTTCTAGCAGTTGCTAAAAAGGGCCTTCCTAAAATCAAAGGAGTGTTGCTATCCTCCTCTATGTCTAAAACAACGAAGTCAACGGGAAATATAGATTTATCGATTTTAACTAGCACATCTTCAATAATACCCCTAGGAAATCTTATAGTTTTATCTGCTAATTGAATGCTCATCTTAGTCTGTTTGGGTTTCCCAAAACCTAGTTGTTTAAACATTCTATAAGGCATGACATTAATACTAGCCCCTAAATCAGCTAATGCATTATGAACATCCAAACTACCAATTAAGCAAGGAATTGTAAAACTCCCTAGATTTTTTAATTTGTTGGGTAACTTATTTTGTAGAATAGCTAAGCAAACTGCGTTTAGCTCCACATGCGATGCCTCATCCAACTTTCGCTTATTTGCTAAAAGCTCATTTAAAAATTTCATTGCGTTCAACATCTGCGATAGAGCTTCAATAAACGGTAAGTTGATATGTAATTTTTTTAAGAGTTTAAGGAATTTACCAAATTTTTCATCTGAGCGGTCTTTCCTTGTTGCATTAGGGTATGGCACATGAGGTTTATATTCTACATTTACCGTTTTGTTTTCATTATGACCTACCTCACCTTTACCTTTGCTCACTACAGTTTCTTGCCTCGGTTCTGGCTCAGGCTCAACGAATCCTTCTTCACCTTGAACACTAATTGCGTTGAGATGTTCCCTTAGGTTAGGTTTAGTATTACTTGGCAAGCTACCTTGTGGTCATTCGGAGATCAGTTTGGACAGCTGACCTATCTAAGTCTTGAGCCCTTAGATTGACGCTTGTTGATTTTTAAGTGCTGTCTCGGTATTCTGGAAATGAGTTTCTGACACCGAGATGAATTTGGATAGCATCTCCTTAAGGCTCGACTTTTTCTTTTATTGGTAAGGTGGTTGTTGGAAACCCAGAGGATTTTGTGGCCTTTGATTTCCTTGACCACCCTAGGAGAAATTTGGGTGGTTCCACCAACCTGTATTATAAGTATTGCTATAAGGATTATTTTGAGATCAAAGATTATTACCCATGTAATTTAATTGCTCGTTCTCCATGTTGTGGCCATAAGGTTGATATCCTGAATTACTCGATCCACCTCCACTTGCTTCAGATTGCATTATTGGATGAACCTGCGCAGAACCAAGAAAACCATCAATCTTTTTATTTAGAAGTTCTACCTGAGTTGACAACATAGTAATCGAATCGACGTTATAAACTCCTGCTGCTTTTGTTGGCTTAGTCCTCATGACTTCCCACTGATAGTTATTCAGTGACATCTCTTCAATAAATTCGTAAGCCTCTTCAGGTGTTTTGTTATTGATGGTTCCACCAGCTACTGCATCAATCATCTATCTTGTTGAGGGGTTCACACCATTGTAGAATGTTTGAACTTGTAGCCATAGAGGTAACCCATGGTGAGGGCACCTTTGCAGTAGGTCCTTGTATCTCTCCCATGCATCGTAAAGAGTTTCTAAGTCCATCTGCACAAAAGAAGAGATATCATTGCATAATTTGGGCATTTTAGCTGGCGGAAAATATTTTAATAAAAATTTTTCGGTCATTTGTTCCCAAGTAGTGATTGACCCTTGTGGTAACAAGTTCAACCATTGTTTAGCTTTATTCCTCTGTGAAAAAGGGAATAACCAAAGACGAATGGCATCATCAGAAACGTCATTTATTTTAAAAGTGTCGCAGGACTTTAGAAAATTTTCCAAGTGAGTGTTGGGATCTTCATCTTACAAACCATCAAACTGAACAAATTGCTGTATCATTTGAATTGTGCTAGGTTTTAGTTCAAAATTATTTATAGCCATAGCAAGTCAAACTATACTTGACTCAGCTCTTGTTAATGTAGGTTTAGCATAATCATACATAGTACGAGGAGCAGGATTCTGATTTGCTAGATCAGCAGGTATCGCAGGAGGTAGCGGATTTTCCTGATTTTCAGCCATCTCCTCAGTTGTAGTTGAGATATCGTCCTCTTACTCTTCCTCTGTGTATCTTAGGCTTCGTCTTATTTTTCTTCGGTTTCTGCAAGCTGTGCGATCGATTTCTTCGTCAAAACTCAATGGTCTTGACTGGTTTCTTCTAGTCATAAACTATAAAAACCTGCTAGAAGAAAGAAAAAGAAAATTAGTAAAATAAAAATTAAAATAAAATAAAATTGCAAGAAAAATAAATGGCTAAAGTAATAAAAATTGAGTGTTCATAATATTTTAGATCCCCAACAACGGCGCCAAAAACTTGATGTGATTTTCCGTAATAAGTTTTATAAATTTATGATTAATCATTCTTGAAACTAACTATTATCACAATATAGGCAAGTGTACCTATCGAACAGTAGTATAGCGTTAGCAAAACCGGATTGTCGAACCCAAACAAACTAAAAGTACTAGTAATGACTGTCTTTTTATTATCTAGCCTAAGAATAATGAGTTTGTTTTAACTAACTAATTAACTAAACTAAGAAATTGCAGAAAATAGAATTGGGGAATTACTTTTGGGAAAACGATTGAATTAAGACAATACATAAGGAAAAATCCACCTAGACTTAACTTGTTATTTTGACTCCGAATCGGACGATTTATTCATTTAACTTGTTCCGTAGAGATCCCTAAATTATGTTATTATCCCTATTCAAGACTAATAACGTCTAACCCTAGATTGAATAATTGAGACTTTTCTCTAATTAACACCCTAGGGTTGCATTAACTCGATCTATGGATCCCCTTATTAGGTTTCACCCTAATCCGGCAAAATCTTGTCACCCTATCTCTAGGCGCGCAATCAACTCCACTTAATTATGACAAAGTCAATTTTAGACAGGGACTATTCATCCTCCAACTAAGAGCATTAACTTGAATCAATATCCTGAAATACCAAAACAAGAATTAAGAACACATAATTAAGAACAAGCCGAATATTTATCATACAATTCAGAAAATAAAAACAAGATTCGTTTTAGGTTTCATTCCACTTAGGTATTTAGGGGTTTTAGTTCATAACTAAAAAGGAAAACATCTCAGAAGAATAATGAATACAAAACATAAAGAAAACCCAAAACTCCTGAAGGGAAATTGAGGAGAGATCTTCAGTCTTGATGATGAATCCAGCTTCTGAGATGGATCAATCAGCTTCCTTGGAGTAAGTCCTTACTCCCTATTCTCCGTCCCCCTTTTAGTCTTCCTCTAGGGTGTTTCAATAGGCTTTAGAATGCCTCCAAGCCCTCAAACTTGCCCTTCTCCGAATAGAACTTAGCTAAGGCTCGACAGGGACACGCCCGTGTACGATTACTTCAGGCTGTGGTCTAGGCTGAGAGATCAATAAGCCCGTGCTTGGATTGTTTTAGGCTGTGGTCGAGCCTGTTAGAATGACACGGGCGTGTGTTCTGTCCGTGTGAGGAAGTCTAGGCCGTGTTGTTTTCACCTGTCGGCCCATTTTCTCCGTTTTAAGCCCATTTCTTGTTCTTTTCGCTCTCCTATGCTCACCTAAGTATAAAACATGAAATTAAAGGATTAGGAGCACAAATTTCACCAAATCTGAGGAGAAATCATTCATAAACGTGTTAAGCATGGGATAAAAATATGTATAAATTACGGTTTATCAGAGATCTACAGTTTTCTGGGGTTGGCGGGTTATTATCGACGGTTTGTGGAAGGTTTCTCACTGATTGCAGTGCCCTTAACTAAGCTTCTACGTAAGGGTGTTCCGTTTGTCTGGACTGATGTGCAGCAAGAGAGCTTTGAGAAGCTCAAGACTGTTCTAACTCCAGCCTCTGTTCTAATATAGCCTGAATCTGAAAAGGAGTTTATAGTGTACAGTGATACATCACATGTGAGTCTGGGTTGTGTTCTAATGCATGATGGTAAAGTCGTGGCATATGCATCTCGTCAGCTCAAGACGCACAAGGCAATCTATCCGACACATGATTTGGAATTGGCCGTCGTAGTCTTTACCTTAAAAATTTAGAGGCATTATCTGTACTGTGAGAAGTGCATTATCTACACTGATCACAAAAGCCTTAAGTACCTCCTGAATCAGAAGGAAATGAATCTTAGGAAGCATAGATGGATTGAGCTTCTTAAAGATTATGATTGTACTATTGAGTACCATCCTGGCAAGGACAACGTGGTGGCCGATGCGTTGAGCTGTAGGGCGATGATTGATCTAAGAGCAATGTTCGCTCGACTTAGCTTGTTCGACGATGGGAGTTTGTTGGCTGAACTACAAGTCAAACCAACTTGGATCGAGCAAATTAAGGGTAAATAGCTGGAAGATGAGACTTTGGGTCTTTAGTTTCGATAGATTAAGAGTGGTAGCACTACCGACAGATTAAGGGTACACATATCCGAACGATACTAATTTAAGACAGTCTATTCTGAGAGAGGCGCATAGTAGCCCTTATGCTATGCATCTCGGTGGGAATAAAATGTACCAAGACTTTCGAGAACTATGCTAGTGGCCGGGTTTGAAGCATGAGGTTAGGACAGATTGATTTGGGATCGATTGAAAGCAGCATCGCACAGACAGAAATCTTATGTGGATCTGAAGAGACACGAGATTGAGTACTCTGTGGGGGACTTAGTATTTCTCAATGTCTCGCCATGAAAAAAAATTTTGAGGTTCAGTCGTAAGGGCAAGCTAAGCCCTAGGTTTATTGGGCCGTACCGAATTTTTAAACGAGTGGGACTGGTTGCTTATCAGTTGCAGCTACCTCCAGAGTTAGACCGTATTCACAATGTATTCCACGTCTCGATGTTGAGGCGTTACAGCTCTGATCCTACTCATATTGTCCTTGTTGAAGAGATTGAGGTTAGGCCAAATTTGACCTTCGAGGAGGAGCCGGTTCAGATTCCGGATCGTGATGTAAAGGTTCTTCGAAGGAAGTCCATCCCATTAGTGAAGGTGCTGTTACGGAAGCAAAGTACTGAGGAGGCCACATGGAAGCCTGAGGATGCGATACGTCAGCAGTATCCTCATCTGTTCTGATCAGGTAAATTTCAAGGCTGAAATTTTATTTTAGGAAGTAGAGTTGTAACGCCCCAAAATTCTTATTTTTGTTTCTGTTAAAAAGTGACACAATTGTGTATCTACTTTAGTGGTTAAGTGTTCTAGGTTTGTGTGAGAGGTCCCAAGTTCAAGCCCTAACTTTGACAAATTTTGATTATTTTTGGAATTAAGCCCTATCCCTATTCAGTGGGCTTAAATTAAGTTATTGGTAAAAGCATGTCAGAATGAGCCTGCTGGTCTAGTGGTTTAGTTGAGTGTGGGATTGTTGGAGGTCCTGTGTTTGAATCTCTGCATAAGCATGAATGTTACTCTTTTTACTCGGTCTCTGGTTAAAGTCTTGAGGGAGTGGGATTCTGAGTGGTTGAGATTGTGTAGCTAGTGGGGGAGAGTTTTAAGGGATGTTTATCATCTTTTTTTCAATTTTTTTCTTTTCCCTACCGAATTTTTCTTGGGTTTTGACGTTTTTCTCTCGTTCTTAGGGCTCTTGGCCGTTTCTTTTCTTACCTTTTCTCCACCAATCTAGTATCTTCGTTTTTCTTTTTGCTGTTGAATTTTTACGTCTCATTGAGTTGTGCCTTTCGTGCGTTACTGGTAAGTTGCGTAGTGTATTTTGTGTTTCGTTTGTAAATTTTTATTTATGGGCATTGTGGTTGCCGGTTAGGGAAAGCTTTAGAGGCTCGAAATCTCTTAATGGGGACTTAGTCTCGCGATTTTTACCGTCGATCAATTAGAGGTAAGGTTTTTGTGGCTCATTGAATGAATAGTTTGATTTGGGTCTAACTTTAGTTCAGTTTTAAATGACTAAATCAGTGTCTTGATGGATAATTTTAGGATCTAGAAGGCTTGAGAGTGTTCTCATAGCAGATCGATACCAGGTGTGTACCCGAAAATGCAGAAAATAAAGTTTCAGTGAAAGCTAAAAACCTCACTGTCGACGCCACACGGGCATGTAGTCGCCTATGTGGTAGGCCGTGTGCCATAACACAGATGTGTGATCGACGAAGCCAGGCCGTGCGCGCAAGACACGGCCATGTGATGGCCAGGTAGGCCGTGTGCGACACATGGGCTAGACTAATTTAGGTTGTGTGGGCCATACGAGCTTGTGAGAATTTGGGCCAGGCCATGTTATCCACAGGGGCCAAGGCCAATCTGGGAGTGTGGGCCTACACGGGCAAGCCACATGGGCTTGTGAGCCCATTTATCTGAAATGATTCTTAGTGTTCCACGGGTTGCCCAAGTAGACTATGAACCTACTATAGGGTTGGTAAGCGTTACCTAGACCCCTAAATGTATGATCTGAGTGTATGTCATGTATGATAAATTATGCATGATTACTGATATATATACATATACGTATGACTGATGGTTTCATAATAGTATGACATATTGTATGTTTGCATTGCATTGGGTTGGGATGATGACATTTGGAGGAAGTGTACTAAAAAGCTTTAAGCCTATTATCTGGCAGCTCAGCTGCAACATACTGATTATGTGTCGCATTCAGTACTACTTGGAGTGTAGGGATGGGTGGGTGTTTTAAACCCCACATGGAATGTAGGGATGGACAGAGATGGGGTGTAGAGGCTGGTGGTAGGACTCGGTTACTGATTACTATTTACATTAATGATACTGTGATGGGCAAAAGCCCTAATGCATATCTGATACTGGACTGAAATAGGCTAAGGCCCAAACTACTACTGAAATTGTAATAGGCTTAGGCTCTAGACTGTATTTGACTGTTTACTGCTAATTGACTGTATACATGTTTTTTGTGGGGATTACACACTGAGTTTATGTAAACTCACCCCTTTCTGTTTTATCTGTACAGGTAATCCCTAGACTTGACGGGTCGGTGCAGCGGAGGACTCGACGGTGACCACATGGTTATTGAACTATTTTAGTTTCAGTTATGGTAGTTCCTAATTATTTTCTGGGTTATTTTTTATGTAAATTGGACTTTTAGGACTGTTGCTTTTACTTTTGATTTTCACTATTCTCATGGGTTTTTAAACTGAAAACTCAACAAAAGCTCGGTTTAATTCAAAACTACGTTTTCCTAAACGTGAATAATTTTCACTAAATAACACGTTTTTAAAAGCTTCTACTACGAAATATGTTTTTAAACAAATCAATTAACGAGGAAATAGTTTTGAAAGCGACGAAAGATAAATTAAAGCTATTAAATGGAAACGGTTTAACTTGGTAAATGCTATTTCGAATTCCATTCCATGTGACATCACCAGATTCAGCCATAACTTCTAGGCTGGGTTTGAGGTGTTACAAACAACCTCTTTTTCAGTTTCTTCATCCATGGCTCAATCAGGTTCAACCTTGCTAGGCTCTTTCAATTCTTTACCATTTCTCAAGATAATTTGCACTAACATTATGGATTGGATTGACAATAGTTTATGAAGGCAACTTACCTTGGGATTTTAGTCTACTTAAAAAGGGTACGAGTTGACAAACTTGTTTCTCCAAGTTTTGAATGATCAAATTTGTCTCTTATTGGAAATGTTGAACATTAGTAGTAAGAGTTTTGACCATATCCTCAAGAGACATACTTGAATTAGAAGAACTTGGTTGAGAATTTTGGAAATTTTATGCTCTCGTTTCATAGCTAAAATTTGGATTGTCCCTCCATCCAAGATTGTAAGAGTTCGAATAGGGATCTTATCTCTTCTGAGGGGGTTCGGGAAACCTTCTAACTATATTAGTGTCTTGATTTGTATCTTTAAAAAGTATAAGGCATGAATCGGTTAGGCGGCCATAATTAGCATAAATGTCACATGCTTTGGCTTGTTGGGCCTTCTTTAATGCCATCTATTCAACCATAGTAGTTTAGTCTATCTGTAACGCCCCCACGCCCGAGACCGATGCCAGAATCGAGCTTGAGGTGTTACCGAACATAATTTATCAATTTAAGTACTTCGAATCATTTGTTTCTACATTCACAGCTTTCTAGCTATCTGCATCACAGTTACAAGAAAAATCATATCTCGAGTTACGAAACTCAAAATCAAGATCTGTAAATTTCCCCTAAATCTAGACTCATATATCTATTTACTAATTTTTTTTTTAGAATTTTTGGTTGGGCCAATTAGTACAGTTTATTAGTTAAATTCTCCCCTATTTCAGGGTTTGACTACTTTGACCTCTGTGTATTACGAATCAGATATCGCTCTATAAAAAATTTCAATGACTATGAAGCTTGTTTATCTTAAAACTAGACTCAATAAGGAATATGTACACATAAATAAAAACTTATAATTATTTTTGCAAAATTTATTATAAATTTTTAAAGTCAGAACAGGGGATCCAGAAATCATTCTGGCCCTGTTTCACAAAAGTTTAAATATCTCATAAAATATAATTTATATGCCTATTTTGTTCAATCCACATGAAATTAGAATCATTAAGCTTAAATTTAATAACTTACTCATAATTTAGTTCCACTTATACTATTTTTAGTGATTTTTCAAATTCATGTCATTGCTGTAGCAATATTCTGTTTTAAGGCAAGTTTCATCTTTCCATGAATTTTTTTATGAACTAGATAACCTATTAAACTTCCATGATATCAAACATGATCTAATTAGCCATCACCATGACTTATCAATATCAAACATTTTCTCAACCAAACATGGCCATATCATAAAATTTTTTACATAAAATAGGTACATTGCTATACATGCCATACTTAAGTTTTACAAGCCATTTACCAATAGAAATCCTTCGGATAGTGTGATCGAAACTTTGACCTGTCCCGATTCCCGAGCTGACTTGTTCAAAACTACAATGAATGAAAAGGAGGGAGTAAGCATAAATGCTTAGTAAGTTCATATGCAAATAACAAGTAACATAACAATACAATTATACCAAACAACCTTAGCATGGCATCACCAAAACATATATCACATTTCTAAACATCATTCATCATCTTACCACTTTATCGTTGTTGTATCTATTTTCAACCCGAGGTTTAAGTACATACCTGTCCAAAGTGCCCATTTCACAACACTTACCAAAACGTCACTTGCATCTTAAGTGTTCTTCCATTTCATAGAAATTTTCACCCGTTGAACACATCGGAATATAACTCGGATACAAGGATAATTTGCACATAAGTGCCACATATGTAATCAAGCAATCATGTAACCCGCCCATAAGTGAACTCGGACTCAACTCAGCGAGCTCGGGCGGTCGCATCCATAAGTGAACTCGGACTCAACTCAACGAGCTCGGATGCCTAGTTACATCTCACGAACTCGGACTCAACTCAACGAGTTTGAACATTCGCATCCATAAGTGAACTCGGACTCAACTCAACGAGTTCGGATGCTCAACCATCCTAGTGACATGTCACTTGTATCCTAATCTATTCCTAAGGTTCAAACGGGCTTTTTCCCTCGATCTGACATTAGCCGTCTTCCACGAAATATCGGAACCGATACTCGGTAGCAATTCATATTTATCAAGTAGAAAACATAATTTGCATATTACTCAACATTAACCACAAAGCATAATATTTCACGATAAAAAAAATCAGCATATCATATAATTAACATCAATAACTTAAAAATAACAATTATGCTACATTATTTACACATGAACTTACCTTGGTACCAAAATATAAAGATTTTGCAATTTAGTCCACAATCTTTTCTTTTCCTCGATCGCGACTTGATTCCCGTTTCTCTTGATCTATAATACCAAATTAATCTTATTTAATACATACATTCATCAAAACAGCATTTAATACGAACTTTTGAAAATTACACTTTTGCCCCTAAACTTTTGCATAATTACACTTTTGCCCCTAGGCTCGGGAATTAAACTTTATGCCTTATTATTATGTTTTATGACATGGTGATCATTTTTCCCTTCTATAACAATATCAAATTCACACTCTAACATGTACTTATGACTATTAGGTATTTTTACCGATTAAGCCCTTTTACTCGTTTTCACTCAAAACCGAGTAGCACAAGTTGTCTAACATAATTTAAAACCTCATATTCTATCATAAAACATCAAAATACACAAATTTCACCTATGGGTATTTTTCCAAATATAAACCCTAGGTTGAATTATTGCTAGCATAAACTTAATCGAGCTACCGGGATTCCAAAAATGTAAAGAACATTAAAAACGGGGCTTGGAATCACTTACCATGGAGCTTGGAAGCTTGAAACAAACCCTAGCTATGGATAATCCTTGAAATTTCAGCCTAATGAAGAAGATGGACAAAAATTGGCTTTTAATTTTGTTTTTAATTCATTTTAATAACTAAATGACCAAAATACCCTTACTACTAAACTTTCAAAACTTCCTTCCATGTCCTAATTTTGTCCATGAACTTAAAATTGGTCAAATTTCTATTTAAGACCTCCTAATTAATATTTCAATGCAATTTCATACTAAAAACTTCTAGACTGCAAATTTTGCAACTTATTCGATTTAGTCCCTACTTTCAATTTAAACACTTTAGGCATAGAATTTCATCACGAAATTTTCACACAATCATGAAATCATATCATAATCATCAAAATAATTATAAAATAATTATTTCTCTCGAATTTGTGGTCACGAAACCACTATTCCGATTAAGCCCTAATTCAGGATATTACACTATCAGCTCGTTGTTCAAGAGTAGAAGAATTTACCTTTTTTACTCTTCATATTACATCTTGTCAGAAACTATTTTTTTGTGAATAGCAACCATGATTGGAATTAATTCTCGCGCCTCGCAAGCAGCAATGATTGAAATTAATTCTCGAGCCTCACAAGGAGTTTTGTTCACTAAAACACCACCGCTTGCAGCATATGTTGTCCATCATCTTTTACTACATTGATAGAAGTCCTTCATAGAAATGATGGATAAGCAGTTGTTCTGAAATTCCATGTTGTGGGCAACTTATACACAATTATTTAAATCGCTAATATTCATAAAGGCTTCCCATGTCTTTCTATTTTATTCCACAAATCTCTTTCCTGATAGAAGTAGCACGTGAAGCATGAAAAAATTATTTAAAAATAATATTACCTTCTCTTCCCACGTGTAAACAATCCCGAAAGGTAAATAATAGAGTCAATCATTTGTTTTATTAGCTAGTGAAAAAGGAAAAAATTCCAACTTGATTTGTTCTTTGATTACGCCTTGCGGTCTTATAGTGGAATAAACCACATGGAACTCTTTTAAATGTTTATGAGGATCTTCATTCTGAAAACCATGAAAAGTAGGAAGTAAGTGAATTAAATCATATTTCAGTTCAAAAGGTACCTCAAGTTCGGGATATTGAATGCAGAGCGGTTGTTGATTTATTATCGGTGTAGTTAATTCTCTTAAAGTTCTATTATTCATAACTTCTTGATTTCAATGATCTCGGTTTCGTTAGGTGGTAAAAATGACTTATTAGTAATATCTAATTCAGTAGCAACAAACAATGGGTTGCGCTTGATTCTTGTTTCCCTTCTCATCCTTCTTGATGTTTTCTAAATCTTTGGATCGTACACGAGATTACTTGTACGAAAAGATTGAGACATAAAGAGAAATAAAAACTAAATTGAAGATAAAGAACTAAAACTAAAATAAAGTAAAAGTAAAACGAGAAATAAAAAGGAAATAAAATTATTAACATCGATCCCCAACAATGGCGCCAAAATTTGTTAGGCTGTTAAGACCTACAAAAATAAAACTTATTTGAAAAATATAAATTAGTAGATATCAGCATGTATGATCGAATCTACAAAGACTAGTGATAATTTTATTTCTTTGATAAAAATAAAATTAAAAGGGGGGCTTAAAATTAAAACAAAGTAAAAAGAAATCATAAAATAAAGGAAAAGAAAATCAATGAGAAGAAACTCTAACCAAAGGTAAAATCTTCATTTGATTCGTAGATTCGATCATCGACACAAGGGTGTCTTAGATGCCTTTAATAAATTAGTTCTAGCTGTCAACTTAGCACTGAGCAATGAATCTCTCCATACATGTTCAATAACCAAGAGGTAGCTCGATTGAAATTATTTCTCTAACTAATAAATAACCTTGTAACTCAACACTCAAGATTAACTTACCAACAACATTAAGAACAAGAGAGACCTAATTCTAACTGACAAACTCACCTCAACGGGGTTAATTTAAGCTAGATTAGACATCCACACCGCATAAACGTAAACCACCATATAAAAGAGTTATGCAATTTGCCACTAGTATTAAAATGAATTTAACAATTACAGATTTAATTATTCTAATTGACAAAACAACTATTCTACGCTATCAAATATCAGTTGAATATTTATCAAATCTGAGCAGTTGTAATTAAAATAGAAGATCCGTGAATACCAAAGAACAAATAAGAACTAAAGCATAAATAAATCTCATGAATTTATGGAAACAAACTTCGATTAACCTTCGACTAAAAAAGAGGCTTTAGAAACTCAGAAAGAAAATAAAATGCAAAAACAAAATAAAAATAAGGTGGCTATGTCTTGTCTCTCTATCTTAACCTAATAATGTCTATTTATAGGGGAAAAATAATTTAATGGAAAAAATACAAAAGTCCCATTAATTTAATAAAGCAAAGTTTTTTTTTTTCAAGATATTTTGGTAATTTTTGCATCAAACTTTCAGACCGTTTTCAGACGTGTTCCTGACATTTTTTAGCTTCATCCATAAAATAACTTTAGTTAAATCTTTCAATTCCCTTCGAATCAATATATGGACCCAAAATAGAGGTTTGTAGCTCAAGTTATAGCCAAAACACAGAAACCGCACTATGTTGAAAGTCCAAACTGCAAACTTCAAAAATAAAATTTAAGCTATTTTTCTCTACTTATTCCATAAATCAATAATAAATAAAATATAAATAATATAATTAACAACATAAATAGTATAATTCAATGGGAGAAATATTATAAATAAATAAATAAATTATGCACTTATGGGGAAGTCGATATAAGTGATACAACTTATGAAGTTCACATGGTGGGGTTGTTGCTTTTTAAGTTGTCTTATAGGGAGGAAGTCCACATGGTGGACGAAGTTCATACATGTGCTGCGACTCGTACTCCGTTCATTTATCTTGAGATTGGGCCATTTGCATTTTACAATTATATTTCTCAGGTAAAGCATACATAGCGATTCATATAAGTGACCATGAAGTGACTCCCTAAGCTCTTTTGGAGTATGGAGATTTAGGTTGCCGCTTCATTTCAGGTGCTAAGTTGCTT
Organism: Gossypium anomalum; assembly: GCA_025698475.1. Taxonomy (NCBI): domain Eukaryota; kingdom Viridiplantae; phylum Streptophyta; class Magnoliopsida; order Malvales; family Malvaceae; genus Gossypium; species Gossypium anomalum. Next base: position 81,766,511 of record CM046968.1, read on the forward strand.
CCTCTCATTAGCCCTTTGCCTGGTATCTTGGATTAACCGTGAAATGTGGAGGTGGGAAGATCCCCCTATCTCAACAGCCTTATTTGCCATCTCTCCAAGTCTCTTAGCTCTTTTTCTTCTCTCTTCTCCTTCCTCTCCTTCATCCATCAGCTTTTCAATAGCCTCTTTAACATCTTCTTTCTTCACTAATACTCCAATTTTCTCTTCTTCTCCCCACCTCATTGGCTCCTCTACTCCCACCCTCACTCCGATTTCAACTATTTGTACAGCCAGTTTCTCATTGGCAAACTGATCTGCAAATAGGGGCCAAGTTATCAATGGAACACCGGCAGAGATGCCTTCGATTGTTGAGTTCCAACCGCAATGAGTTAAGAACCCTCCGATGGCCTGATGCGACAGTATTAGTACTTGCGGTGCCCAACCCCGGATCACAAGCCCTCTTCCTTTCGTTCTTTCCTCGAAACCGTCCTCTGAAATCCAGGTGTCTACATCATTCGATGCATCACTTGCTCTTATAACCCATATAAACGGCCTATTCGATGCCTCTAGGCCTAAACCGAGTTGTATCAATTGTGAGGGCGTTAAGTTCGATATGCTTCCCAGACAGGCATAGATTACGGTACCTTGTTTTTGAGAATCAAGCCATCCCAAGAACTTTTGTTCATCAACCGTGGCCTTGTTGCCTCTCTGAGCTTTATCCATGGCATCCTTGTTACATAGAGAAACCGGACCAATGCACCATACTTTGTCCACCCTTGTCTTCTTGTATTCCTTAACATATTCGGGCTCCATCTCTTCGAAAGAGTTTACGATGACACCGTAAGACTCGAGATCCGCCTTCTTCCGTTCCTCCGAAAATTGCTTGAGGTTTTCAGCCATAACTTGTGTGATCTGGCATTTAGTGAACTCAACTTTGTGGGGCATGTTAGGCACGACGAAGTACTCCGTCTCTGAGGAAACGCGGTCAAGAACGTTGGAGATGCGTAAATTATGGAGACAAACAAGACGAAAGAAACAAACTCCATGGAACACGATCCTCGGAATCTGAAACTGGTTGGCAATGTCGAGTGTGAACGCAAACAACACATCAGAAAGGATACAGTTGGGGCCTGGCGTTAGCTCAGGGAACAGTTTTTTAACTGGCGTTTCAAGCGCGTCGGTAACTTGGTAGAAATTCCAGGCTAAGCTAAAGGAAGGCAGCATGTCGAAGCTCTCGCACCCTTCTGGCAATCCAAATTCAGCACATGGAAACTGTAACTCAAGTAGACGGATGAAGAGCCCCGATTCACTGGCACGATCGAGGCTTGCTTTGAACCTAGCTGCGTTTTGAGGCGTTGTAATGATGGTTACGATCACGCCTCGCTGTGCCAGCAATCTAGCAATGTCAATCATAGGGGTCATATGGCCTTGAGACATGAAGGGAAACACCACAAAGTGAAGCCGCTGCTCCTCTTGAGTAGGAGTCGCCATCGAAACTGTCAAAAACTAAACCATAAGTCTGGTTTTATATACTGATATAAATTTTGATGTTTTAATTTATTTATATTGTATATAAGAAAAAAAAGGCAAGCGAAAGAAAGGATTGATCAGGTGACATAAGGGCATACATAAGCATTTTTGTCTATTTATGTAGAAAAAGTGAGTGAGGCTTTTTCTCATTTGTGAAATTATAATTGGAAGTGAAGTGCTGGGTGGCTAATTTCGTATAAAAAATAGGGAACATGGCAGACCAAGACTGGCATATTGATTTGTAAGTAGTCATCAAATCCTACACGAAGTCAACTTTGATGGAAGTTTTAATATGTTGTGTAATTAATCTTATATAAAACATTATTCAATTTGTGTATTTGTGTAACTGAGTCATGTTTTTTTTTTTTCTCGGTAAATTAATAATATTATTAATAAATTAGAAATGTCAAAGCTACAGAAGATCGCCTCAAAAAAAAAAAAAAAAAAAAAAGAACGCCATAGAAACACCAAGCCAAGAAAATTAAGCAACAAATAATACTGAGAAGCAAAACCTCAACTAAGCTAGATATCACCATCACTTCCGAGGCTGATTGTCATTTAAAAGAACCATCATGTTCCTAATCAATTTCCTCAAAATCAGATTGCTTCCAATTCAAGGAAAACAAGCTCTTCAAGCATGAATAAACCAAAAATAGGATCAGTCCTCGCCTCAAACAGCAAAAGCACCATAGCCAAATCACCACAGAGCCCCAATAAACGCCTCACATAAAAGATGTAGCCACATTTTGGTCCAATTCTGTCATCACTCTCTCTAAAGCTTCAAAGGCTGACCCTTCCATATACAACTTCATTGGCATAAAAACATATCAGTCCAGAGGACTTTAACACATGATCGGAGGAGAATATATAATATCTCTGCTAAAAAGACCCTTAATGAGAGTCAACCACTGCAAGTCAATTTCCATTCGTTGGTAAAACCATTAAAACTGTTCGGCTCATCAAATAAGGAGGAAAAAAAAAAGTCTTCACCCCAAACATGATGATACCAACACTGACATTCATATTCACAACATAAATCAAATACCTTTTTGCTCCTCAATCTCACAAGGACAAAAATTTGACCAGCACACAATCAAAATTTTGATTGACCTTTCCATTAAAGAACAATGCACGACACTGTTAGAATTTATAAAATAAATCTACAATATAACTTAATAAACGAGGATCTATCATGTCAAATCATTAAGAATAAATCAAGAACAAAATTAGATGTGGAAGCGTACCTGAATCCATGGATTCTTTGATACTTTCTGGAACTTGGGGATTTGATTTTCCAAATTAGCACACAAGAAATTCAGAGAATATCTGCTCTCTCTTTTCTAATGATGGGATATTAAAAAAGATATCTTGTGTATAATTTGGGGACCATAACCCTAATATTTATAACCTTAGCATATTAGTTCTAATCAAATTCTAATTAGCCCATCATTAATTAGAATTTGATTAGAAGAGTATCTACACATATTTGACTCATACTTTATTTATTTAATAATTAAAAGCCCAATAAAATTCTAACCAAATTAGATCACTTTTAATTTGGGCTAACCTATCATGATAGCAAATAATAACATGTAATTATCCTTATTATATACGTGATGTCTAAATTTTTCAGCAATCTCCCACTTTGACCACATATATATACTAATTACTTTATAATTACATGTCATTATATAACCTTATGAGCTCAAAATTTTTACTATCATATCCAAAAGGCATTCCGTACAATCTCGTCCATTAATTATGTTAACATAGAACCAAGACGACTTTCGTTACAAATATCGTAACTAAATCCATCCATGATCACGTATATTAACACAACCAAATGACATAGATCAAGTATGGATGTGTAGCATGGAAATTACATGCAATATGATCTAAACATGTCTATTTCTAACTGGCCCTCCTTAAACTTAAGTGAGGTCAAAATAATAAACAGAGTGAATAAACTGAATACTTCATTTCTGATAAGAAAGAAAATAACCAAATACATAAATGTCTGAAATATAAACTCCCAATAAATCATGATATCCTCAAACAATGTAACACCCATGTGAGCAGTGTGCTCATGAAAGACTTTGGGTGGTAAACCTTTTGTGAGTGGATTCGCTATCATGGAGTTTGTCCCAATGTGCTCTATGGATATTTGACCATTTTGCACTCTTTCTTTTACAACTAGGAACTTTATGTCAATATGCTTTGACTTAGATGAACTCCTGTTGTTATTGGAATACAGCACTGCTGACTTATTGTCACAAAATAATTTGAGTGGTCTTTCTACATTCTCCAAAATGCGCAGCCCTGTGACAAAGTTCCGCAACCATATTCCATGATTTGATGCCTCATAGCATGCTACAAATTCTACTGCCATAGTGGACGAAGCTACAAGTGTCTGTTTGACACTTTTTCAAGATATAGCTCCTCCGGCTAATGAGTAAATATGGGCACGATGTAGATTTCCTACTATCTTGGCATCCAGTAAATCGTAATCAGAATACCCTATGACCTCCAAAAGATCTGATCTCTTATAAGTAAGCATGTAATCTTTTGTTCTCTGAAGATAACTCATAACCCTTTTGGCTGCTATCCAATGTTCTATACCAGGGTTGCTTAAATATCTGCCTAACATCCCAACAATGTACGCAATGTCCGGACGCGTACATACTTGAGCATACATTAAACTCCCAATAGCTGATGCATAGGGAATCTTTTGCATTTCCTGAATTTCAAGGTTACTTTTAGGGCATTGAGTAAGACTAAATTTGTCTCCTTTAGCGACAGGGGTGTCACCTGGTCTACAATTCTGCATGCCAAACATTTTGAGTACTTCATCGATATAGCTCTTTTGTGATAATCCAAGAATACCTCGAGATCGATCTCGATGTATCTAAATTCCTAAAACAAAAGATGCGTCCCCAAGATCTTTCATCTCAAAATGCTTGGACAAAAATCTCTTGGTTTCGTGCAATAAGCCTATATCATTAGTGGCAAGCAAAATGTCATCAACTTATAGAACCAAAAATATGTACTTACTCCCATTGGATTTGTGATACACATAATCGTCAACAATATTCATCTTAAAACCAAATGAAAGAATAAATTTGTGGTACCATTGACGGGAAGCTTGTTTGAGTCCATAGATGGATTTTGTCAATTTGCAAACCATATTCTTTGAGTCTTTCGACTCAAAATTTTCTGGTTGCACCATATAAATTGTTTTTTTCAATGTCGCTATTAAGAAACGCAGTCTTAACATCCATCTGATGTAACTCAAGATCAAAATGAGCAATAAGTGCCATGATTATCCTGAATAAGTCTTTCGATGAAACTGGAGAGAAGGTCTCTGTAAAATCAATACCTTCTTTCTGAGTATATCCTTTAGCTACAAGACGTGCCTTATACCTTTCCACATTACCATTTGCATCTTTCTTGGTTTTAAATATCCATTTACAACCAATTGGTTTTGCACCTTCAGGTAATGGGACAAGTTCCCAAACTTTATTGTCTTGCGTAGATTTATACTCATCTTTCATGGCATCAATCCACTTTTGATAATTAGAACTTTTCATGGCCTGATGAAAGTTGATTGGATCATCTTCCATCATTCCATTGCCATCCTCATGTTCTTGGAGAAATACAATATAATCATCTGGAATAGCATTTCTCTTTTCTCTTGTGGACCTCCTTAATGGCACTTGTTCTTAAGGTTGTTGAGTTTGTTCTTCTGGAACAATTACCTTATTTTGAATGGGAAGTTGTTCAACATTGTCTTGTAGAGGTTCTGGATTCATTTCTTGATCAATGATAGGTATAAGAACCTGAACATCATCAAAAGTGATAGCAGGAATCGAGTTAGAATCTAATTCCTCCTCAAAAGCAATGTCTCTAACCTTATTTCTCCCTCCAAACTCAACATCCTCAAAAAAATGTTGCAGTTCCTATCTCAAAAATATTCCTTATTATGGGATCATAAAATTTATAGCCCTTAGATCACTCAGAATAGCCAATAAAGTAGTTGCGTACTATTTTGGAGTCCAATTTCTTTTCGTGTGGCCTATAAGGCCTTGCCTCAGCTGGACATCCCCAAATGTGAAAGTGCTTTAGGCTAGGCTTTTGACTTGTCCAAAGCTCATAAGGTGTTTTTGCAATTGCTTTATTGGGTACTCTATTCAGAATGTAAGCTGTTGTCTTTAATGCTTCTCCCCAGAGGGATTCAGGTAAGGTATGCTCCTTACCATATCCTTAAGAGTTTTGTTTCGTCTTTTAGCTACACCATTCATACTTGGTGATCCTAGCATGGTGTACTGTGGGACAATACCATATTCCTCTAGGAATTTTGCAAATGGTCCTGGACATTGTTCATCTGGGCCTTCATATCTATCGTAGTACTCACCACCACGATCAGATCTAACGTTTTTAATCCTTTTGTTGAGTTGATTCTCAACTTCAGCTTTATAAGTTTTAAACATGTCCAAAGACTGAGATTTCTCATGAATGAGATATAGGTACTGTAACATCCTGAATTTGGGCCTAGAAATTTTGGGCCTTGAGCATGGGAGCGGTTGAAGGCAGTTTATAATATTTCATTGTGTACGTAAATTTCATTAATGAAGGCTTGTTTTAGTGGTTAAGTGTGCTAAAAAGTGTTGGAGAAGTCTTGGGTTCAAACCTGGACTCTAGCAAAAAAATTTTGGTTTAAGGTGAGTCAAACCCTGGGTGTAGTAGGTAGGCTTTAAGAATATTGTTGGAGAAGTTGTGACATAAAAAGCCTTGTGGTCTAGTGGCAAAGTAGCGCCACATAAGAGGCAGGAAGGTGGCGTCATGGAGTTGGCAAGGAGGTCAGTGGTTGAAACTCATGGCAAGCAAAGAGCATTTATTTTGCTAACAGAAGGCAAGAGTTGGTGTTGAATTTAAACTCGATGATGGAGGATCCCACATCGGGAAGCTAACATAAGAGTGGATGTGAAGTCGGGCTTTAAATAGAGAGAACCATGAGGAGAGTAAATGTACCTTTCTTGGTCGATCCTTTCGCTATATGGCGTGCTCGTTTGGGTTGGGCGTCGGCTAAGAGTGCTCGGAGCGTGGATTAACTCCAGTCTCCTATCGTGTGTATTTCTCACTACTACTGGTCAGAGGATGGCTACTTGGGTCGCGATGGGTAGAAAGGGGCCATGTGGGCCCAATGGGCCTCTGGGCCCAATTGGATAAGTTGTTTGATTGTGTAGTAAATATTAAACTAGGCTAGGTGAATCTCGATCTGTGGCTAGATTTGGGCTAAAAGGGCCACACGAGCATGTGGGCCCATTTGGGTGAGAGAGAGGCTTTAATCCCACTCAGATTGTTATCCCCTGTTTAGAATACTTTAGTTCACCAAATTACTAAAATACCTCGACTTGTAAAATTACCAAAGTACCTCGATTTATAGAATTACCGTTTTACCCTAAATTTACAAAATTACCAAAATACCCCTGGTTTGTAAAATTACCAAAATACCCTTGGTTTATAAAATTACCAAAATACCCCTATAGGTTAGAATTACCAAAATACTCCTGTAGGGTAGAATTACCGAGATATCCTTGTGGGTAAAATTACCATTTTGCCCTTAGGGTGTTAAATGACTATTTTGCCCTTGTGGGCAAGTGACTGACTTGGACTGTGTGGTTGACGGATTTGATTGTGAATGTATGTTGGTGATATAGATAACTTTGGAGGAGCAGTAAGGTTTGGAGTATCGGTTTGGATTAGCTTGGATCATCGGAGTGATTAGATCTAGTCATCAATTTCGGCAAAGGTATGGAGTCTAAGGCCATTATGGATGGTGGCCGAATGTGTAAGTGTTGATAATAGATGGTTCTCGTTTTGGTTTAATTAATGGAAGCTGATTTATTAACGGTTGATTATAGGAGAAATCGTGTAGGAGATCTCGTCGAGGAATATCGCCAAGCAGTGTGTGTTACGAACCTTCTTTTGTAGCTTAACTCAATAAATGCGAGAAAAGCGAAATGCCAAATTTCGGCATTTTAAGGACTTGTGAGCAAGCAAACGCTTATCGGTTAATTAGATCCTCTATAACGATGATCGTGAACGTTGGAAAAGGTAAGAGCATGATGTTTGGCATTTACGGTAAGTTGGGCCTCGAGGGGTTAAAATCGGGCCCAATGGGCTTTCGGGCCCATTTGGGTAAATTCGGTAGGAAATGAAAACCTGTTAAATTACACGTTGAGACTGATAATACCATAATAGGGTATGAGATAAATGGGCCTAGATGACTAAATCGGCTATGTAGGGCCCATTACGGGTTTTGGCCCAATAACACGGTTTCGCTAAAAAGGGGCCAGAATCGCGGTATAAAACCTATGTATTGATAGTAACTGTTAATGAACATGGAAAACCCTAATACTTGGTAAAATTATGAAATTACCTTTATCATATGTAAATGACTATTTTGCCCCTAGGTAAAAAGACCATTATACCCTTAGGGTTTAATTGTGAATTTGACCCATGGGATTTTGATATACATGATTAATATGACATGCACATGATATGTATGATATGCACACGATATGTATGACATGCACATGATATATATGATATGCACATGATGTACTGTAAATGCATTGGGTTGGGTTTTATATATGGTTGGAGGAAGTGCAAAAGGGCTTATGCCCTGGGCCATAGAAATGGGCTTATGCCTCAGTTATTAAAAGGGCTTATGCCCAGTTATTATAAGAGGCTAGGCCTCCAGTTATATGATAAAGCAGCGATACTGCCAGTGGAGAGTTTGGTTGGGTGGGTTGAGTTATTCCCCACATGGAGAGCTTGGTTGGTATGGGTGGAGAGTAGCGGATGGTGGGTTGAGTAGTCTCCCAAATGGGCTTGCATTCATGCATTAATATTACATGTGACATTGAAATGGGCCTATGGGCCATATCGATTCTGTAAAGGCTACGCCCAAGATTATGATATGTGAGATATGAAAAGGCTTCTGCCCGATGATTATGATATGTGAGATATGAAAAGGCTTCTGCCAAAGATTATGATATGAATTATAAAAGGCTTCTGCCCAAGAAAGGTGGTAATTAAGTTTGGGCTTAGGCCCGATAGTCGATATTGATTTGGGATCCGAAAGGGGCTTGTTGCACACTCGAGTTTTCCCAAACTCACCCCCTTTTCTTTCTTATCTTACAGGTGAGCCTTGACTTGGGGACTTGGAGTGGAGGGGATTGAGTGGCCATGATGATCGTATTTGGACTTTTCAATAAGTAAATGGGTTTTTATTTTATTTATCATTAATTTTGGGGTTGTAATAAGGCCATTTTAACCTTAACTTTATTTCCTTGCTTTTCGGATTATTTTGTTAAATGGGGTGATAATAAATAAATAAAATGGGCTAGACTTAGGACGCGTTTTCAAAATGATACCTACTTTTAAATAACACAACGTCACACATAATTGGTTAACAAAGATAACTACTCAAATGAATTTTCCAACTCGTTTACCAAAGTGTGGCAATGGTTGTGGGCATGTCTAGGATTGGTTCTATCTCGGGAGCTTGGTACTTAGCAGCCTTCATGGCTCACCTCCTCCGTTTGGATGCCTACCGGTGCCCACCTCCATTCACTTTGGTTAGCTTGACTTTAGGCGATTTCCTAATCAACCAAACGAAACACGAATTTTTAAACACATGTGACACGTCAGATTCGGCCATAGCGTCTAGGCCGGGTTTGGGGTGTTACATTTAGTGGTATCAGAGCCCGGTTGCAACAACTCGGCTATAGATTGGGTCTAAAATTTTTTTTTCAAAACTTAGGCCTAAGAAGGGTATTTTTGGAAATGGTATTGGGAAGTTTTTTCAAAGATGTTTTACAAGGTATATATGTTAAAATGGTTCAAGTTTTTTCTGTTTTTAAACGGGGTTAAAATAAAGAGTTTCAAAATAAAGGTGTTTTCAAATCAAATTTTTTTTTTAAATTTCTATTTTCGGTGATCAAAAACATGGTTTTTGAGTTTTAAATGGACTGATAAAGAAGTGGCGCACTGAATCCCCGGCACCAAGTCTGTAAGTACATTCTCTTTACATTATGTGATAATGATGTGATGCTATGAATAGAACTGAGACCCTACTATGATACTTAGATAGGGTAGAGCTGTAAAACTCTAGAATACCGAGACTGTAGCTAGGCTACGACAATGCGAAAACAATCCTTGAACTGTTTCCATAAGACATCTCGTAATAGACAATTATACTAATATCATAAAATTCGTAATCAGATAAGTCGATATGAGTACAAGAGGAACATGTGGACGAGGCCGCAGACGTGGTCACGAAAGGGTGCAACCTGAATCTTTATCCTCAGGGCATAGGCCAGTTTAGGAGGCATCCGTGCCACAGGCAACAGAGACTGGGTCTTATGATTAGGCTACGAGGGATGATGCTTTGTCCCAAGCTATGTTAAGGGTTTTAGAAAGAGTTGCTGGAGCTAGCTCTGGGACAGTGATTAGAGGATCCATCTTTGAACGACTCTGGGCAAATGGAGCAGAGGTTTTTAGGGGTGTATTTGGAGTAGCCCCAAATGTGTCTGCTTTTGGTGAATAAGTGTTGTATGTATGAGATGTTTAAGTTCTAGTTGAAGTGTGATAGTGATAGCAAGATCAGAGTGCGCAGCGGTAGCGTAGTGGGTAAATGTTACATGACTACCCTGTTAGATGGAAATTTCGGGGACGAAATTTTTTTTATGGGAGGTAGAGTTGTAACATCCTGAATTTGGGCCTAGAAATTTTGGGCCTTGAGCATGGGAGCGGTTGAAGGCAGTTTATAATATTTCATTGTGTACGTAAATTTCATTAATGAAGGCTTGTTTTAGTGGTTAAGTGTGCTAAAAAGTGTTGGAGAAGTCTTGGGTTCAAACCTGGACTCTAGCAAAAAAATTTTGGTTTAAGGTGAGTCAAACCCTGGGTGTAGTAGGTAGGCTTTAAGAATATTGTTGGAGAAGTTGTGACATAAAAAGCCTTGTGGTCTAGTGGCAAAGTAGCGCCACATAAGAGGCAGGAAGGTGGCGTCATGGAGTTGGCAAGGAGGTCCGTGGTTCAAACTCATGGCAAGCAAAGAGCATTTATTTTGCTAACAGGGGGCGGCAAGAGTTGGTGTTGAATTTAAACTCTGATGATGGAGGGATCCCACATCGGGAAGCTAACATAAGAGTGGATGTGAAGCTGGCTTTAAATAGAGAGAACCATGAGGAGAGTAAATGTACCTTTCTTGGCTGATCCCTTTCGCTATATGGCGTGCTCGTTTGGGTTGGGCGTCGGCTAAGAGTGCTCGGAGCGTGGATTAACTCCAGTCTCCTATCAGGTGTGTATTTCTCACTACTCTGGCTGTAGGATGGCTACTTCGGGTCGCGATGGGCCGAAAGGGGCCATGTGGGCCCAATGGGCCTACGGGCCCAATTGGATAAGTTGTTTGATTGTGTAGTAAATATTAAACTAGGCTAGGTGAATCTCAGATCTCGTGGCTAGATTTGGGCTAAAAGGGCCACACGAGCATGTGGGCCTATTTGGGCCGAGAGAGGGCTTTAGTCCCACTCGTATTGTTATCCCTGTTTAGAATACTTTAGTTCACCAAATTACTAAAATACCCTCGACTTGTAAAATTACCAAAGTACCTCGATTTATAGAATTACTGTTTTACCCTAAATTTACAAAATTACCAAAATACCCTGGTTTGTAAAATTACCAAAATACCCTTGGTTTATAAAATTACCAAAATACCCCTATAGGTTAGAATTACCAAAATACTCTGTAGGGTAGAATTACCGAGATATCCTTGTGGGTAAAATTACCATTTTGCCCTTAGGGTGTTAAATGACTATTTTGCCCTTGTAGGCAAGTATTGACTTGGATTGTGTGGTTTGTGATTTGATTGTGAATGTATGTTGGTGATATAGATAACTTTGGAGGAGCAGTAAGGTTTGGAGTATCGGTTTGGATTAGCTTGGATCATCGGAGTGATTAGATCTAGTCATCAATTTCGACAAAGGTATGGAGTCTAAGGCCATTATGGATGGTGGCCGAATGTGTAAGTGTTGATAATAGATGGTTCTCGTTTTGGTTTAATTAATGGAAGCTGATTTATTAACGGTTGATTATAGGAGAAATCGTGTAGGAGATCTCGTCGAGGAATATCGCCAAACAGGTGTGTTACGAACCTTCTTTTGTAGCTTAACTCAATAAATGCAGAAAAGCCGAAATGCCGAAATTCTGGCATTTTAAGGACTTGTGAGCAAGCAAACGCTTATCGGTTAATTAGATCCTCTATAACGATGATCGTGAACGTTGGAAAAGGTAAGAGCATGATGTTTGGCATTTACGGTAAGTTGGGCCTCGAGGGGTTAAAATCGGGCCCAATGGGCTTTCGGGCCCATTTGGGTAAATTCGGTAGGAAATGAAAACCTGTTAAATTACACGTTGAGACTGATAATACCATAATAGGGTATGAGATAAATGGGCCTAGATGACTAAATCGGCTATGTAGGGCCCATTAGGGGTTTTGGCCCAATAACACGGTTTATTAAAAAAGGGCGAGAATCGCGGTATAAAACCTATGTATTGATAGTGCTTGTTAATGAACATGGAAAACCCTAATACTTGGTAAAATTATGAAATTACCTTTATCATATGTAAATGACTATTTTGCCCCTAGGTAAAAAGACCATTATACCCTTAGGGTTTAATTGTGAATTTGACCCATGGGATTTTGATATACATGATTAATATGACATGCACATGATATGTATGATATGCACACGATATGTATGACATGCACATGATATATATGATATGCACATGATGTACTTGTAAATGCATTGGGTTGGGTTTTATATATGGTTGGAGGAAGTGCAAAAGGGCTTATGCCCTGGGCCATCGAAATGGGCTTATGCCTCGATTATTAAAAGGGCTTATGCTGATTATTATAAGAGGCTAGGCCTCGGTTATATGATAAAGCGTCATCGCGGTGGAGAGTTTGGTTGGGTGGGTTGAGTTATTCCCCACATGGAGAGCTTGGTTGGTACGGGTGGAGAGTAGCGGATGGTGGGTTGAGTAGTCTCCCCAAATGGGCTTGCATTCATGCATTAATATTACATGTGACATTGAAATGGGCCTATGGGCCATATCGATTTCTGTAAAGGCTACGGCCCAGTATTATGATATGTGAGATATGAAAAGGCTTCGGCCCAGTATTATGATATGTGAGATATGAAAAGGCTTCGGCCCAGTATTATGATATGAATTATAAAAGGCTTCGGCCCAGTAAAGGTGGTAATTAAGTTTGGGCTTAGGCCCGATAGTTTCGATATTGATTTGGGCTCTGAAAGGGGCTTGTTGCACACTGAGTTTTCCCAAACTCACCCCCTTTTCTTTCTTATCTTACAGGTGAGCCTTGACTTGGGGGACTTGGAGCTGGAGGGGATTCAGAGTGGCCATGATGATCGTATTTGGACTTTTCAATAAGTAAATGGGTTTTTATTTTATTTATCATTAATTTTGGGGTTGTAATAAGGCCATTTTAACCTTAACTTTATTTCCTTGCTTTTCTGGATTATTTTGTTAAATGGGCTGATAATAAATAAATAAAATGGGCTAGACTTAGGACGCGTTTTCAAAATGATACCTACTTTTAAATAACACAACGTCACACATAATTGGTTAACAAAGATAACTACTCAAATGAATTTTCCAACTCGTTTACCAAAGTGTGGCAATGGTTGTGGGCATGTCTAGGATTGGTTCTATCTGGGAGCTTGGTACTTAAGCAGCCTTCATGGCTCACCTCCTCCGTTTGGATGCCTACCGGTGCCCACCTCCATTCACTTTGGTTAGCCAGCTTTAGGCGATTTCCTAATCAACCAAACGAAACACGAATTTTTAAACACATGTGACACGTCAGATTCGGCCATAGCGTCTAGGCCGGGTTTGGGGTGTTACAGGTACCCATAACGTGAGTAGTCATCTATGAATGTTATGAAATATTGTTGACCATTCCATGATACCGAATATCTGTATGAATTAATTCTAAGACGTCTGAAGATCTGTTGGCACCCAATCTCTTGGTTTTGGTCTGTTTTCCCTTGATGCAATCGATACAAACATCAAATTCTGTGAAGTCAAGGGACTTTAAAATACCATCAGACACAAGGCGTTCAATTCTAACTTTTGAGATATGACCTAAGCGCCTATGCCATAATGATGCTGAAATTTCCTTATTTAATTTGCGTTTAATACCACGTGATTCCACATGCAAGGTTTCATTATAGGATGCAACTGTTTCTAGCAAATAAAGGTTGTCATAAGTATTTAAATAACCAGTTTCAATAACATTTGAATTTAAAGACAAATTAAATTGATTGTTTCCGAATGAACAATAATATCCAAATTTGTCCAACGAAGAAACAGAAACTAAATTCCGTCTAAATGATGGTACAATAAAAGTGTCTTTTAAATCCAAATAAAAACCAGTTCCTAATAACAACCTAAAATGCCCAATTGCTTCCACTTCTACCGATTTTTCATCGCCCACAAAGATGTGTCTTTCACCATCACTTGGCTTTTGGTAACTCAGGCAACCCTGCATAGAAACACTTATGTGAGTAGTAGCACCAGAATCTATCCATCAAGTGTTTCTAGGTACTGGAGCTAAATTAATCTCAGAACAGACCAAATTAAGAATTATACCTTTCTTTACACGCCAAGCATGATATTTGGTACAATCTTTCTTTACGTGTCCAGACTTATTACAAAAGAAACAAACTCTCTCAGAGATTGTTGTTGTTTCTTTTGAGTGGACCCCTTAGCATGACTTCATTCGATATTTTCTTTTCTTGCCCTTGTCCTTAGGGGCATTGGCCAAATGAGCACTTTCAGACTTATCACGCTTCAACCTTTCTTCCTCTTGCACACAATGAGAAATGAGCTCATTTAGGGTCCATTTCTCCTCTTTACAATTATAACTAATTTTAAATTGGTTAAACTGTGCAGGAAGCGATACCAAAACCATAAGAACAAGCAATTCCTCATAAAGCTCGATCTTAAGTGCCTTAAGTCTTGAAGCAGTATGGAACATCTCTATAATGTACTCCCTTATGTTTCCTTAATCCTATACTTCATAGACATCAAAGAAGTTAAAAGTGATGTCATCTCAACCTTATCATCTCAACCTTATCATTTTTAGCAAAAATTTCTCAATTTCATCAAGGAAACCTTTGGCCTGAGTAATCTCTTTAGAGTTTGTGCGCCTAAAGGCTTCTGGAATGCTGTGTTTCATGATCATTAGACTCATGCGATTTGAACAATCCCACCTCTCAAAGTCCCTCTTAATATCAGGGGTGCTTTTCGCAGTGAGAGGTGCAGGTTGTTCTTTCCTTAGTGCAAGGTCTATGTCCATACAGCCAAATACTATAAGTAAGTTTCCATTCTTTAAAATTAGTTCCATTAAGCATGGGTATAGAATTTATATTAGCAGATATTGTGGTAGCAAAAGATGAATTAGCTGAATAGAGAACAAAAACAAGCTTCATAAGTAAACAATAAATTCAAGATAATGGCCGATCCCATCTCAAGATACCAAACACTACATTAATATCAAGTCTTTAAACAGTAATATTAACACTAAGCGGTACTCTTGTTGTAGCAATCAAACATTGACAATAAACTATGTCAAGCAGTGAATTAATCTTTGGACTAACTTATTACTCACATAAAATACCTTCTAATTGTCACATATTTATCACCACAGATGTCGTTGTAATTCTGCCAAATATTAACTTACCTTTGGGTCAATCAATAAACGCATGAATTACAAAAACATATAACCATCTTAATATTTCAAATAAACTAATTTACACAAAAGAGGTCACTTTGGCGGCATTTTGTTTCAACTAATTTATTTAAAATATTAGATATCCTTAATTAAAAGCCAAAATCTGAATTTATTTGTTCCAAAATATTTACCTTAATTTCATCTTTCAATCAAATTAAAAGATAAAACATATATATATATATAAACAAACAAAACATATATATGAATCAATTTCTATATATATATATATATATATATATATATATATTTAAATGTCATATGGATTAAAATAATAATAACAACATGCCTTGCAAATACATAGGAACTGAATCACAATATTTTTAAATAAAGCTTAAAAACGTAGGTATCAAATAATATTACACAAATATTTTAAACTTTATAATTGAATCTATTAATTTGAAAATCACCCAATTTTTTTTATATGAACTCAAGATAATAAAAAGGCGTTAATATAAATCTTCAGAAAACAACATATATATCCGAAATATAAAACTTATGAAATTTCATGAATCAATTATTCAAATGAAGAACCTGAATCAATTTCCAATGATTCGATATGACGAGGCTCTGATAACACTTGTTAGAATTTATAAAATAAATCTACAATATAATTTAATAAACCAGGATCTATCATGTTAAATTATTAAGAATAAATTAAGAACAAAACTAGATGCAGAAGCGTACCTGAATCCATGGATTCTTTGATACTTTCTGGAACTTGGGGATTTGATTTTCCAAATTAGCACACAAGAAATTCAGAGAATATCTGCTCTCTCTTTCCTAATGATAGGATATTAGAAAAGATATCTTGTGTATAATTTGGGGACCATAACCCTAATATTTATAACCTTAGCATATTAGTTCTAATCAAATTCTAATTAGTCCATCATTAATTAGAATTTGATTAGAAGAATATCTACACATATTTGACCCATACTTTATTTATTTAATAATTAAAGGCCCAATAAAATTCTAACAAAATTAGATCACTTTTAATTTGGGTTAACCTATCATGATAGTAAATAATAACATGTAATTATCCTTATTATATATGTAATGTCCAAATTTTCCAACAGACACCTCTTTCAAACCCGAACCTTCAAGTTCCCCCAACGTCCTACATCAAGGCTGGCCTTTCTACAATAGCAAAACAACTCTCTCACAACCTCTTCTTTAATTCCCCTTACTTGAAGCCCCAAGAGTTTACCAAAATCCCTTACTTTACAAGTCCCACGCTTCTTCTAGCCTTATGAATTCTGAAATAACGACCTCATCACTGCAGCTAGCCCTTAGACCCAAAATTTTTCCCACTTCCCAAGCTTCCTCAGCTTCTTTACGGATGACTCTCCTTCGATCGATGAAATCTGAGTCGAAGAGCGAGTAGTTCACCACTTTGGATTATTTTGGCCACTTCCCAGACCCTTTCTTCTTCTCAGGTGGTCTCCCTCTTCCTCTCTTTGTAATTATCTTGGCCTCACAAATACCTAGTTGTTAAAAAATCTTCCTCACCTTAGTTTTGGTTATGGCTGACAATAGAGCCTCATCCAAGCCATCATGCTTATGACCAACTAAACAGTTATTATCCGGACCCGTAACTCATCAGATGGGCCTTCAAAAAGTTAAGGCCCACATTTACATTGTCCATTCTAGAGTCTCCTTCTGTCCCATTATTGGGCTCAATTTCAATGGCATCTTTGGATTACAACCCATCTTTGAACTTTTCCCTTGTATTCTCGAAGTTCTTACCGGGAATTAAAATCTAAATAGCTTCCTTGTCACTTCTGTTAATGTGAGTGTCGGCTGGAGCAGTCAAGTTGTCTTCTTGAATCGAATTTCCCAAGGACTGATGGCCACTGCCTCCTCAGAGATCCCCACTTTTTCTGTATTTTGTAATTTACACAAAATATTAAAGACTTCTAATAATTTGCGTAAAAGAGTTATGTTTTATGTGATTGAATAATAATTTAGGTACAATTTTTAATTTAATCGATGCAATTCAAATAATATTAATTTTTATTTGATTTAATTTATATAACATTAATTTTTATATAATTAGGTGCCATGAAAAGCTTTTTTTTAAAATCCCACCTTAAAAATCATCAATAGTTTGTTAATTGAAAAAACTTTTAACAAAAGTGAGAAAAAAAATTAAAATAAAAGTCCAAAATCATATCTAAAGACTAAATTTGTAATTCTATACATAAATTTTGATTTTGTATAATTTTATATATGAAATATTGATTTGATTCAATTTTCATAAATCATAACATCATTATCGATGTAATATCATTTTATGTCTAAATATTGTATGCAAAAATAATTATATTTATCTAATATGAAAATAAATTCATATATTTTTTAAAAATATATATATGATTGAATCAAAATAAAAATTCAATTCGTAGAATCTTTTTAAATTAAAATTTATATATCTAATTACATTTTGAATCAAAATTTATGTATAATTTTAATATTTAACCCTAAAAACGAATAAAGTCTATGAAACTTTCAAATTTTATAAGTTAGACAAATATACTTGCATTAGACTTTACAAATTATGGTTTAAAATTTAAATTGTTTGAAACTTTTTCAACATTATAATTGAATCTTTAAAGTATTAATATTATATCAATCAAGTTATTTTTTCAATTTAGTAAACAATTTAAATTTAACATGCGTACTTACTATATGAACAACTTGAATATGTAATAAGAAGAAAAAAAAAGTTAGTCTTCTTACGTCAAATACAAACTTACATTAATTCTTAAACCCTACCTCGAGTGGGACACGGAGAATTATGAGAAGCGATTGGAGAGGCATTCGTGAACGACCCTCAACCTTATACCGTCTAGATGGTCATTCAATGACCAACTACTCACATGCTTTATATCATCCACGGGAGGGATTATCTGCCCTTAACCAATTAATTGGACCCTTTGTTAGGCCACCCGCTATTAATAAGTACACTCTCCTCAATAAGAGACCATCTGGGAACCATCACTTCTGTAAATACTCCTAGCATCTCTCAAAACTCTTATATGCTAAGTTCTTAACGACCTTCGCCTAACTTCCTAACTTTTCAGGCTCTCAACCCCAAACAAGGGTAAATCAGTCTTCCTTGACACTATCCCCCTCTCCATCTTCGTTAATATCATGTATTAATAAATACATTTACATTTGAGTCACGCACAAGTTGATATAATTTCTTTTGGAATATAATTAGGAAGTACAAACTGTGCTTTGTTTTCATTTTGCTAATTTGATGTTTAGAATGGGCTTAGCATCCATCCACAAAGACCGAGCCCAACAACCTTCGTTTGAAGGCTCTTTAACCAATATTTTAGCTCTTTCGAATCTCCACCCTCCCGAATTCGAATTTCATTACCCAGAAAAAAGAAGAGAAGAAAATTTCCCCTTTTTTTTTATAAAAAAAATGGCGTATTCGGGTGTTCTGAGAACCCTAATCAGGTCATCGTATTTGGGATCTACGACTCGTAATTTCAGCCTTGTTAGCAGCCAAATCAGCAATCACACTGCGAAATGGATGCAGGTACTTAATCCCAGATTTTCACTCTTTTTTTTTTTTTATCCATTTTCTTCTGAAATTTATGGAAGATTGGGGCTATGCTTTAAGCCTTTATGGGCTTTACTTGAAACTATTATAAACAAATGAATATCGGAACTTTAATTGATAATTCATTCTGGTTTTTTAACATTCTTGTAGAATCTGAATCTGAATTCCGTTATCAGGTTCTTGACGTAATAATATGTTTGGTTTCGTTGATTTCAGCTGACAAGCATAAATTTAAGTTATCGGAAAAGAAAAAATAAGTAATTTTACTTTCTTAAAAGAAAGTTTTACTAAAAATTGGAAATTATTGTCTTTGACGGATTATCTAGTTATTTATCCAGGAATTTCCTTATATTTTTATTGTTTTTGGTGCTTAACTCAGTAAATTGAGTACGCTGAAGGCTTGAAGCCCTTTTGAAAACTTTCAATTTTTTGAGACTACTTGTGGTTGTTTGTTAAGTGTTCTACATCCTGTTGGGTAATTTGAATTATTGAAGATGCTGGCAGATTATAGTTACCTACGTTTTGAAGCACATGAAGTGGCTTTTAAGCGTTGATTATTTTTTGTTTATGAACAAAGTAGAATACTCTGCAGATGTTTTCTGGTTTTACATATGCAATCTTTGTTTCCCACTAATTTAGTACTTCGATTTTGAAGAAAGCTTTAAAGTGTTAAATATTCTTGATTATACTGCTTTTTACTTTAACCATATGCGTGAATACCTTGGTTCATAGACATGGATTTGGCGTAAGAATAGGTGTGTCTCAACATGGTTACCTTGTAACTTTCGTTAATTTGTCATGCCTATAAGTGCTTAAGAAAAATGGCTAGTGCTAGGGTAAAGTCCAGTCCAATAACTTGGTAGGTTAGTATGTTTCTGATCATGCAAAAAACGATCATTAATCGATTGGCCTTTGCCTCCCAAAATACAAGAGGGCAATGAAATGAAGAAATTAAGCTTTCTTATTTATTTTATTTTGTTGTTTTCTTTTTCCAAATTTGCAGGATTCAAGCAAGAAATCTCCTATGGAGTTGATCAATGAAGTCCCTCCGATCAAGGTTGAAGGCCGGATTGTAGCTTGTGAAGGAGGTTTGTCCTGATCCTTATTTTCCTTGTACTCGGGGAACAAGCTTATTGGTGGTTAAATTATGTACTGGCACAATAGATAACCTAAAATCATATTTTATAAAAGAGCAAATGGCTAAGATGTGTTACTGAAATGTAGTTTCAAATCAAGTGAAGTCATCCATTTTGTTATTCTCTAAAGATAAATATTTAATTTTAACTCGTCTAAACTTTGCTCACTGACAGGTAAAACTAAGAAAAATCCAAGGCATAAATAAATACATAAGATGATAAACCCTACATAATGTTGCATGAATCTTTTAGCTGATACACACAAGTTTTCCTGGTCTTTGTTGGTATTTGGTTTTAGATAATGATCCTGCTTTGGGACACCCAATTGAATTCATATGCCTTGACTTGAAAGAGCCTGCTGTATGCAAGTATTGTGGCCTACGCTACGTTCAAGAGCACCATCACTAGAAACTACTTGTTATGTTCTTCTCAGGCTGTTGGGACAATTGTTATTTTGCAGTACCCATGGGGCACTTTTCTCTGTTTCAGGTTGTTGGTAACAAATTTGATGAACCTATTTTAGTGTGATGTTTTTTTTTTCTTTTTCACATAATAAGTGTTTGAAGTTCTCATTTGAGAAGATATTTCGAAAGTAAATTTGAACATCTATGGCCTAATCTTCCATTTGCATAATTGAGTCAATATCATATATTTCCAGGCTTGATTTATTTTCTTACTTCTTCCTTCTTATCAGTAATCATAGTGAGATCGAGGAGACACGAAAGCCCTTTCACATTTTCATGTGAAGACTATGCCTATATTGTTCATTTGACAAGTGCAAGAGAGTGCATGCATGCTTGATATTTTGGGAGCTTACTTTCATGTCAAGTTATACTGATAATGTTTTTAAGAAGGTTAATTGTACATAAAAGAAATGAAAACTATAGAAAAGAGTTTCCAAACCACACAGGATTCTACAGCGCTCCCCTTTAAGTTCTTTGGTAGAAACTGATGACTATCGGTGTAGCTCAGAGTTTCGCTAGACTTGGCAATATTTAACACAAGTAAACTCAATTATACTTGCACTAGGATTGAATTGTTGATACAAATTTTGTCCTAAGCTTATTATAAAACAAAGACCCGCTAAGTAGTTAGAACCTAAATCAAGGCAGGCATTGGGTTTCTGAAAGCTCATTTCATGTTGCATTGGAATTGCATTCTGCTAGGGTCAGCTAACTCCACCGACCCCTCTCAGTTCAGAAACAATTTAAACAAATAATAAACCTACGACCAACTTCAGCATCGAATATGTTAAAGCTCAGTAGGAAAGTGCCAAGACTCTTACCTGGTATGCCAATACCAACTTGAAAATAGTGGCAATATTAATTGGATCACACGATTTGGACCTCTATCGACAGCAACCAGTTTTCTTCTCTGTTGATGTTCTGCAACCTTATAATCCACCACTTCACGAAATAGGGTGGGGTCAAGCACACATTTCTCACTCCCATAAACACCTTCAACGCTAACCACAAGTTTGGCTATTTCCCTTCCCCAAAATCCTTTAGTTTTAGCTGCATCTTTTCTTAACATATCATCACTTCGTGCTACTGCTTTTTGAAAATATTCGCCAGGTTTTCTCGACACAGCCTGAGCCCTGAGCTATGTACTTGTCTAGGTACAGCTTTAGCAGTTTGAAGCGTACACCTTCCCCGGGCAAAGGGGATTATCATATTATTGATATAAAATATTATTGATCTAAAATATTATTTATATTAATATATATTTAATGATCAATTTTTTTTTTTTACATAAAATCAATAGTTAGAAATATTTAATTTATACCAAATTTGACATGCACAATTTATATGAATGAAGCGTAAAATATGACAATTAGATTGTTAAATTATTAATCATATAAAAAATTATGGAAGAGTGTAAAACCAATTAAATTTTACTTCGATAAGTGGATCTATTAGTTTAAGTAAATATTATTTTATGTTTAAAAAGTAAATAGTATTTTAATAATTTTTGAAATTTTAATAATTAATAACATTAAAAATATCTTAATTAATATTTTATCTTATTTTTTAGAAACCATTCATCTTCATACTATTTTCTTAGTGCCCTTCTCTCTGTCTCATTCTTTTCTTTATCCACTCCCAGATTTCATCATCCTAATTTCTACAATCAACCCATCTTCATCTTCATCTTCATCTTCATCTTCATTCTGTTTTCTCAAAGCCATTCTTTCTCTTTCTCTCTCATTCCTTTATTTTATTTTTCACTCCCAAATTTCATCATCTTCATCCTATTTTTCAGAAACCACCCATTTTTTCAGTTTGAGACAGTTCTCTACCTCATTGACCACAGCTGTTCAACCCAAAAAATAATAATAGATTTTATCCTTTAAATCTTGTCTTTTCAGCTTATTCTTCTTTAAAAAATATTAAAAGAACCCTATCTAGTAGATTAGAAAGAGATTTGCACCCAAAAATCCTAGTTGCTCACCCCATCAGTTTATTCCTTTGTCTAGGGGCGAAGCCAGAAAATTTTTTTAGGGCGGAGGAAATTTTAATTTTTTATAGCTTATATCTTTATAATTTGTAAATGATTAAATCAAATTTTATAATATTAAGGGGGGGACAAAATGTAATTTTACCTTTACTAATTTAAAATTTTTAAAAAGTTTTAAGAGTCTAAAATGTAATTTTACATTTTAGGAGAGGCCGGGGCCTATGCCAGCCCCCTGGCTTCGCCCCTGCCTTTGTCATTGGGTTTGTGTTATTCAACCTTTTGTTGATGGTTCTTTAATGATTTTTGTATAAAAATGACTCCAAAATTTTGAATAATTACAAAAATGACACTTTTTATATTATGTTCATAAATAACCTAAATGAGCAATGAAAGTTGATGGTGCCATGGAGATTGACGCCACCAACATGTCACGTCAGTCATAGGATTAAAAAATTAATTTTTTTATAGAGTCATAGAGAATGACACAACATGTATAAATATCAGGAAAATACTAGTATATCTTAATAATTGGGTGGCTAAAAAATAAATAATGGTAGTGGAGCCATAGAGAATGGCACCACCATTTTAATGTGTTAAGTTTTCTTTTTTAGTTTTTTTTTTAATTTAAAAATAAAAATGCTATTTTATTTGGTGGAGACATAGATAATGATGCCACTAATGTCATGCGACAGGTTTTCTTTAAAGTGATTTTTAATTTAAAATTAAAATTAATATTTTATTTGGTAGAGCCATTCTCTTTGGCGTGATCAAATAGTTATATATAATCCCAATGACAGGTCACTCTAAGTTGAAGAATTTTTTTTAATTATATTATGTTAGATGATGAATGGGAGGGAGATGAGTTTTTTTTTTTTTTAGTTTTTATGTTTCGTTTATTTAGTAAAATTTATAATTTGAAGGTATGTTTTGTTTAACGATAATCCAATGGAGCTCCGACACTAACAAATTTAATGGTTATTTTCAGTTGCCAATTATTTATTTGGTAACGGGTTCAAATAAGTCTTTTTGTTGGCTGTAGTGGGACGATAATGAGTTCAAATTGGTTATGCAGCTAACGGGTGGATTATTTGTAACCTCCCCAACTCGGCCTAGACGTTAAACCTGAATTCGTGGGATTACATCGGCTACTGAAATGACCTAGCAAAATTATCGGAGTTTCAAAACAGTTATTAAAAAAATATTTGTTTATTTTAGAAGGAAGTTTAAACTCTTTTCAGAAAACATAGGAGTAAAAAAAAAACGATTAAGCTTTAAATCTTCTTTATAACAGTGTTTACTATTGAAGACTTAATTGAAAATTTGAATTAATTTTTTAACCAAACACATTTATAATTTAGCAGGGGAAAAGTGATATTAACGTAGTTTTAAAAAAACATGCTTCATACATAATTAAATAAAAATTCATATTCTAATAGCCTAAATGGTTTAAATGTCATGCATATCAAAGTAAAAACCGTAAACTAAGTCCCATGCCACAATAATAATATAGTTTCAAATAATAGAAATTATAAAATAATCAGTTTAAAATATTTTTATATAGAAATCAATATTCCGAGCCGAGCCTTTCGAATGTCGCGCCATGTCCTATCCTTGTGGGTTATCTGAAAAGAAGAAAAATAAGGGGTTGAGCTATGAAAGTTCAGTGTGAGTTCCATCACAAAAAATCTGAAGCAAAACATTAGACAATGCATTTTAATAATTTCGAGAATAAACATAATAACAAAGCACTTTAGACTAACGATTTTTCACATAAAACACTTCACTATAAATTTCTCAGAATTCAAAATAATCATTATCGAATAATAATTCAGAATGTCATTTTTTTTAACTCAACAAAAGAATAATCGGTGTAACGATTAATCATACAAAAACACTGTTCATCGAATAATTTTCTATAATAATTTCACACATATCAATATTTTAGATTACACAACAATGTACATATATATGTATATAATTCATGTCAGAAATCACAGTTTTGTATGCACATGTTTTTATGAATGCCAAACGGTTTCAGTTTATCAGAAAGATCCTACTTCACTGCTACGCTCCACATTTGGGAATTCCCTAGAACTCCCACCACCATCACTCCAAATTGTGAATTAACCACCATTAGTTTGCAGTTTTACTACCAGTGGTTGTGAATACACGATAAAATGCCGCAGATGGAATCAGTTATGGTTGTGGGTATACAGCAAAATATTATAGGTGAAATCTGTCGATGACTATGGAATCACAACATGCTAGCATATGACAGTTGTTAGACGGTTATGAGTACACGATAAAACGTCGCAGGTGGAATCTGCTCTGGTTGTGTGTACACAACAAACGATAATGCAAATATACTTCCATTTTTCCTCCGTTCATATCGCCCCTCCCCATGCTATGCATTATGGTATGCTCATAACAATTTCATATGGTAGCAATTAATATGCACATAACAGACCAATACAGTAGCATTTAATATGCCTTTAACGAAACAATACAGTGGTAAACAATATGCTCATATCAGTTCAATTCAGTAGAAATTAATATGTTTGTTAGAAATCAATCTTAATAATGGGAGTCATGTTTCCTATGGTCAATTTAACTGTATGAGGCATTCTATACTTTCAATCACAAATACTGATACAAAAGGCATAAGTATTGTTAACAAATCATGCAAATACATATAAATATAATTTGATTTCAGTCAATCTAATCATGAATTCTAGCATAATTTATTCTCCCAGTGACTTAATTGCATAAAATATTGCACTAAAAATAGTTTGGGAACCATTCAGGGGCTAATCTGCACAAAAACATAAAATTATGAGCAAAACTATAAAATTTAAGAAATAGAGGCACATGGTCATATAGTCAAGCTGTGTGGAATGGATCAGGCTGTGTGGGTTGCATGGCAATGTGGTCTGGGTTGGGTTTGATTTTGCCTTGATTTTCTCGTAAAAGAACACACACCTAACTTCCGGGGTCTCGTATGACGATCCTTACATCCAAAATTGATCTGAAATACCTACAACAGGTCTTTCGATTGAAAAAAACACAAAAATTAATATCTACCTTCAAGATTTATCGAGTTTTAACAAGATTTCGTGTAACACCCCAAACCCGGCCTAGGAGTTTAGACCGAATTCGAAATGCTACATTAATCACCGAAGTGATCGTGAGAAAATCTAATAAAACCAGTCAACCTTAATTCCATTTCCGAAAGCATTAATATCAAGTATTTAAAACTGGAATAATAAAAACGATTAAGTCTTCAAAACAGAATTTGCACCACAATATTAAAAACCTTACATTTCAAAACTAAATGACAAATAAAAGTCTAAAATCACAAACAAAAGCATAAGATGGGAAACAGAAGAGGGGATAAACTTCACGAGCTCAGTGTGAGATCAAAACTATCTAACTACAAAAGAAGATACAATCTGATGAAACACCAAAGCGATCAAAGCGTGGAACACACTTACAGAGTTGTATAGAACCATTCGGTACATTCGTAACAAACGTACCAGCAAATAGCAGTACTCTGTGCGTATTAATAACACACTCAGAATACACACTTAGAATAACCATTTGGTCACAGTAACGCTAATTTCCAAACAGTCAGACAGTCACAGTGTAGGGTTTACAGAATTCACATAAGTACAAATAGACAATCGCACTCACAAGGCAGTCAATCAGATGCATATGGATGCAGTTGAGTTAAAGAAAGCCCACCCATCTAGCTAACACACCTCTCCGTCCCCCATTACACCTCAATAGAGCTGTTAAGCTCATCTAACCAATCACACCATATAGGACCTCGAAAGGCCCATCCAACCCTACACACCAAATGATGTCATCCCAGGTTGCCCGGCCACGATGAACATCAGCATTGTTCTCGACCCTCAGGGAATTGGGACCGCGCACGACCCTTTGGGTATTAGGGGCTATCAATAAGCTGTACAGTGCCATGCGGAAGACCACAATATAGATATGCAGTATAAATTACCAGATCAGATATATTACGCAGCGAAGCTAGCGTATAAACTGTACCATGCAATGTGGTAAACCGTGGTACAGATATACAGTATAAACTACCAGATCAAATATATTACGTAGCGTTGCTAACGAACATGCGGTACAGTGCAAGGCGGTAATCCGCTGTACCGTTATCAGTAATGTCCACGACCCTCTGGGTATTGAGACCGCCCATGACCCTCTGGGTATTATTAGGGCTTTCAGTAATAACCAGCAAAGCAGCTGCCAATTCAGATCAGACTCTCTTCTTTTCACAATCCCACCTAAAATAGTATATGCATATGTATTGATGGTCGTGAAACTAACTATAAATTCGACTAAGGCAAGCGCACCTATCGAATAGTAGTATAGTTTTGGTGAGACCGGAAATATCGTATCCACGAGGACTAAGAGTACTAGTAATTACTATTTTTTTATTATCTAGCCTAAGGAATTAAGTATATTTTTGAACTAAAACTAATTATCTAATTAACTAAGACTACGACAAAGATGAAATTTGGAAATACTTTAGGAAAAACTGATGGAAAAGACAATACCCAAGGAAGAATTCACCTAGACTTCACTTATTACTTCTGAATTAGACGATTTATTCACTTAACTTAATCCGTAGAAATCCCTAATTTATGTTAATATCTCTCTTGAGACTAAGAGCAACTCGCTTTAGGTTGATTAATTGAAATCTTTTTCTAATTAAAACCCCTATTGTTACATTAACTCGATCTATGTATTCCCTTATTAGATTTGACTCTAATCCGGCAGATTTATGTTGTCCTATCTCTAGAATTGCATTCAACTACGCTTAATTATGAATGATCTACTCTTAAACAGGGACTTTTGCTCCACTGAATAAGCACATCAAAAACTGAATTAATACCTTGGAATATTAAAACAAGAATTTAGAACTCACAATTAAGAATAAGAATAAGTCTTTATCATATAATTCAAATAATAATAAGACTTGTCATAGGTTTCATCTCCCTTAGGTATTTAGAGAGTTTAGTCCATAATAATAATGGAAAACATCTCAAAGTTTGGGAAACAACAAAATATAAAGAACCCAAAAAACTTCTAGGAAATTAGATGGAAGTCTTCAGTCTTGATGTAGATCTTGGCTCCGAGGTGATTCCGATGGCTTTTCTTGAGTACTTTCTACCTCCAACTCTGTGTGTCCCCCCTAATCCTCTTCTAGAGTGTTTATATAGGCTTTAGAATGCTTCAAAACCCTCAAAAGAACCCTTTTCCGAATAGAACTAGGCTTGGGCTCGGCAGGGACACGGCCGTGTGCCACGCTCGTGTGAAGGTGCTCAGGCCGTATGCAATACTGAGTTGGTTCTTAGTCGACACGGCCATGACACACGAGCATGTGGTCTACCTGTGTGTCACACACGGGCATGTGGATCACCCGTGCGGGAGTTTCTAGGCCCTGTGAAACACTGATTTAAGCCCAATTTGTCCTTTTTTTGACCCGTTTCTTGCTCTTTTTGCTATCCTAAGCTCTCCTGAGTATAAAACATGAAATTAAAGGATTAGGAGCATCGAATTCACTAAAACCAAGGAAAAATCATTCATAATATATGCCAAGCATGGGGTAAAAATATGTACATATTACAGTTTATCAAATATCTCCACACTTAAGCATTTGCTTGTCCTCAAGCAAAATCCTCAACTCACAATCAAAATAAATTCTTTTCAACTTATAATTCTCATCAATAATTTTTCAAAATAATCAACAAGCAGCCATACATTGAAAATTTAACTAAAAGAACATTAAGGTTTCAAATAGTCAAAGTTGAGCATTTTAATCATAAAATTATAGGCATCCCCCTTTATCTAAATAATTATCTTTGATTCCAAATTTACAATGGTTGACATCCTCACCAAAGGTTCACTCAAATCACTCAATGTGTTTAAGGTTCAATGATTAAGCACTCATTAGTCAACCATGAAAAGTTATTACCATAGGCTTGCATGAAAATCAAATCTCCACCACTATACATGAGATGACACACAAATCAAAAGGTCTTTGAAGGGTTGTAACGGGATTTTGGGTTAAGGTGTGGATAAGGGCTGAAAAAGAAACGGTTAGAATCGAGATTAAATTGATAAATTACCTAACTGGAAAAATAACTAACATCAATTGAATAAACATGAGCTTTATCTCAGAATATGGAATTGAATACTTAAGCTCAAAAACAAAGAATTACTACCAATATGTATGTATGTATGTATGTTTTTTTTTAGGAATAAGAATAATTACAAAAATAATAGAGAGTTATATAATTCACATGAAAGAAAATAGTTAGGCAATTAACCAATTCAAATCTTAAAAAAAAAATGGAATCAATAAAATGAGAAAAATTCTCAACAAATCAAAAAGTATGATCAAAGGGTTAAAATTTAAGGTAAATTAAAAAAAAAATAGTTTGTTAAGCTCAAAGGGGTTCATTAAGGGTCAATTGTGTAGGTAGCCTTTTTATGAGGGAAGAAATAGGTTAAAACCTAAGTGTTTTTATCATTTTAGTATATCAAATCAATGGTGTGGCCTCGACATGTATAATCGATGCCATTTCTAGAATAACAAATCAATGTTGACACACTCATAATCAATAAAATCAGTGAGCAAGAAGGATATATGCTCTAAAAGGATCAAAATCTCACAGAAATTATGGGTATTTGATGTCAATCCTGTAAATTCAAAACTTCAAGATAATACCTCAATTCAGGGAAACAACCTAGCAATTTTAATTCTCAAAAATTTCAACTTATCATACTTGATTCTCTAATGTCTTAAAGTTTAAACAATCAATGCATCGTTACTTATGGTTTAATTCAAAACATATCAATAAAAATCATGGATCAATCAAAATTTATTCTAATAATGATATGAGAAAATTATTTGAGAACAAGATAAAAATTCGGGGATTTTTTTATAATCACATAAATAATCTCCCCACACTTAAGATGTACATTCTCCTTAATGTACAAAGATAAATAATAAGAAGATAAGTATAATAGCAGAAGAGAGGGAGAGAAGCGAAACTACCCTGAATATTTGGATGAGATCCTTGGAGTAGCGAGAGCAAGAATTATGGAGAAAGTCGAATAAAATGTATAATTTTGAGGTACTAAGAAGAAAATAAACACCACTGTGGAAGAGAATTAAGTCTTCAAAAATAAATAAGAGACAAGAAAATTTAAATAAAAATAAAAATAATAGTAAAATAAGGGGACTCAAAAGTCTTCATCATCAAATTCGTGAGCCGGTGGTGCTGGAGGAGCGATATGGAGGTGCTCGCGAATCTGTCGCAAGGTCTCGTAGATACCGTCGAACCTCGCATCTAGATTGTCAAACCTCTGAGCACAGTACTGACAGAAATCAGTAAACTCCTCGAATGACACTCCTCGAAAGCAGGCAGCAGAAGGAGCGTGGCGGTGAAACGATGGTGGTGGCTTTGGTGGATCCTCGTGAGAGGGAAGGACATCATCAGTAATGTCCTCTGGCTCATCCTGGCCATCAGACTGAACAATTCGTATTGAGGGGGGTCGAATCCACGGCGTCGCTCTATCATCCTCATGTGAATCATGCTAGATATTCCTTGAGGAGTCATCTGGTCTACTAATGTGAGTGTCGATGACATCTTTGGAGTGTCAAAGAGGTCAAAATGTCGAGCGAGATGAGTCATGTAAGGGCCAAGACAGATGGGGCCCCTCCTATGGCGATTTGTCTGGTGGCGAAAGGCGAGGGCGATAAAATATGTCAAGTCAAAAACATGGCCAGTCGCCATGCTCTATAGGAAGTACGCATCTATGGTGCTAACCACTCCGGTGCTCACTCTCCTCTCAGTCAAAGTATGAGCCAAGATGGTATGAATGTAGCGAAGTGCTGGAGGAAGAGAAGTCGCCTTCAAGTGACTGGCGTCATAGGGGACCGTGCTCCCCGTAAGGTCGGTCCAACAGCAAGATTTCGAATAGTAGATATGACGATGAAGTTGTAGAAAATTTTCTGAAGCCATTAAATCCTCCGTGTAGAGGCCTAAAGCAGCTCCAAACTCAGGTACACTCATGTGCCTGACAAGTCCACCAAGTCGAAAAACGATAGTACCAGCCTCGTCATGTGTGTTCATCACGTGCTGTAGGTGAAAAGTAGTGCAGAACTCTAATGTCAGCTCTGAATAAGTAGGCTCGATGGTAGCAAAGAACCAATCCCATGGGGTGGTATCGAGATGAAATCGAACGAGGTGAGCTAGTTGGACTTGCTCCAAAGTGGCCCAGTCAATACATCGTCCCACTCTTAGCGGTCGTACGCGTAAAAGCTTAAATAGGTCTTTCTATGGGATTGACGAGAACCGAAGTAGAGGGTGACGGGCTTCAGTCGAGGTGCTCGAGGAAGTTATACTAGGATTCTTCCGCTTTTTTGAAGCGGGGGCTGCAGTCTTTTTACCTCGTGTATTGGTCATGGTGTTCCTGAAAATAACAAAAGTCAAATATTGTCAAATATTGAACCAAAAGTCAAAGGAAAAGAATTAGAATCTAAGTAAGAATAAAACTGAAGCCTTAAAAAGAATATCTCCTAACACTAATGAAAGCAAATATTAGCATAGTTATAAATCAATAGTACTAACGAATAAAAATTAAAAAGGAAGAAAAATCATGGAATGAAAATAAAATATTAAACTAATATAAAACATATGGGTGCAAATATAGGGAAATATAACTACTAAAAATAACGAAATAAAATTGAATAAAACAAAGATAGAATTGAAAGAGCTATAAAACAAAATAGCCAAAGTAATGATAAAAAAAATAATATTCATAAAAATAATGAGACTAACAAATATAATGGCAGAAATAAAGGAAATTTTTTTTAAAAAATGGAATTACTGAAGATTTAAATAATTAAAGGAATAAATAAGTAAAATAAAATAAGGGTGAGGGAAAGAAGGAAACCACGGCAGTGGTCGGCGGTAAGAATGGCAGAGGTTCGGCGGTCAGAGCTGGTGTACGAGGGGTGGGTCGGGGTGCGGCTTTATTGGTGGCTAAGATGAGAGGAAAGGTAGGGGAAAGAATGGGAAGAAGAAAGGGTTAGGGAGTAGGAAGGAAAGAAAGGAACTGGGAAGGGGAGGATGGTCTACCGGTGGTGGAGAGGCGGCTACTGGTGTGGTTGGCATTGGGGGGTCACGGCCATAGGGGGTATTGAGGGCTGCTGCAGCTAGGGTTTGGAGGTGGGAGATTGAAGAAGAAGGAGAAAAAATAGGGTCTGAGGGTTTTAAAGGGGACACGGTCATGTGAGGCCCGTATTGGGCCACACGGCCGTGTCACACACCCGTGTGGCTCACATCCAGCCCGTGTTTATCATAAAAATTTACTGTTCAATCGTCACACGGCCTGGGGACACACCCGTGTGGGGAGGCTGTGTGGTTCACACAGCCGTGTTCGATGTTGTTCGTTTCTCCCACGCCCATGTGGTATCTCACACGCCAAGGAAAAATCTCTTTTTGCTATCCTAAGCTCTCCTAAGTATAAAACATGAAATTAAAGGATTAGGAGCATCAAATTCACTAAAACCAAGGAAAAATCATTCATAAATATGCTAAGTATAGGGTAAAAATATGTATATATTACGGTTTTTCATGTATGCATGCAGACAGATGTGCACAATCAAAATACCAATTCCAAACGTTTAATCAGAAGCAAATATTCACATTCAATCAGTCAGTTACAGAATCAGACATGAACACACTCTTAACTCGAGTTCAATATTATTGCACCAATAATCACAATTATCACAAACATCAAGCCCAAATCAGAGTCCTAAGTACCCTCAGCAATGCTCAGTCAAGTGTTGGAACACACAGAGTTGCAATTACACTTAAATCAACCTAAAATCACTATTTGGTTAGATAGGGCCACATGCACGTGTGCTTCGACCGTATAGAGCAATCCAGGCCGTGTGAGGGTCCAAACGCCCATGTGAATGGTAGCATACAGTCTTATGACAGAGGCACACGTCCTTGTGGTGCAGGGACATGACCGTTTGAACATGCCATGTAACATACTATCCAATTTCACTAAAATCAAGTGTAGAGCAGACACGGCTGTGTGAGGGTCTCACACATCCGTGTGGCCACCAGACACGGCTGTGTGTTTTGAAACACACGCCCGTGTGGAATACCTAATCCCCAAATCAGTCACACGGTTGTGTGACTCCAAATCTCAAATCCTTAATTCCTAAACTCACACGCCCGTGTGCCCAAGGGACACGACCGTGTGATTTTCGACAAAAATCCCCAAATTGGCCACACGGCCGTGTGGCACCAAAATTGGCCCGGAACCTTAATTCCCAAATCCACACAGCCATGTGCCACAGCACACGCCCGTCTGGCCGTCGAAGAGGTCACGAAACCACCCCAAATTAGCCCCAAAACCACCGTTTAAGCCACCATAAATAGCCCTTAACATTTTCCCTATCAACAATCATCAAAAAGTGGCGATTTCTCATCACTTCCATCGACTAAAAACCCAAAATCAAAGGGTTAGCATACAGTCAAGAAAACCAACATAACCTTTGCAATCGAATAAAATAATATAGTTAGAGTTTGATTCCCACACCTATTTCGAAGATGAAGGAATAGATAGATAAGAAAAAATTTAGAATCCACAAATAACCCGTTTGAGAAAGATTTAGAAAACAAAAGAAGAAGAAAAAAACGAAGAACAGAGGAAAGAAAAAGAAAGAACGTGAAACGAAAAAAGGTAAAAATAAATTAAGAAAATATAATAATAAAAATGTAAAATAACAACCACACAAAACAAAAGAACAAAATTTCTCGAAAATGCTCACAACAAGACTCTAACCTAGAACCTCCAACAGACTGACACTCCACTTAACCACCAGACCAGCAGGCCCACTCGAAACAGTGGTTTCAAGACCAAAAATCCAAATTCAAAATATTTATTTTATCATTTTAATAAGGTTTATAGCATGATAGATTATTTATGTGAAAGTTTCGTAAAGAAATTTTATTGTTTAAATGCTTAATTCGGTAAAAAGGACTAAATCGCATAAGGGGTAAAATTAGAGTTCTATTGTTTAAAGGTATTATATGGTTATAACTTGCAAATATGGGAGTCCTTGCATGTCAATTATATGTTTAATGACATAGTGGAAGTAGTTAGTTTGGTAAATTTGAAATTTACTAAAGTTTATAAGGTTATATTGGTAATTGGTTTAATAAAGCTTAATATAATAAAATAAAATCCATAATATCATCATACTTTCTTTCTCATAACCAAATATTGAAAGAAAAAAGATTCAAGGAGGAAACATTAGGGTTCGACACCTATTTGGCATGATTGAGGTATGGTTTGAACTCGATTTTTGACGATTTTTACGTTTTTGATATCGTTGCTTTGTATATTAGTTAACCCATACGTTAATTTTTGAAATTTGTTCATGATTTTGAAAAGTTCCATTGTTGAATACTTGAATTCTTTGTTATTAAATGATAGATTTTGGAAGTACGGGAAGTGTTAGAAATGCTGCATCTGAATGTAAACATTGCAATAAGCGACATTTTGGTGAATGCAGATTAGTGAGTAGAGCTTGTTTTAAATGTGGATCTATGGATCATTTTCTTCGTGATTGTCCAGAGAAGTTCTCAACTGAAAGAGAACAACCAGTGAAAGCAAGTAACACGACTGCTAGAGGGAGACCACCAAGAAACACTGAAAAATCGAGTGGTAATCGAGGTGCTACTAGAGATTCTACTGTGAGATCTGAGGCACGGGCACTTGCCAGAGCATATGCTATACGTGCATGAGAGGAAGCATCATCACCAGACGTTATCACTGATACTTTTTCTCTTTTTGAGACTGACATAGTTGCGTTAATAGATCGTGGATCAACCCATTCATATATCTGTATGAATTTAGTAGTTAAAAAGAGTTTACATGTTGAGTTTACAGAATTTGTTATTAAAGTATCGAACCAATTAGGCAAGTCTATTTTAGTTGATAAAATTTGTAAGAATTGTCCTCTGATGATTCGGGGTTACTATTTTCGGGCTGATTTGATGCTTCTGCCATTCGATGAGTTCGACGTGATTCTGGGTATGGACTGACTGACTATGCATGATGCACTTGTGAATTGTAGACAGAAGACTATTCAATTGAAACGTCAAAATGGTGAGATTTTTTGGATTGATTCTAATGATTCGAACGAATTGCCTACTGTAATATAATCTATGTTAGCTCAAAAATACTTGAGAAAGGGCTATGATACATATCTTGCGTATATTTTGGACATTAAGGTGTCAGAATCAAAGATTGAATCCCTAACTGTTGTTTATAAATTCTCGGATGTATTTCTAGAAGAATTATCGAGATTACCACCAATCAGAGAAGTCAAAATTGGTATTGAGTTAATACCGGGAACAACTCCGATATTGATAGCTGTGTATAGAATGGCTCCAACAGAATTAAAAGAGTTGAAAGCTCAGTTGCATGAATTGTCAGAAAGAGGTTTTGTACAACCGAGTTATTCTCCTTGGGGTGCACCAGTACTATTTGCGAAAAAGAAAGATGGCTCTATGCGCATGTGTATCGACTATAGACAATTGAATAAAGCGACTATAAAGAACAAATACCTTCTTCCGTGGATTAATGACCTATTTGATCAGTTGAAAGGGGCTACAATATTTTCAAAGATTGATCTGAGATCGGGTTACTATCAGTTGCAGGTTAAAGAGTCGAATGTACCGAAAACTGTTTTTAGAACAAGGTATGGCCAGTATGAATTCCTTGTTATGCCTTTCGGGTTAACTAGTGCTCCTGCTATTTTCATAGACTTGATGAATCGTATATTCAGGCCATATTTAGACAGATTTGTTGTGGTATGCATTGACAATATTTTAATCTATTCACGAGATGAATTTGATCATGCCGAGCACTTGAGAATTGTGTTACAAACTCTTCGTGATAAGTAGTTATTTGCAAAGTTTAGTAAATGTGAGTTCTGGCTCAAAGAGGTTGGATTTTTGTGGCATATTGTTTCAGCTGATGGTATTAGAGTTGATGCAAGCAAAATTTCTACTATTGTTGACTGGAAACCTCTAAGAAACGTATCTAAAGTCCGTAGTTTTCTAGG
The DNA here is from genome assembly GCA_025698475.1 of Gossypium anomalum. Taxonomy (NCBI): domain Eukaryota; kingdom Viridiplantae; phylum Streptophyta; class Magnoliopsida; order Malvales; family Malvaceae; genus Gossypium; species Gossypium anomalum. Next base: position 81,802,267 of record CM046968.1, read on the forward strand.
CTTAGCCGGTTATTATCGAAGATTTGTAAAAGGCTTCTCAATGATTGCAACACCAATGACTCGATTGCTACAGAAAGATGTAAAGTTTGAATGGTTAGAAAAGTGTCAACAAAGTTTTAAACAGTTGAAAGCACTATTAACGGAAGCACCAGTTTTGGTTCAAGCTAAATCGGGTAAGGAATTTGTGATTATAGCGATGCATCGCTGAACGGATTGGGCTATGTTCTAATGCAAGAAGGAAGAGTTATAGCTTATGCTTCCCGACAGTTGAAATCGCATGAAAAAAATTATCCAACGCACGATTTAGAACTGGCTGTGATTGTTTTTGCATTAAAGATTTGGCGACACTACTTATATGGTGAAAAATGCCACATTTTTACGGATCATAAGAGCTTGAAATATCTGATGCCACAAAAAGATCTAAATTTATTACAACGAAGATGGCTTGAGTTATTAAAAGATTATGACTTCGTGATTGATTATCACCCGGGTAAAGCCAATGTGATTGCTGCTGCTTTGAGCCGAAAATCATTGTTTGTGTTATGAGCCTTGAATACTCAGTTGATATTAAGTGATGATGGATCTATTTTAGCTAAATTGAAAGCTAAACCGGTATTTCTACAACAAATTTGTGAAGTTTAGAAGAATGATCGTGGACTGCAAGCTAAACGAATTCAATGTGAGTTTATTTCTGATTCTATTGGAATTGATGATTGTTTAATGTTCCGAAATAGAATTTGTGTACCAAAAAATACAGAACTTGTTCAGAAAATTCTGTATGAAGCACACAATAGTCGCTTTTCTGTTCATCTGGGTAGTACCAAGTTGTATAATGATTTGAAACAGCAGTATTGGTGGTCAGGAATGAAACGGGATATCTCAGAATTTGTATCAAAATGTTTGGTTTGTCAACAAGTGAAAGCTGAACATCAAGTACCATCTGGTTTACTACAGCCTATATTGATTCCTGAATGGAAATGGGATAGAGTCACTATGGGTTTCGTATCGAGATTGCCCCTAACTCCAAAAAAGAAAGATGCTATCTGGGTTGTCATTGATCGACTGACAAAATCTGCTCATTTTATACCAGTACATACAGATTACTCTTTAAATAGATTAGCTAAATTGTATTTGTCTAAAATCATACGATTTCATGGTGTGCCACTATCTATTATCTCTGATAGAGATCCGAGATTTACATCAAGATTCTGGAAGAAATTACAAGAAGCTCTTGAAACGAAATTAAATTTCAGCACAACTTTTCACCCTCAGACAGACGATCAGTCCGAAAGAGTTATACAGATACTTGAAGATTTGTTACGTTGTTGCCTTCTCAAGTTTGAAAGTAACTGGGAGAAATATTTGCCTCTGATTGAGTTTGCGTATAACAACAGTTTTCAAACGAGTATAAAGATGGCACCATACGAAGCTTTATATGGTCGCAAGTGTCGAACACTGCTATACTGGACTGAATTGAGTGAGAATAAGATTCACGGGGTTGAATTAATCAAAGAAATAGAAGAAAAAGTGAAAACGATCCGAGATAGTTTAAAAGCAGCTTCAGATCGACAGAAATCTTATACAGATTTGAAATGTAAAGAGATTGAATTTTAAGTCAAAGACAAAGTGTTTCTAAAAGTGTCACTGTGGAAAAAGGTTCTTCGATTCGGTCGTAAAGGAAAGTTAAGTCTGCGATTTATCGGGCCGTAGAGATTGTTGAAAGAATAGGGCTTATAGCCTATCTACTTGCTTTACCGTTAGAACTAGAAAAGATACATAATGTTTTTCATGTATCGATGTTACGTCGGTATAGATCGGATCCGTCACATGTGATTTCTTCCGTTGAAGTTGAGATACAATCTAATTTATCGTATTAAAAAGAATCGATCAGGATTCTGGCTCAAAAGATCAAAGAATTAAGAAATAAATGTATAGCACTTGTAAAGGTTCTTTGGTATAAACACGGGATTGAGGAAGCTACGTGGGAACCTGAAGAAGCTATGAAAAAACAGTACCCTAACCTCTTTATCGGTAAGATTTTCGGGGACGAAAATCCCTAAAGAGGGGAGAGTTGTAACAGGTCGTTTTTAGGTCAAATCGGAACAGTGGTTTTGGGAAAAAAAATCTGAATTCAAAATATTTATTTTATCATTTTAATAAGGTTTACAACATGATAGATTATTTATGTAAAAGTTTCGTAAAGAAATTTTATAGTTTAAATGCTCAATTCGGTAAAAAGGACTAAATCGCATAAGGCGTAAAAGTAGAGTTCTATTGATTAAAAGTATTATATGGTTATAACTTGGAAATATGGGAGTCCTTGCATGTCAGTTATACCTTTAATGACATAAGGTTATATTGATAATTGGTTTAATAAAGCTTAATAAAATAAAATAAAAGCCATAATATCATCATATTTTCTTTCTTATAACCGAATATTGAAAGAAAAAAGATTCAAGGAAGAAACATTAGGGTTCGGCATCTATTTGGCATGATTTAGGTATGGTTTGAACTCGATTTTTGATGATTTTTATATTTTTGAGATTGTTGCTTCGTATATTAGTTAACCCATACCTTAATTTTTGAAATTTGATCATGATTTTGAAAAGTGTCATTGTTGAATACTTGAGTTTTTTGTTATTAAATGATAGATTTTGGAAGTTTGATGATAGTTTTACTAGCTTTGTAAAGTGATTTTTGACAAAAATGCAAAATAGGGATTAAATTGTGAAATTGTAAATGTGGTAGTTATAAGTGTGAAATAATGAAAGATATGGGCTGCTAGTATTACATAGTAAATTTGTCTAGGCATGGGTTTAGGGTAAATTGTATAAATTTACAATTTTTTGTATAAAGGACTAAATTACAAAGTAGTCGAAAGTTTAGGGGTAAATTTGTAATTTTCCAAAATATGAATTATGGACTAAATTGAATAGCTTGAATACTGAATATGTTGATTTTGATAATATATAGACCAAGATAAGCCAAGTTCAGGTTTAGATCGGGGAAAGGAAAAGATTAACGAGTAGCCGTTATTTGATATTCGAGCAACTCGAGGTAAGTTCGTATAATTAGAATCAAACTATACTATACTTGCATTGGTTGAATTGAATTATTTGAAGTATGAATAATTTGATAATATACCGAATGTGTTATTGATCTTTAGTTGAACTATAAGAATTCAATGGATATGAGTGACATGTTACTGTACTTACCAAAATGGTCGAGCTCCTGCATTTGTTACGGACTCACTATAGCTCGTATGAGTTTCTCGTTCAGCTCAATAGAGCTTTCCGTTTTTAGCCCATAATGAGCTTACTGGCCATGTCTCGAAAGAGTATGTATGATGATGAATTGACGGATTATTGACATTGTTCACTCGATTATCCTTTGAAGTTCTAATAGGTTCAACGAGCTTAAATAACGTTATATGAACAAGATATGATTTATGTATTAATTGAATAACTAACATGTGATGATTATGTGTAATTAGGTGATGGATTTATATTGAATTGTTGGCCTATTATTATTGCATTTGATTTCTTTAATGGTAAGTTTAATTCTGAATTATACGGGCTTACTAAGCTTAGAAGCTTACTCTATTTCTGTTTCTATGTCTTTTAGAGGTTCGTTAGCTCGCTCATTCTGGACAAGTCGGAGTTACGTGTCACACTATCCACATTTCCATTTGGTATTTTAAACTTTTGGACTTATGTGAATATGACATGTATAAGCTAGTTAGATAGTATAAGTTATGTTTTGGAATCATGTTTTGAGCAAGAATTATATGTAAGTTAAGCCATGTGATTTGGCTTATTTGGTACTATGTTTTGGTTGTATATATATATGTGTTTGATCATGGTATGTTTTAGCATGATAATGGTTGAATGACTTTATGCAAAGGTAGTTTTGATTTATGAATGGATGGTATATGATATTATATAGGTGTATGAACACGTAAATGGTAAGTTTGGATATAGCTTTATTTGTGTATTGAATTGATTTATTTGGTTGCAAAATGAATTGTGCATATGGGGTCAAAATTTGAATGTATTTGCTTAGGTTTTAGGGTGGCAAAGTTGGCTATTCAAATGGATTATTTTTGTCCACACGGGTAGGGACACGGGCATGTGTATCAGCCGTGTGCGACACACGGTCATGTTACAAGGCCGTGTGTCCCTTGGGGTACCCTACGAATTAAAGTTAGTATACCCTCCAGTTTTCACACGGCCTGGACACACGAGCGTCTCTAGTGGTCGTGTGTGGCACACAGGCTGATACACGGGCGTGTGGTCGGCCATGTGTCCAAGTCAATAGCCTCCTTAATTTTCACACGGCCTGGCACATGGGCGTGTCTTGTCGCCGTGTGGATAAGTCAGTATGTATGCCCTGTTTTGCCACGGCTTGGACACACGGGCGTGTCTAAGGCCGTGTGAGGCACACGGCCTGTTCACATGAGCTGTGGCCTTCTAAAAGTAAAAAATTTTCTAAGTTCTCGAAACTTTTATATGTTACCGAGTGAATCTCGAATGCATGTTTTAAGTACTATATGCTCGATTTGAAGTTCATAATGAATGTGAATGAATGACTTTTATAGTAATAAGGTGTTATTTGATATGTAATCATTCTGAACTGAATGAGAAGTCCGGTAATGCTTCTTAACCTATTCCGGCGACGGTTAAGGTTAGGGGTGTTACAAAATGAATGAAACAGTGGACCCGCTGCATTTGAACCAAACATAGAATAGTATATAAATTCAAGTAACGACAAAACAAATGTTGTTAGCTTCTTTCTTGGTCTACTATTTCGACTGCATGTAGAAATCATATATTTTATATATATATTTAAAAGACTAAAATATTATTATAATAATATAATTTATTTAAAATATGAAAGATTATTGATAAACTGTAATTTATACATATTTATAACCCATGCTTAACGCAATTTATGAATGATTTCTCCGTAGATTTGGTGAATTCGATGCTCCTAATGCCTTAATTTCATGTTTTATTCTCAGGTAAGCATAGGAGAGCGAAAGGAAGGAGAAACGGGCCAAAAACGGAGAAAATGGGCTAAAGCACAGAATCAACACGGCCTGGACCTATGCACACGGGCAAAACACACACCCGTGCCAATCTAACAGGCTCGACCACGGCCCAGACCAACCTCAATACGGGCGTGTTGATATCTCAGTTTGAACACGGCCTGGGGTAATCGCACACGGCCGTGCCACACGGGCGTGTCCCTGCCGAACCCTAGTTAAGTTCCCTTCGGAAATGGCCAATTTTTAGGGCTTCTTAGGCATTCCAAAGCCTATAAATACACCCTAGAATAAGAAGAAAAGGGGGACGGAGAATAGGGAGTAAGGAGTTACTCTAAGGAAGTCGATTGGTCCATCTCAGAAGCCGGATCTACTATCAAGACTGAAGATCTCTCCTCAATTTCCCCTTCAGGAGTTTTGTGTTTTCTTTATGTTTTGTATTCATTATTATTCTGAGATGTGTTCTTGTTTAGTTATGAACTAAACCCCTAATACCTAAAGGGGATGAAACCTATGACGAAACCTTGTTATTATTTCTGAATCGTATGATAAATATTTAACTTGTTCTTAATTATGTGTTCTTAATTCTTGTTTTGGTATTTCAGGATATCACTTCAAGTTACTACTCTTAGTTGGAGGAGGAATAGACCCTGACTAAGAGTAACTTTGTCATAATTAAGCGGAGTTGATTGCACGCCTAGAGATAGGGTGACAAGATTCTGCGGATTAGGGTCAAACCTAATAAGGGAATCCATAGATCGAGTTAATGCAACCTTAGGGTGTTAATTAGAGATAACTCTTGGTTATTCAACCTAGGGATTAGACGTTGTTAGTCTCGAGAGGGATAATAATATACATTAGGGATTTCTAGGAACATGTTAAATGAATAAATCGTCTGGTTCGGAGCCAGAATAACAAGTAAAAGTCTAGGTGGATTTTTCCTTAGGTACTGTCTCAATCAATCATTTTTTCCAAAAGTAATTTCCCAAATTCTATTTTCTGCAAGCTCTTAGTTTAATTAGTTAGTCAAAACAACCCTCTTTTTTTCGGTTAGATAATAAAAAGACAGTCATTACTAGTACTCATAGTCCTTTGGGTTCGACAATCCGGTCTTGCTAAAGCTATACTACTGTTCGATAGGTACACTTGCCTACGTCTTGATAATAGTTAGTTTTAAGAACGATTCATTATAAATTTATAAAACTTATCACACAAAATCATAATAAATTATTTTAATAATTTTCCTTGGTTGATTTGATATCAAGTTAACTCGTGAAATTAACTCAATCTGTAATATCTCATTTTTCAGTGGTGTCAGAAACAATAGTTTCAAGACCACAATTCTGATACGTGAGTTCATGTTTTACTATCTAATTGATGTTTATAGAGTTACATTAGAGTCGTATTAAATTTTGGTGAGGAAATTTTAATGTTTAGTTAGTTAATTAAATAAAAAAGGACTAAATTGTGAAAGACACAAAACTTGATAATCATTGAATTGTATTGACTTGATAGCTTAGTTATCAAATGAAAGATGAATGAACAATTCAACAAAGAAAATCAACGAAACAAATGAGACAGTGGACCCCATTGAATAATGGCTGCATATAAATTCAAGTAACGACATAACAAAAGTTGTTAGCTTTTTGGTTTGGTTTTAGACGGTAATCTTGCTCTAGGACACCCAATTGAATTCATATACCTTGACTTGAAAGAGCCTGTTGTATACAAGTAGTGTGGCCTACGCTACGTTCAAGAGCAGCATCATTCGTTATTTTATAATATATACAGTGAAACAATTTATCTAATAAAATTAAAATTAGTTGAAATGATAAAAAAATATTTTATTTATTTTTTATATTTATAATTTTATAGATGTTAGTGATATGTGTTTAAATTTTAATATCTATAATTTCTTTTTATATTTTTTAAATATAAAAAATAAAATATCATAATAATAGTATAGCTTAATTAAAATATGAAAAATTATTTTCATAATTTTCTTGATTGATTAAGTATCAAGTTGATTCGAGAAATCTTTGATAAAATAAAAGTTATGTTATTTTGGTTTATCATTTGAAAGTAACCTGACGTTATCCACGAAAGAATTGATAAGTCACCTACTCCAAAGAATGGATATCTATAATCTATAATTTATATAAAATCATGAGTTTGGAGAAATTTTTGAACCGACAATAATATTCTTTATTTTTTTTATTATATTATTAAGTTGATATTTTAAAAATAATTATAATATTTAATTAGATGTAATAATATCTTCTTTAATTATTTTTAGGTTGTAATGGTATTTTTAGTTAGATATATATATATGTGCTATTTATGATAAAATTAAATTGATAGTTCAATTTTAATTTTATGAATTTCATAATAATTTACTAGCATTTTATACTTTTTGATAAAATTAACTGTCTTTTCAGTATTTTAATTAATTATTATTATTGACTTATAATTTGACTATTAATTGATATTTTAAAAAAGAGTCTAATCATTTTTTAATGAAAATAGTGATTAAAATATATTTTTTTAATGATGTTGACTTGACAACCTGTGCACAATAGTCCATGTCTACTTTATGTTGGCGTGACATTATTTATCTTATATATCAAATCAATAAATAATTTAAAGATTATAAAATATAAAAAAATCAATAAAAATTACAAAAATGTTCATAAAAATTAAAAAAAAAGCATGAAACACTCAAGGACTACCATGTGGAATAGAATATTTTTGTCAATATTTCCGTTAAAATGTAATTTGACTCTTTTTTTTTAAAAGTTTGATGACCTAATTCGACTCTTTTTTAAAAAAATTAGGTCAAATTTAACCAAAAAAAAAAATAAAGACTAGATTAAAAAAAATGTAAACATTAAAAATTAAATTGATCATGAAATTAGAATTCGCGCTTCATAATATATAAATATTATTTTCAAGTAGTTGGAAGCTAAATTTTGTGTTCTAAAAATTAGAATCTAAAATCAAGCCAATGAAATGCTATGAAAAGCAAGAATAAGGAGAAAGAGCTTAATGATAAGTGTCAAAAGTAACACATTTTAACCTCATTCTTAGTGCATATTTTGGGTAATTATGTGGAGTTAATTGTGAATTATATACTCTTAATTCTTTACATTCATGTTTTGATTCTTAATAGAGAACTTCGAAGCAACAGGAGCGAAAAACGGGAGGAAATTAGAACATTGGAGCAGTCTGGAAGCTGAACACATGCAACAGAGTTCTACATGGCCATGTGACCCACATAATTGTTTGTCTAGGGCATGTGGATTTTGGGAACCATGTGCGCTGACAGCCGTGTGTCCCCTGTAGGTTCAAGGTATACAAGTCAGGCAGTTACACGGCCTAGCACACGGCCTGACACACAGGCGTGTGAGGCCATTTCAAGGGTGACATGGCCTGGCACACGGACGTGTGGCTTGGCCATGTGACCCAAGTTAGTGAGTTACATGGGTATGGACACGAGCTGGGACACGGCCATGTGTCCCTATTTCGAATGTCCACACGGCCAGAGACACGGGCATGTGTCACAGCCATGTGACCCCTGCAGTCTAAAATTTTCAACTTTTTAATAAAATTTCCAAATGTTTCCGATTCAGTCCCAAACTATTTCTATTTTTAGGGCCTCGAGGGCTCATTTAAGGGACATTATGAATGTATTTGATTGTAATTAGATTATGTTCGCATTGATGTATGAATTGAATAGTTTACTATTTCATTTGTCTGGTAATGCTCAGTAACCTGCTCCGGCGAGGGATATGGGTTAGGGGTGTTACAACTTCCTCCCCATCATAAACATAACCCACTTTAATGCACATCCAACATCATAACATGTATTCGGATATAATAAGACTAAACATGCTCATTTATAAGCATAGCAAATTAGAAATATGCATAAAATCTTAGTCAGAATTACGAAATAAAGACATGCTTACAGAATCACACAACAACAAGCCTACAAATTTACCAAACCTAACATGCTCAATGAATGTTTGCATCTAACATCATGTATAACGAATTAATCTTATCGGACATCAAATTTAATCAAATAAAAAATTATAGAATTTTACTAACTCGTACTTCCAGCCCAACTAAACTATTCGAAATGGGCCTACACGCCTGTGTGACCCCCACACCCGTACGGCCCACACGCCCTACCTGCCTAACCAATGTGGCCTACACGGTCAGGTACACGGCCATCTGGTGTTGACTGAAATTTTTTATTTTGCACGATTTCACTAATTTTTCAGGTTTAGAGTCACACACATGGTTGTTTTTGGGACGTTGACACTACAACAACAACCAAATTCTGCACATGACATCCACAACTTAATTAATTATCAATCATTCACATAAAATTGGGCGTTGCTCCCTAGAGTATTCAACCAAAATCTTCAAGGACATTAACTCTTTCAAATTAATTTATCACAAACTAGCCCTTAAACTTGGGCGCTCGATTACTTACCTTTAGAAGCAGAGGTCTTTAATGCACTTAAATCGCTAGAGGAATGTGCGCCTCACAATCCTCATCTAATAGAATTAAAACTAATCAGAACACCATTAAACCAAATTTAATCCAACAAACCTATCAAAGAAACCGAAGACAACCTTGTTAAAATGGAACTAACGAGTTACACTTACTTGAAGATTATAATACTACCCACAACTCTGAATCACACACGGTTAACAACAAAACTAGAGGATTAGAGTTGACAATTGGAGAAAACAAAGTCTGGATGGCAGCAAAATAGAAGATATGGCGACAATGAAGTGAACAACAGAGTGCTATATGCTATTTAATGGAAACAAACGAAAAGAAAGGGAAAAAAAAAAGAGAAGGCCAGAAGAAGAAACACAAATTTTTGGCAAAGGAGAACTACAACAACAAAGGTGAAAAATAAATAAAGAAAAAGAACAGAACGTGAGAAGTGGCGGGGGAAAAAGGACGGAAAAATAGGAGGACTAAATCCTATTTAGTTATTATCCTAATCAAATTTTCTCAAGAGTTTAAATCTGACAGTATGGATGACACAGCAAGGAGAAACAAAAATAATTCTCACTTGAACACAACAAGATTCAAACTTGGGACTTAAGAGTAAGCTAAAACCTTACCACTAAACCAGCAAACTCATTCTTATCAGTAAACATACAAAAATGAAAGATAACCTATACGTACCAAATCAGATATGGGAACAAAATTAATAAAGAAATTCCTAAAGGAAGGGAATCGAACACAAATTCAAGCACAAATCCAAACACTTAACCACAGAATTAAATCAATTTACTTAACATAATTAAACAATTCAAAATTAAGAAACTTAGGGTGTTACAAAATCATCCGAAATTGCGATATTTGTCCATAATTTATGATATTTTTGAAGGATTAGAAGAGACGTAAATGTCAAAGGTATATTTTCTTGTTGATAGATTCAATCATCTTCTATTGACTCTTCATGTTTCAACTACAACTATAGAAAGAACATTTTCGGCGATGAAAATTGTCAAAATAAGACTTCAAAACAAAATGAAGGATGGTTTTCTTACAAATGATCTTGTTTTCTATGTTGAGAGAAAGATTGCTAAAACTTTTAATTCAAACTTTATATTTAGTGATTTTATTTCCTTGAAAGAATGTCGTGCACAATTTTAAGTAATGATACTCTATTTCTTCTTAATTGTTCTTTTTAGATATGTATTCATACTATCTTTTTTAACTTATATATATTTGGAAATATAATATGGAACAAAGTTTTTTTTTCTAATTTTTGTATTACAATTAACATGCACGATATATGCATAATATGTAAGTTTTAGGTACTTGGTTTACTTGGGAAAGTGGGAATTTGCCAGAGACTAATATACGTGAAAGGCTTGATAGGGGTGTGACGAACTCAGAGTGGAGGGATATGTTTCTAGCAGTAGCTTTTCATCATTTACCGCATTCTTTCTCCGATCGTTGTCCTATTTTGCTGGATTAGAACATGTTTATGAAGGTACTTCGATTTGAGGCGTGGTGGGTGAAGGAAGAAAGTTCTGTGGATGAGATTAGACTATTATGGCAAGTTAACTGCGGTGATATTTTTAAAAAATTAAAATTTTTACAGATTAGGCTCACAAGATGGGCTTCTAGAATTAGACAAAAAAGAGAAGGGCAAAAGAAGAAGCTGAAAGGAAAATTAAAGTTTCTTTTAGATCAAGACAGAATTGATGAAAGTATGGCTAATTTGATTGATTCAAGAAAACATCTTAATTTAGAGATTGATAAAGACGAAATGTATTGGGAGTAAAGGGCTCGAGTAAACTGGTTGAAATTAGGGGACAAAAATACGAACTTCTTTCATAATTATGCCACACAAAGAAAAAGAAGGAATATCATTCATAGCTGAACATACGATTATGGAAGAGAATCTTATAATGAAGAGGAGATGGAGGAAGTTGCAATGAAATATTTCCAAAATCTCTTTTCATCAATTGGTGGGGAGACAATAAGCATATTCTTGTTCGGATCGAAAGATGTATTTTTGATGATGACAACTTACTGTTGATAAAAATTTTTACAAAAGAGGAGGTTGTTACGGCCCTCAAGGAATAGGCCCTACAAAGCCATTGGGCAATGATGGCTTTCCAACGTTGTTCTTCCAACAGTTCTAGCATATTGTGGGAGACGAGGGTACGGATTATTGCTTGGGAATTTTAAATAGAGGTATGTCTGTGGATCGTTGTAATTTTACTAATATTGTGCTTATACCTAAAGTCTCTAATCCGGTGAACTTAGGAAATTTCAGACCTATTAGTCTTTGTAATGTCCTCTATAAAATAGTAGCCAAAATAATAGTGAATCAGTTCAAGAGCATCATAAGTAATTGCATTGATGGTGCCTAAAGTACCTTTGTACCGGATAGGTTAATTTCAGATAATGTACTCCTTGCATATAAGATTCTTCATACACTTAGACAAAAAAGAGCTGGGAAGAAAGGTCTTATGGTACTCAATGTCGAAACCTCTTTGAAAATGGGAGGGGTGTTTTGAAAACGGGAGTCGCCACCAACCTTTTAAAGTGTGATTGGATCACTTTATAAAACATTTTGGTCTATGAAATTACGAGAAAATAGGTTCGGGAGTCGGTTACATACGAGGAAGGATTAGCACCCTCGTAACGCCCAAAATTGGTACCAAATTGAATAATTTTGTCTTAATATCAGAAGTTTGAAAGATTTTAGAAATGAGATTTCCTTTAAAACCTTAATGTTTTGAGTTAAAAAGAATCAAGATTCCTTCGCTTCAAAATAGTACAAACATCACATCCTGCATGATTGGACACGATATCTTTAAACTTTCGTAACTAAAATCATCTTGTGATTTATGAAACTCGTTTAAAAGAATAGTTTTGGACATTCAGACAAACGGGAAATCGCAACCCAGCATGTTAGGTGTAACACCCAAAACCCATCCTAGACGTTATGACCGGATCCGACGTGCCACGTCGAAGCGTTCAAAACATTTTATGCTTTTAATCAAAAACTTACTTAGTGTTTTAAAAGATAATTTCATTATAGGTCAAAGTGAATGGAAGCTGTGCACCAGGTAGGAAACTGAAAAAGAGGAGGTGAGTCTATCGGACTGCTTAAGTACCAAGCTCCTTCGGATCCAATCCTAGACATGCACACCGCCATTGCCACACCTCAACTTCGTGTATTTTCTTAGGAAACCAATTCGATTAAGTCCATTTTAAGAAAAGTGTTTAATCTTAAAAAAACGTTTCATTGAGGAAGCTTTTCTTGTTTTCGTGTTATTTTGAAATCAATAACTGTTTTTGAAAACGTGCCCTAAAGCTAATCAGTTTCAATAGTTAAAAATAAAACATATCTATTCTATCAAAACATATCAAAACCATTAAAAATAATTAAAAGCGGCCTTATTACATCTTAAAACCCAAATCATAAAAGTAAATGAAAAGATGTCTGATCCACCAGAAGAAAACTGAAATTTGTAGAACGTATGGCCACTCCGAATCCCTCGTAGCTCTAAGTCTACTATGGTTGGGGATTACCTGCGTGGATGAAAATAAGGGGTGAGTTTGGGGAAACTCAATGTGTAAAATAACCCAACCATAGTCTATATCAGCTCAAACCACAGAACAGATTAAGTTGGCCTTAGCCCAGAACAGATTACAGAATGAAGCCCTTAGGCCCATAGCAAGACAGTCTCATATGATTCATGCATGATAATCCCATCCAACCCTACACTTGCCTCCATCCATCCCTACACTTCCTGTGGGGAATAAATCACCCACGCCATCCCTACACTTACAGTGTTAGCATCGGTTGCGGCACTAACCATAATCCACAGCAAAGTTGCTTATATCAGAATATATGGCACCGCCACCAGAACAAGTTCTTCCTCTATAACAAAACCCAACCCCATGTAGAATGACATGTATGTAAAATATAAATAATTAATAAGGCATGCTTCAGAAAGGCAGTCAGATTATAGCATAAGAATAGTTATTTACCCTCAAGGGGCGTAATAGTAAACTTACCCCTTTTCAGGGTATTACGGTAATTCTACTTACAGAGGTATTTCAGTAATTTTATCAGTCTTTTTAGGGTTTCATGCACATTACAGTTATTAACGTGTCTTCAGAACACTTACCGGACGTTTTTATCGAAATGAGCCCGTTAGTCTACTACTCAATTTCAGCCCATCGAAGCCGAAATTTATCGAGGTGCACGAAATTGCACACTTTGTAATCTTACCGTTGAAGTTACCAAAATTATTAATACAAACAATCCCACGAACGCTCGTACGCTCGTAATTTCACAAAATACCAACTTTTCAGCTTTTACCGATCTAGTCTATGAAAGGGTGTCAGTTACACACCTGTTTGCGACGATATGCTGACGAATTCCACTCACGAGTTGCCTACAGTCAATCACTATTATGTTAACCATGAATCCAATTTCAACTTTTATACAAAACCCCTTACCAAGAATTCGGCCCTTAACACCTTAGGCACTAGCAACCTTACCTTTGCCGAAACTAGTGACTAGGTTTAGATCCAGTCGTTCCACTTGTCCAAGCCTTTTATCAGAAACCTCTAGATTACACAAACACCAAAACAAAACAATCATCGTAACTCTTAAATTCAAAAGACCCAATCGACAGCCTCCCTAAGCTTTTAGGGATTTCGGCTTTTCTAAATCCCGTAATAGTGAATAGTTTTGAAAACTCACCACCGGTTTCTTCAGTCTACTTTAGTTCTTATTCGATTCTGATGTAAATCAAACCCTCAAACCCGGGTAGAAGTCGATCCTTTAATGGTCTAAAGATTTGGCTATGCTCCTAAGACTATAGGGTTTTCGGCTTTTTGAAACAGTGAAGAAAAGATGAGGGTTTTATAGTGGCTTTATTGATAGAGGTTTAGGGTTTAAAGGATGAGAGAATCGGCCAAAGAGATGAAGAAAAATAAGAGGGTTTGGCTAGAAGAAAATGGAACAAAAGAAAACAAGCTTTCGGGAATTCGGCTTTTATGGCAATCGGTCATGGAGGTTTAGAAACGAATGGTATGGATGAGTAGATTGGTAGGAGGGTTCAGCTAGGGAAGAAAAGAAGAAAAAAATAGATGAAGAGAAAAGAAAAGAAAAGAAGAAGAAAAAAGGATGGAAGAAGAGAGGAGAAACAATGAAGGTCGATCTCATAAATAACAGTAGATATGAATGGCCCCAACCTAAATCGATTAATCACTTAAAAATACCCAAGACTAAATAAATAAATAAAGAAAAGAAAAACAACCCATACACCAAAATTTTAAGAGTTTTTCGGCATTTAATTTCCTATCGCTGAATTGGTACTCTGCCATAAATCCTATTTCGGCATACATTCCTTCCCAAATTCAAATTCCATACTTTTCTCCTAATTTTCAGCCTCCACCAATTTAAATCCCATCCAACTTCTTTGCACCACTAGCAGCAGTCCACCGCTTGACCGACTCAAGCCAAGGCTAGGAGAGTTTCGATCAAACTCTGACTCTCCCCCACGTGAGTAGCAAAATTCCCAACCTTACGTGCGAGATGAAGCTCGAACCCCAAACCTCCGTCCACCTTGCGCCCTTGCGCCTTCGCCTGAACTACTGGCTACTGCACCATGCTTCTTCCTTTACTAATATATAGTCACAATTAATTATAAATCTTACCTGCTAAAGCTTCGGTCCACTTAAAAAAATAAAGGAGAATTTTGCCTTCCCTTAGAATCGAACCCATAACCTCTCGGAAGGTTTAGCATGCTGCTGCCACTACACTGAAGTTTTTCTCATGATATAATCTTCTCATAATTATTTTTAAACCTTACCTACTTTAGTTCTGGCGATTTAAAAATAAAACAGAATTCACCTGTGCAAGGACTCGAACCTGTGCCCTCTCCATGTGCTCAGCACGCGCTGCGACTGCGCCACAGGCACTCCTTGTGCTGGATTATGCTCGCTACACCTCTTAACCCCTATCTTAACCGTAACTTAAAATAAAAATAACATGTTGCGCACACTGGGAATCGAACCCCAGCCTTCCTTCCTGCTGTCCAGCGTGCCTAACCACTGGGCTAGGCGTTCCTTCATGCTAAAATTTAGCCCAATTTATTAATAAGGCCTACTGCCCAGATTTCCTTAAGAGACCAAATTTAAGAATTTTGTGGGCCGAACCCTGGACTTTTCCCCACACTATAAGCCCTTCGTTATTTACTTAATTACTAAATTTAAACATACTAAATAATAATAGTAATTAATAAAAATAAATAATTAATTAGAACATCCGAATTATTTAGGCCGTCTTCTACCTGAACCTAGACTCAAGGCCCAATAATTCCTAGGCCCAATTTTTGGGGCGTTACAACGTTACCCTCCTAAAAAAATTTCGTCCTCGAAATTTCAAACTATCAACTAACCGTATTACTCAAGTCAAACCACTATGCTTCTGCTGCGCACTCTAGCACTAGTTATAAGGTATGTAAATAATACACCATGAGAGAAGTACGTACTAGCTTCTATACTCGAGCGCTCTCGTCCTCACGACATCTTTGCATAGACCAAAAAGCGTTGTCTCGCCTCAGCATGTCCCACACCCCTGTCTGGTGCCCCACTACCACGACCCGTTCCATTGCTACGGCCTCTTGCTGGCTGCTGACCACCCCTTGGTGGCTGTATATTATCCGTAACAACAGTTTGTCCATAATCTGGTCTCCGAGGACACTCTCTGAAATGATGCTCTATCGATCCGCATCTTAAACAGGCTCCAATCCTTTTCCAGCATTCGTCATAATGGCTTTTCCCGCAATCAACACAAGGTTGCAATCTAACAAAGAGCAACAGGGCTTGACTCAGGCATCGCCCATCTGCCCTGGCACTTTTCCTATGCCTCTGATCAGAATTGGAGGGCCCTAAATCTTTTTTTTTTACTCCTTTTCTTTTCCCAGCTTTGACGCTCAGTGCGCTTCACATCCTTAGCTATCTTACCTTTCTCTACCAACGCCGCAAAATCTCGCTCCCTCTGTGGAGCTATTAATATTCGTAGACTATCCCGGAGGCCATCCTCAAATCGAACACAACGTTCGTACTCTGTTGCTACTATTCCACGAGTATATCGGCTAAGTCACAAAAACTCTGCCTCATACTCAGCCACAGACTGATCCCCTTGAGCTAAGTTTAGGAATTCCTTCCTCTGGGCATTTACATAGCTTGCCCCAACGTACTTCCCTTGAAATGAGGATTTAAAGAATTCCCAAGTAATCCGCTCAAGTTGGGTGCCCTCTTTCACAGTCAACCACCACTGGTAAGCTTCCTCCCTAAGTAGTGATATCGCCCCTTTCAGCTTTTGCTCAGCCGTGCAATCCAGGTCATCCATTATTCTCTCCGTGGCTTTCAACCGGTACTCAGCCACATTCGGGACTACATTAGATACGCCCCTAAAGATCTCCACTCTATTAGCCCGGAGTCGCTCAGAAATAGATCCTCGAATTCCATTGCCCGTACTTGCCCTGGTAACCCTTTCTAGAACAAGAAACATTACCTGAGATAGAGCGTCATCCCCAGTCGTACGATCATACGGTCCTGTCCCACTATCCGTCGTAGGTGATGCCGGTGTCTCACTAGCGTCCACCACAGGTATAGTATCAGAAGCAAGGGACTCAGCTCGAGCCCCTCTACGACCTCTACCACGGCCCCTAGTGCTCCGTCCACGAGTACCACATGTGCTCATCGTATCTATCGAATTGTCTGTATTAAGAGTTTTATGCACATATAGAGTTTCAGAGTTCGCTTTCGCAAATCTCAGCCTAGTTACAGTCTCAATCTTATAGTCTCAATATAGCTCTAACTACAATGTCATAGCAGAGTCTCAGTAATATAACAAATACTTAGTAAAGCTCAGGAAAGGTACTTACAGACTTGGGCCGGAGATTCGGGGTGCCACCCTCTTAGAATCTAAATTTTGAAAACCGAGTTTTGTAATCTTTTTAAAAAGAATTTTATCTTTCGAAATTCTTTATAAACCCATTCCACAGCCGAGTTGTTGCAACCGGGCTCTGATACCACTAAATGTAACACCCTAAACTCAGCCTAGACGTTATGACCGGATCCGACGTGCCACATCGAAGCGTTTAAAATATTTTATGCTTTTAATCAAAAACTTACTTAGTGTATTAAAAGATAATTTCATTATAGGTTAAAGTGAATGGAAGCTGTGCACCAAGTAGGAAACCGAAAAAGAGAAGGTGAGTCCATCAGACTACTTAAGTACCAAGCTCCTCCGGATCCAATCCTAGACATGCACACTGCCATTACCATACCACAACTTCGTGTATTTTCTTAGGAAACCAATTCGATTAAGTCTACTTTAAGAAAAGTGATTAATCTTAAAAAACGTTTCATTGCGGAAGCTTTGCTTATTGTCGTGTTATTTTGAAATCAATGACTGTTTTTGAAAACGCGCCCTAAAGCTAATCAGTTTCAATAGTTAAAAATAAAACATATCTATTCTATCAAAACATATCAAAACCATTAAAAATAATTAAAAGCGGCCTTATTACATCTTAAAACCCAAATCATAAAAGTAAATGAAAAGATGTCTGATTCACCAGAAGAAAATCGAAATTTGTAGAACGTGTGGCCACTCCGAATCCCTCGCAGCTCCAAGTCCACTATGGTTGGGGATTACCTGCGTGGATGAAAATAAGAGGTGAGTTTGGGGAAACTCAATGTGTAAAATAACCCAACCATAGTCTATATCAGCTCAAACCACAGAACAGATTAAGTTGGCCTTAGCCCAGAACAGATTACAGAATGAAGCCCTTAGGCCCATAGCAAGACAGTCTCATATGATTCATGCATGATAATCTCATCCAACCCTGCACTTGCCTCCGTCCATTCCTACACTTCCTGTGGGGAATAAATCACCCACGCCATCCCTACACTTACAGTCTCTTATGATTCATGCACCGGTTGCAGCACTAACCATAATCCGCAGCAAAGCTGCTTATATCAGAATATGTGGCACTGCCACCAGAACGAGTTCTTCCTCCATAACAAAACCCAACCCCATGCAGTATGACGTGTATGCAAAATATAAATAATTAGCAAGGCATGCTTCAGAAAGGCAGTCAGATTATAGCGTAAGAACAATTATTTACCCTCGAGGGGCGTAATCGTAAACTTACCCCTTTTAGGGGTATTACGATAATTCTACCTTACAGAGGTATTTCAATAATTTTATCAGTCTTTTTAGGGTTTCATGCTCATTACAGTTATTAACGTGTCTTCAGAACACTTACCGGACGTTTTTACCGAAATGGGCCCGTTAGCTCACTACCCAATTTCGACCCATCGAAGCCCAAATTCACCGAGGTGCACGAAATTACGCACTTTGTAATCTTACCGTTGAATTTACCAAAATTATCAATACAAACAATCCCACGAGCGCCTGCGACGCTATCGCAAGTTCTAAAATACCGACTTTTTGGCATTTGACTTTTCCGACTTTTTGCCGATCTAGTCTATGAGAGGGTGTCAGTTACACACCTGTTTGTGACGATATGCTGACGAATTCCACTTACGAGTTGCCTACAGTCAACCACTATTATGTTAACCATGAATCCAATCGCAACTTTTATACAAAACCCCTTACCAAGAATTCGGCCCTTAACACCTTAGGCACTAGCAACCTTACCTTTGTCGAAACTAGTGACTAGGCTTAGATCCAGTCGTCCACTTGTCCAAGCCTTTGATCAGCAACCTCTAGATCACACTAACACCAAAAAAAAAAATCATCACAACCCTTAAAGTCAAAAGACCCAATCAATAGCCTCCCTAAGCTTTTAGGGATTTCGGCTTTTCTAAATCCCATAATAGTGAATTTCGAAAACTTACCACTGATTTCTTCAGTCTACTTTAGTTCTTATTCAATTATGATGTAAATCAAACCCTCAAACCCGGGCAGAAGTCGATCCTTTAATGGATTAAAGATTCGGCTATGCCCTAAGACTATAGGGTTTTCGACTTTTTGAAACAGTAAAGAAAAGATGAGGGTTTTGTAGTGGCTTTCGCAACAGAGGTTTAGGGTTTAGAGGATGAGAGAATCGGCCAAAGAGATGAAGAAAAATAAAAGGGTTTGGCTAGAAGAAAATGGCACAAAAGAAAACAAGCTTTTGGGAATTCGGCTTTTATGGCAATCGGTCATGGAGGTTTAGAAACGAATGGTATGGATGAGTAGATTTGTAGGAGGGTTCAGCTAGGGAAGAAAAGAAGAAAAAAAATAGATGAAAAGAAAAGAAAAAAAAAGAAGAAGAAAAGAGGATGGAAGAATAGAGGAGAAACAATGAAGGTCGATCTCAAAAATAACAGTAGATATGAATGGCCCCAACCTAAATCGATTAATCACTTAAAAATACCCAATACTAAATAAATAAATAAAGAAAAGAAAAACAACCCATACACAAAAATTTTAAGAGTTTTTCGGTATTTAATTGCCCACAGCCGAATTGGTACTCTGCCATAAATCCTATTTCGGCATACATTCCTTCCCAAATTCAAATTCCATACTTTTCTTCTAATTTTCAACCCCCACCAATTTAAATCCCATCCAACTTCTTTGCACCACCAGCAGCAGTCCACCGCTTGACCGACTCAAGCCAAGGCTAGGAGAGTTTCGGTCAAACTCTGACTCTCCCCCACGTGAGCAGCAAAATTCCAAACCTTACGCGTGATATAAAGCTCAAACCCCAGACCTCCGTCTGCCTTGAGCCTTTGTGCCTTCACCCGAGCTGCTGGCCACTGCACCATGCTTCTTCCTTTACTAATATATAGTCACAATTAATTATAACCTTACCTGCTGAAGCTTCGGTCCGCTTAAAAAAATAAAAGAGAATTTCGCCTTCCCTTAGAATTGAACCCATAACCTCTCGGCAGGCTTAGCACGCTGTTGCCACTACACTGAAGCTTTTCTCATAATATAATCTTCTCATAATTATTTTTAAACCTTACCTACTTTAGTTCTGGCCCGTTTAAAAATAAAACAGAATCCGCCCGTGCAAGGACTCGTACCTGCGCCCTCTCCGTGTGCTCAGTACGCTGCTGCCACTGCGCCACAGGCGCTCCTTGTTCTTGATTATCCTCGCTACATCTCTTAACCCCTATCTTAATCATAACTTAAAATAAAAATAACATGTTGCGCTCGCTGGGAATCGAACCCCAGCCTTCCTTCCTGCTGTCCAGCGTGCCTAACCACTAGGCCTGGTGTTCCTTCATGCAAAAATTCAGCCCAATTTATGAATAAGGCCTACTGCCCAGATTCCCTTAAGAGACCAAATTTAAGAATTTTGTGGGCCGAACCCTGGACTTTTCCCCACACTATAAGCCCTTCGTTATTTATTTAATTACTAAATTTAAACATACTAAATAATAATAATAATTAATAAAAATAATTCATTAATTAGAACATCCGAATTATTCGGGCCGTCTTCTACCCGAACCTAGACTCAAGGCCCAATACTTCCTAGGCCCAATTTTTGGGGCGTTACATTAGGGCACTACTTTCCGAGTTCCTGAATACCAAAAACATTGCCTCTTTTTAAAATTCCTTTTGAACCAAATGAGATATTTTTTGTTTTGAAAATAATGATGTATTTTACATTTTACAAGAAATTAATATTAAATAAACCTAGCTACATAATATATGCTTTATCATTTTATGCAAATATAGTATAGAAAATAATAAATAATGACATAAATTACACAATATACATTATCATTTTATGCATGGTCATAGATAACATAAATATACATGCATTATCGTTACGTGCAAAATACAATGTAGAGCATAATGAATTCAATGACATAAATTGCATAATACATATATATAACAATATTTTATGCAAATGTATCTTAAATCAATATAAATTATTAATTTTCATGCATTAATGTTTCATAGCAAAATAAAACAAGTAAGATATGCAAATATAAGTTGCAAATACGACATAAATAATTTTAATACCAATATAATTTTAATAACAATAAAAAATTCATGCAATAGGAGTATGTACATATAAACTTTCATAAAAATATAAAAAAAATAATGATAAAAAAAAGAAAACAAGACACTTGGGGTAATAAATGATAATGGACAAAAATATAACATATAAAAATGATTTTATATTATTTTCTAGAATATAATACATATATTTAAAAAATATTTAATTAATAAATTTATATATAATATAAATAATACATATACCATACAAAATAATATAATAAAAATAAATGGATTTCCAATATTTAATAATAAAGTATATAAATATAATATATAATTTTAATATAAAATAATAATATACAGTAAATAAATAATAAAATTTAAAATAAATAAATTTATAAGTGTAAGAGGACTAAAATTAAAAGCAATTAAAAACTTTGGGCTAATTAGAAAAATATAAAAAAAAATTGGGCCTATTTGGAAAATGCATTAAAACTGAGGGACTCACTGGGCAATTTGCCCTAATCCCAAAACGACACCGTTTCCCCGAATACAGTTTTAAAGTCACTGTGAGGACCAAATTGAAACAAAATTAAAATATTAGGGCTAAATTAAAAATTCATAAAATGAAATTATAAAGATTAAAAATGCAGGAGGACCAATTGGGAAATTAACCCATTTTGTAAAAACACGCGGATCCTCCCCGGGTCACGGGTCAACGCGTGGATCCTAAGCATTGATACGACGCTGTTTTGGAGCTTATCGTTTTAAGCTAAACGACCTTGTTCTATTAAGGCTATATAAGCCAAATTTTAGCCTTAAAATCATTTTAAAACACTATTAAAAAAAAAAAAACAACAAAAATCCTCTGAAAGAGGATTGAGGGCTAGTCCTCGGAGCTCCGTTGAGTCTCCGTCCACCGATTCCCACGCGCCTACGCGCCGCCCTCAACTCCGCCACATACGACGGCCGGAAGCTAGAAAGCTTCGTTTTCAACGCAAATCCATTGGTAAAACTTTTCCCCCTTTTATTTTTGATGTATGTAAGTATTTATAAAAAAGGAAAAATAAATAATCACCTCTGTTCTTCGATAAACTACTGTATTTTATTATTTATGTGTGCTTCCAAAAAAACCCTGTTTACAGATTAGAAAAGGGTTTTTATAGCCTTTCTGTAAATTATTATATTTTGGGGAAAGAAATCTTTCCATGTTTGTTTCTCTTTTTGCTGTGGTTCTTTCCTTTTTTGCAGGTGCTCGCGAGAATATCACTGTGGTGAGTGCTCTGGCCTTGATTTGTGCGCCGGTCATGGCGCGATTCGGAGCTGGAGTCACGGCGCTGATGGAGGGCCACTGGAACGGCGCGAGTCGAAGAGTCGTGACGCTTGGGATGATTGCGGCGCCTAGGGTTTCTGAAACCCTAGGCCTCTCTGTCTTCCATGAACCGATTGGGCCACTTGGGCCCTGTATATTTTGGGTAGCATACGGGCTTGGGTGTAATTGGGCACTGGGTAGTTTTAGGTATCTGGGATAAGATCAATTGGGTCACAAGTGTAGCGGGTTTTGGGCTAATGTAGTTGGGTCTTGTAAATGGACTGTTTAAAATAAATAAACATTCATTTTTATTTTTTTATTTTTGGTTTTAAGGCCCAGGAAAATTTGGGCTGCTACAGCTGCCCCTCTTTGCTCATTGCTGTGTAATAGGAATCGAGCAAAGACTTATAGACAGACCAAATTTGCCCGTTCTTGTCAGATCCTTGTCTTCAATCTGCTCTTTGCAAACTTAAGACTGTCATGCTGATATTTTGATCTGCTCTCCGTCGAACACAGAGACGCCAAATTTGCTTCTTCGATTTGTTCCTTGACAATACAGAGATGTCAAATCATCATAGATTCGTTTCAGCGTAAACATATGAAAGCCAAATCTACTATGTCTTCGATCTGCTCCTTGTAAATTCAAAGATGTCAAATCATCTTGGATCTGCTTTGATGCAAAAACATCTGAAGGTTAGATCTGCTATGTCTTCGATCTGCTCCCCGTCAATACAGAGACTCCAAATCTGCTATCTTCGATCTGCTCTCTTCGATTTGCTCTCTGACAATACAGAGACGCCAAATCTATTTTCTTTGATCTGCTCTCTGACCATACAGAGATACCAAATCTGCTATCTTCGATCTGCTCTCTGACAATACAGAGATGCCAAATCTGCTATCCTCGATCTGCTCTCTGACAATACAGAGACGCCAAATCTGTCATCTTCGATCTGCTCTCTGACAATACAAAGACACCAAATCATCTTAGATTCACTTCAACGTAAACACATGAAAGCCAAATCTGCTATGTCTTCGATCTGCTCTCTGCCGAATATGGAGATGCCAAATCTGTTATCTTCAATTTGCTCTCTAACAATACAGAGATGCCAAATCTGTTATCTTTGATCTGCTTCAATGTGAAAACATCCGAAGGTCAGATCTGCTATGTCTTCGATATGCTTTCTGTTGAATATGGAGATGCCAAATCCGTTATCTTGGATCTGCTTCGATGTGAAAACATCCGAAGGTCAAATCTGCTATGTCTTAGCCTATTACCCTACTGCTTAGGGGGTTAAGGTGCATCAATCTTCATTATCCCTTGAAGAACATAACCTGTATAATGTGTATGAGTTCATGCCTAATGAGTAGGATGCTATGATCGAAGTGAGTCAAATACTCTTAATTAAACCTATTATTATGCAAAATGCTTATGAACATGACCCCTATTCCGGACGTCACTACTTATTCCTTTGTCGAAGTTCATCCTTATTTCTGTTGAAATATCATTCCTACTCAGCTTGGGTTTGAACCATTCTTCAAATGTTATGACCCACCGAAAATGTCTATAAGATGATCTTCTCTTAGGATCGAATCGTTTGATTTGTCCAATCATCATTTGGACTAAAGAAAGAATTTCCTCGAGTTCTTTCAAACCTCACTTATATGAATTCCTTGAACAATTGTTCTGATTTAGTTTCTTGTATTATCTAGAAATTTTCAGAGTAATGAGCAAAACTTCATTTGTGAAAATTATTTTGTTCATCTATCATTATTTTAATACAACATACTTCAAGAATAATGGAAGATGAATTTAATCTTTGAGAATAATTAGATTTGAATGAATTCGTCAAAAATACAAAGGAAATTAATTTGATAGCCTATCTTTGAGAAGAAAGAGAATCTAAAGATAGCAAACAGGACAAAAGTTAGATGCCCTAGATATCGCCGTTTGAGCGTCTATACCCCAGCTCCATGAAGACTTTCTTAAGTTCAACATGTGTTTAAGAGATCCAAAGTACTTTGTTGATGCCTCCAATATGCAACGCACTTCGCTCTTTGTTGAATTAGATATAACAAGATTACTGTGTGCTTTTTAAAATTTGAACTGCCCTTTCGGGTTTTCAACTCAAAACCCCTTTTGTCACAAGGCGCCCTTTGCGGGTTTTCACCTTGGCCTACTATTTTTTTTTCGAAAACTCAAGGCGCCCTTTGTGGGTTTTCACCCTGGCTTCTCCTCTCCTTTAGACAAAGTACTTTTTGACTAAGTCTGAATTCACTGGATTAGGTAAACTCTTCCCATCCATTTCTGTTAAGATCAATGCACCCCCAGAGAAGGCCTTCTTCACGACATACGGCCCTTCCCAATTTGGCATCCATTTTCCTCTAAAGTTCTTCTGAATAGGGAGAATCTTTTTCAATACAAGGCCCCTTTCGTGGAATTCTCTTGGAATAACTTTCTTATCATAAGCTCGCGTCATTCGCTTCTGATACATCTGACCATGGCGAATAGCTTTTAGCCTATTTTCTTCGATCAAGTTCAATTGGTCATACCGGGATTGAATCTATTCTGCTTCATCTAGTTTTATTTCTGACAAGATTCGAAGAGAAGATATTTCTACTTCAATAGGTAACACTGCCTCTATTCCATATACCAACGAAAAAGGGGTTGCCCCAGTAGAAGTTCTGATAGACATTCGATAAGCTAAGAGTGCAAATGGTTTCTCATGCTAATCTCTATAAGTCTCAGTCATCTTCCCTACTATACTCTTGATGTTCTTGTTGGCTGCTTCTACTGCCCCATTCATTTTTGGGTAATACGGAGAAGAGTTATGATGCTTAATCTTGAACTGACAGCAAACTTCTGTTATCGTTCTATTGTTCAAGTTCAATACATTGTCTGATATGATCCTTTCAGGCATCCCATACCGACAAATGATCTCTTTCTTCAAGAATCGACTTACAACCGTCTTAGTAACATTTGCATAAGAAGCAGTCTCCACCCCCTTTGTGAAGTAATCAATGACCACAAAAAAAAAAGCGATGCCCATTTGAAGCTTTTGGTGATATTGGCCCAATGACATCCATGCCCCTCATAGAAAAAGGCCATGGAGAAGTCATAACATGTGAAGGTGAAGGAGGTACATGAATCTTGTCTCCATAAATCTGACATTTATGACATTTCTTGGCATAGTTGATACAATCCCCTTCCATAGTAGACCAATAATATCCAAACCTTATGATTTGTCTAGCCATCGTGAAACCATTAGCGTGCGTCCCACAAACACCCTCGTGAACTTCTTCCAAGATTAACTTAGCCTCCACGGCGTCAACACACCTCAACAGTACTTGGTCCTTTCTTCTTTTGTACAAGATATCCCCATGCAAAACGTAATCGCAAACTAATCTCCTTAAAGTTCGCTTATCATTTTCAGTTGCCTGTTCTGGGTATTTACGATCTCTCACATATCGCAATATATCCTGATACCAAGGATTAACATCCTTTTCCTCTTCCTCAATGTTATAACAGCAAGCTGGAGCCTCAAAGATACTCATCTGAATGGGTCTCATCTCCTCCTCTTTATTCGCTCTAATCATTGAAGCTAAGGTTGCTAGAGCATCTGCCATGTGGTTTTCGTCACGTGGGATATAATTAAAAGTGATGTCATCGAACTCCTCAAGTAACCCCAAAACTACCTTTCGATAATTGATCAATTTAAGATCCCTTGTCTCCCATTCACCTCTAAGCTGGTAAATTACCAATGCAGAGTCTCCATATACTTCCAAGGTTCTTATTCCTTGCGCTATAGCCGCCCGGAGTCCCATGATGCACGCTTCATACTCGGCCATATTGTTTGTGCAATCAAAATCCAACTTGCACATGAATGGATAATAATCGCCATTTGGGGATACCAGGACTGCTCCAATTCCATTTCCCACTGCATTGGATGCCCCATCGAAGCTCAACTTCCAAGGATAATCCTCTGTAATTGCTACACACATTAACTCCTCATTTGGGAAATCAAAATTTAATGGCTCATAGTCTTCTAGAGCTCTACTAGCCAGAAATTCCGTTATCGCACTTCCTTTTATAAGCTTCTGGCTCACATAGACTATGTCAAACTCTGAAAGCAGAATTTGCCACCTCGCCATTCTCCCATTCAACGCTGTTGAATCCATCATATACTTCAAAGTATCCAATTTTGAAATAAGCCAAGTAGTATGATATAGCATGTATTGTCTTAACCTTCGAGTCGTCCAGATTAAAGCACAACACAATTTCTCAATTAGCGAATATCTCATCTCACACTCTGTAAACTTCTTACTGAGGTAGTATATCACCTTCTCCTTTCTTCTCGACTCGTCATGTTAGCCAAGCACACATCCCATGGAATTACTAAACACCGACAAGTACAGAATTAGTGGTTTATTTGGACTAGGTGGAGATAGTACTAGAGCGTTTAACATGTATTGCTTGACTTTATCAAAGGCATTCTGGCATTCCTCATCCCAAGTACCTTGGTTGTGTTTTCTAAGGAGGCGAAATATAGGGCCACATTTCTCAGTTAATTGTGAAATAAACCGAGCAATATAATTCAACCTTCCAAGAAAACCCCGAACTTTTTTCTGAGTATGTGGTGAAGGCAAATCTCTTATGGCTCTAACTTTGTCTGATTCAACTTCTATTCTTTTTTCGCTGGCCACAAAGCCTAGTAATTTCCCCGACCTAGCTCCGAAAGTGCACTTTGCCGGATTAAGCTTCAACTGAAATTTCCTTAATCTCAGGAATAACTTCCTCAAAAATTTAATATGTTCCTTCTCTGTTCGAGATTTAACGATCATGTCATCAACATACACCTCAATTTCTTTATGCATCATATCGTGGAATGAAGTCACCATAGCCCTTTGGTATGTTGCCCCTGCATTCTTTAGCCCGAAGGGCATTACCTTGGAACAGAAAGTCCCCCACAAGGTTATGAAGGTGGTTTTGTCCATGTCTTCAGAATGTATCTTTATCTAATTGTACCCCAAGAAACCATCCATAAAGGAAAATAATGAATATCCCGTTGTATTATCTACCAAAGTGTCAATATGCGGTAAAAGGAAATTATCTTTTGGGCTAGCTTTGTTTAGATCTCAGTAATCAACACACATTCGTACCTTCCCATCCTTCTTAGGGATTGGTACAATGTTAGCTACCCATTCAGAGTACTTTACCTCTTGTAAGAATCCTGCATCGAACTGTTTATTGACTTCGTCCTTTATCTTCAATACAATATCTGGCCTCATTCTTTACAACTTCTGTTGGACTGGCTTACAATTCTGTCTTATTAGAAGGCGATGCACCACAATATTGGTATTTATCCCTGGCATATCTTGATAGGACCATGCGAAGATATCCTTGAACTCTCATAGCAACTCGATCAATCTTTGCCTTGTGTCCTCGGCAATATGCGTGCCAATTTTCACCTCTTTTCCTTCCTCTAGGGCTACATTTTCTATTGCCTCTTTCTCAAGTGGCATGATTTGTTTCTCCTCCTGTTTTACCATCCTAAAAAGATCTAGAGACACATCACAATCCTAGACATCTCCAAGATCCTGAGATTCCTTTAAACACATGTCTTGCTCAGAAGAGAAATCAGGATTTGTAATATCAGTGCTCATGTCATTGATATCTAGGGATCTGTGAAGTATAAAGAATATACAAAGAATGAATGAATTTAAGAATGATTATTTATATGAATTTAAGAATGATTATTTATGTGCTATGAATGAAAGAATAAGAATTACAAAAGTTTAACAGAATATTGGTTGATAAAAATGAAACAATACTCATTCAAACTGATAAAAGTTATGTTTTATTAAAATAATAGATGATCATAAGCCCCTTTCACAAATATAATCCTATTACTCCTAGGCCCTAGAGTAACAAGAATGTTTCGAGAATTACTCTGAGGAATTCCTAAAGACTACAGGAAGTTTCACCACAGTCCAATTGTTCAGAGAGCTTCCCAGTTTGTAAGGGCGAATACCCTCAAGATTTCCTTGCACGGATCCTTTGTCGTGTATAGCATTAATCTGAGAACTTTCCTCTATAAATAACCCTCCTGATATGAAGGTTTGGGATATTGGAGGAAATGTCATCGACCCTCACTCCACTTCTTTTCCGTTAAAGCGCCCCCTTCTTCCCTTTTGGCGCTTCTCAACTTCCTTTCTCATTTGCTTATAGTCTGGCTTGAAGCCCAGACCAAAGCAATCTCTCTTCTCTTTCAGTTCTGGGATTTGAGTCCTTCCTTGTAGGTATTTTCCTAACCCTCTTCCTGGTAAGGTTCCCTTTCCCACCATCATTTGTAGAGCCATCCTCGTAGCTCTTACTATTTTTGGCACCGGTAGCTCTCTCCCTTCTGAAATGAAGGTTGCATTCACAAATTCTAAAGAGCGAAAGGAACACTCAATAGACTCTTCGTTCGTCTCGACATAAGAGGCCTTGTTAGTGACTACTGCTATAATGTCCTCTTCCGCATTGATGGTTACTAACCGTCCATCCGTCACTAACTTTAATTTCTGGTGCAACGATGAGGACACCGCTCCCGCTGAGTGTATCCATGGCCTTCCTAATAAGCAATTGTAGGAGGGCTTGATATCCATCACCAAAAAGTCTATTTCGTATATATTCGGCCCAATTTCCAAGGGGATGTCAATCCTTCCCATCATTTTCCTTTCTGTACCGTCAAAGGCTCTTGCCACATTTTGACATGTCTTCATGTGAGAATCGTCAATAGGTAATCTGTTTAATGTAGACAATGGTAGAACATTCAAGGTCGATCCATTATCGATGAGTACACTTAGGAGTATGTACCCCTTGCATCGAGTGGTGATGTGCAAGGCTTTAGTTGACCCCCTGCCCCCTGGTGAGATTTCATCATCATTAAAGTAGATGAAATTATCCGCACTTATGTTATTCACCAACCGGTCTAACTTGTTAACGGATATGTCATGGGTGACATATGTTTCGTTGAGCACTTTCATCAATGCATCCCGATGCACCTCAGAACTCAGAAGTAGAGCCAATCTTTGAAATGCGAGCATTTGCTACATGAATCGCTTCGACCACGCTATACTCGCTATGCTTAAGGAACTTTAGAAATTCCTTAGCCTCCTCCTCCTTTACTGGCTCCTTGATAGGCACTTTAGCCTCTTTCTCCTTCTCCGTACTAACATTCTTTATTTTTGCGGGTTCCTCTCTGACGCCCACTGTATCATATCGCTTCCTACTCCGTGTATGGGAACCCTCACCTTGAGCTTCCTTAGAAGCACTAGCTATATCCTCCTTCTCCGGCATTGAAACATGGCAGTTATAACTCTAGGGTACCCTCTTGTTATCCTTATAAGGGAAGGAAACAGGTTTATGAATGATGACTTTCGGTACCGTCGGTATTTCAACTTCATTACTTCCTGGTAAAGAAATAATGATCCTTGGCCGGTTTTGATTCTTCGGTGCACCTTCTAATGTGCATATATGTCCCTCATTTGGCCCAGCTTCATAAAATCCTAGCTCCTTGTTGTCCATAAGGCTTTGTATCAAGGCCTTAAACTCGTCGCATTCCTAGATCTTGTGCCCCTCTTCAACATGGAACTCACAATAGTCCCTTACTCCTTTATTCCTCTCTTTAGAGATTATCATCTCTCTTTTCACATTTCTTCCCAAATCATCTTCATCGGCATTCTCACCTCAGCCACATTTTTCTTCATTCTCCTTTCACTGGTTTCGCCAATGGCATTCACTCCTTGATCGCTATGATTTGGTAATGGGTTTACAGTATTTGGGGTATTGTCGAACTTCGCTACCCTCAACTTAATAAGCCTCTCTACGGTCTCTTAAAACCAGTACAATTTTCGATCGAATGCCCTGGTATTCCAGCATGGTATTCGCATCTGGCGTTTGCGTTATACCATTTAGGATATGGAGGCTGTAGTGGTTTCAAGTGAAAAGGAGAAATAGCATGCGCATCATATAAGCTTTGATAAAGCTCACGATACGTCACGAGGATAGGTGTGAATTGCATCCTTTCAAAATTCTGCCTTGTACCCGACTCCTGCCTTTGAGAACTCTGTTGCTCAACTGCAGCTGTTTTAAGTTGACCAACTGTGATTGCCCTCGTGTTGAAGGTGTTTGTGTTATTCGCTTCAATATCCTTTCTCTTTGGGGCCGATCTTTTGGTCACTTCCCCCTCGATTTTGCCACCCCTTATGGCATTCTCAATCATCTCTCCTACCATGACTATATCCGCAAAGCTTTTAGTGGTGCTCCCAATCATGTGAGTGATTAATGGAGCTTTTAGAGTATTGATGAACAACATTGTAGTTTCCTTCTCCAACAACGATAGTTGAACTTGCATTGCCACCTCTCTCCATCTCTATGCATATTGCCTAAAATTTTCATTAGGCTTTTTCTCCATGTTTTATAGCGTGATCCTATCCGGAGTCATGTCAGTCACATGATTGTACTGCTGCATGAAGGCTTGCGCAAGATCCCTCAATGAACTTATTTTGGCCCAGCTTAGTTGATTATACCACTTGGCTGCTGCCCCAACCAAACTATCCTGAAAATAATGGATCAATAATTGATCATTATTTACATAACCAGTCATCCGTCTGTAGAACATGGTAATGCCTCGGGGCAAGTAGTCCCATTGTACTTCTCGAATTTTGGCATTTTGAACTTATGGGGAAGTACCAAATTTGGGACTAAACTTAAGTCCTTAGCATCCATTCCCTGACGATTATCAGCATTTTCTAGTGCCCTAAATTTCTCTTCTAACCATCTGCAACGTTCCTCTAATTGCCTTGATGATTCGAGTCTCATTTTTTCCCTCTCGGCTACATCTAAATCGGGAATAACCGGATTGGCAGGATTGTCTCCAGGAATGAATCCCGAACCAGTTTGAAAGTTCATGGGTATTCCAGTATCAACTTGACCCTGTTGAGGCCTTATTGTGACAGACGGCCCTCGGGGATATGCCTCAGGTTGGGTTTGTACGTGAAGTGGAGTGAAACCAGGAGGATGACCCTTATTACCCTCTTCAGTGATAGTCATAGGGGCTTTTCCTTTATCTGTGGCCCTCAGTAGTTGAGCCATCTCAGCCATCATGTTCCATTGAGCCTCCAATATTTGCTCCCTCATGTCGTTTTGCATTTTTGCCAATTGATCTTGCAATTGATCCTGCATGTCCTTCTGTAGTTGTTCAAATCTTTGGTCCATATTCTTTGACTTAGCGCGTGTACCGTAAGGATGTGTTGCTTCCAGATTTTCTTTCTCTTACTCTCTTTTTCCCTAATAATTTTAACTAATTAGGGTCTTTCTATAAACTTGAATGCAAAAAGATGTCGATTCTGATTCAGTTTCATTTTATAAAATGTTATTTAAGGAACAAAAATATTTTCATAAAATGGATTACAAATACGCTTTCGCCCGTAGGCTTAGAGTCTTAACCCTATCTAATAACAATGCTAACTCTCGTCCTCTGTCTAATGATGACTCATACATTATACTCAGCGTTCTAGCTTGTATTACCAAATCCTGCAAGTGTTCAACAACCTCTCGAATCTGAATTAAGGCCTCTTCCATGACATGATCTCTATCCCCCACTTGATCCCGAAGATGGTGAAGTTCTCCCTTCCACTGTTCTTCTCTTGCCTCGAGCTGCTCAATCCGTTGCTCACAGTCCTGTAGTGCTGCTTCCAACCCTCCAATATTGTGCTTCATTTTGTCGATCTTATCCAAGCTTGCCTTTTAACTCGATCGTAGAGTTACGACTTCGGTGATGATGAAGAGATCGTCCAAGCTCAGCCACCTTAGTTTTTAATTCTTGATTTTCCTTCTCTAGGGTCTGATTATGTGACTGCCTCTCTTAGAACTTCTTCTCCCAATACTTCACCTTGGCTCTTTTTTCTTGAACTTCTTGCTGCCATTGCTCTGAAGATTTCCCTAATCCAGCTCTCTTCAATGATAACTGTGTCTTCTTATACTACGTCTTCAAGTCATCTCGGTCTTCCTCAATCTTCCTCTTTTCTTTTCTTACTTTTTTGACCTCGATTTTCTGAACATCGATGTCTAAGCTTAGGTACATATTCTCCTCTTCGAGCTTCTCAATCCTCTTTTCAAGCTCTGAATTCTTTCTCTCGAACTCTTGCTTCATAACCTCCAACTTTGATGGAATCACTCGTAAGCTCTCCTCTAATGATTGAGCCACCCCCAAAATTTGCCTAGGGACATTATCGTTGACTCTCCTACTAAACCACCCTTTATACTCAAGGGTTGACATCGAGCCTTCGGTCAAGATCTTCATACAGAAAGGCTTCTTCCAAGCCTCAGAAATCTCTCGCACCCTCTTCTTATAGTGATCTCCTTTATAAGAGAAATCACTTGAGCTAAACCCTGTGTAATCGGTATGAACTATCTCGCTTGATATTGCCTTAGAACAAGTAATGGTGCATATCCAACAACTCCCTAAATTCCTAGTAGAGGGACCCAATCAAAACTGCCACAACGATAAAGGACTTCACTAGGAACCAACCAAGGAGCCTTCCACATGACATCCTCCTCTCGAAGATTCTGAAGAATGTCTATCCACCTCTCCTCCGAAATGTCATCTCTCCTAGGCATGTCTACTGCTTCCTTTAGCAGAGAGTAGTCTTTGAAGAACACTCGGCAAGGGACCTTATCAGCCTTCCAAAAATAACTGTGAAACCAAACTAACAGCAACTGCGCACATCCAATGAACCTTCCTTCACCAGCTCTTCGACATACGCTCAAGGATCTAATCGTCTCAGCTAGGATTGCGGGCACAGGTGTGTTCTGTTTACAAAGTCGATCGAATAAATCAGCAACCGCATCATCTATGTGCCCCAACGCCTTTGGGAAAATCAACATGCCGTAAATACTCAAAGCCAGGACGTCGACCCTTTTCTTCACGTCTGGATGTGTCGATATCAAATCCCTCAAAACGGCCTATGGAACGCACTTACTATCAACCTTTTGCTGCACACGACTACAGCCCACTGCTCACTTATCCCATTAATCATTACCAACTTTTTCACAAAAGTTGGAAGGCTAGCAGGCCTAACATAAGCCTTGTAACCACGAATCACTCGGGCAACATGAAGAAGTTGTATACTCCTCCAAAGTAGGTACAAGATCAACATCACCAAATGTAAAGCAACTATAAGCAGGGTTCCAGAACTGTACCATAGCTCGAAACAAATGCCTATCTACTTTGACGTCTAGCAAATAAGGAAGGTCTCCATAGTTCTGATAGAAAAGTTGCTTGGCTTCATCATCCCATTGGGTCCAAATGTCTCTCAATTCTCGAAACTCATTCTGTTTCAAATTAATACGAGTGAAGTCCCATAACTCTGATGTATACCCCTCGGTTACACTATCTCCCTTCTCTAACTGGGTTTTCTCTGACCAGGTACAAACAGAGGCGTTGTCCTCCACTTTTTTAAGATATCCGTTCCTCGATACAAAACTTTCTAATCTAGAAATCAAACCTTAAATCGACACCTTTAAATGTTGAGTGACATGCAATAACAACAAAATAAAATAGGTCAGTATCATATAAAAAAAATGATAAATAGGTACTTACAAGGGTAACTTACTAAAGGCTATCACCATCTTTCCTAGGGTAAGCTCTTTAAAGTTCACTACATGAGTTTTAGTTCTAAAGCAAGGGTACCTGAACCAGTAGATTCCTCGGTCTTCACCCATTATAGGCTTATATAGACCAAGTTCGATTCAGGGGGACACATTTCCCTATGGCTATATGAAGATGAAAATCTCACGAAGACATAGGTACAGTATCTCGGAAGTAATCCACTAGCTCATACGAAGGTGGAAACCTCACGAAAGCGTAGCTTCTCACTCCCACTTAAGGGTGTGACCACAACGGTCATGCAAATGCAATGTACGGCAATAAGATAACAAACATATGCAGCAAACACATGTAAAACAGGATCAAATTTTTAAATTCTCCAAACTTTCGACATTAAGACAGAAAATAATCAATTTCTTGGCTCGATTCTCTTAAGTCCCCAGCGGAGTCGCCAAGCTGTCGAAACCTCTTTGAAAATGGGAGGGGTGTTTGAAAACAGGAGTCGCCACCAACCTTTTAAAGTGTGATTGGATCACTTTATAAAACGTTTTGGTCTACGAAATTACGAGAAAATAGGTTCGGGAGTCGGTTACGTACGAAGAAGGATTAGCACCCTTGTAAT
The DNA here is from genome assembly GCA_025698475.1 of Gossypium anomalum. Classification (NCBI taxonomy): domain Eukaryota; kingdom Viridiplantae; phylum Streptophyta; class Magnoliopsida; order Malvales; family Malvaceae; genus Gossypium; species Gossypium anomalum. The sequence continues at coordinate 81,837,434 of CM046968.1, forward strand.
GCCCAAAATTGGTACCAAATTGAATAATTTTGTCTTAATATCAGAAGTTTGAAAGATTTTAGAAATGAGATTTCCTTTAAAACCATAATGTTTTGAGTTAAAAAGAATCAAGATTCCTTCGCTTCAAAAGAGTACAAACATCACATCCAGCATGATTGGACACGATATATTTAAACTTTCGTAACTGAAATCATCTTGTGATTTATGAAACTCGTTTAAAAGAATATTTTTGGACATTCAGACAAACGGGAAATTGCAACCCAGCATGTTAGGGCACTACTTCCCGAGTTCCTGAATACCAAAAATATTGCCTCTTTTTAAAATTCCTTTTGAATAAAATGAGATATTTTTTGTTTTGAAAATAATAATGTATTTTACATTTTACAAGAAATTAATATTAAATAAACCTAGCTACATAATATATGCTTTATCATTTTATGCAAATATAGTATAGAAAATAATAAATAATGGCATAAATTGCACAATATACATTATCATTTTATGCATGGTCATAGATAACATAAATATACATGCATTATCGTTACGTGCAAAATACAACGTAGAGCATAATGAATTCAATGACATAAATTGCATAATACATATATATAACAATAATTCATGCAAATGTATCTTAAATCAATATAAATAATTAGTTTTCATGCATTAATGTTTCATAGCAAAATAAAACAAGTAAGATATGCAAATATAAGTTACAAATACGACTGTAATAAACCAAATTTGACCGGGCTTTGAAACCCAAGACCAAATTGAAAAATAAATAATAAATGTTTATTAAACAGTCCCCTTTACAGCCCAATAGCCAAAGCCTACACACGGTAGCCCAAATACCCCTTAAACTATCCTTAGCCCAAATACACCCGAAGCCCAGACCTAAAACTAAACCCAAAGAACAAAGGCCCAAAAGACCCCAAATTATTAGCTAGGGTTTTCAACCCTAGCTCTTTCCCCTTCACGCCGCAACTGCTTCTGGAAGATTTGAGGAGCGTCTGTCTAGCTCCCGAATCAAGGCCATCTTCGATCAACGTTTCCATATACCCCCCCATCAATGCCGTGTTTCCTGGCCTCGAATCTGGCCGTAGTTGAAGCCAAATAAAGGTAGATTAGCGCCAGCACCATCGTCATCAGGGCTTAATTATCCTGGCTTCTGGATTTCCTCGACAGCTGTAAAATAAAAAACAACGACAGAAAATAGAGGCAAAATATGGAAAGAAATCAAAGGATTTCTTTCCCAGATTGTAAAGCACTTACGATGGGTTATAAAAACCCATTCTTTTTCTGTTTTGTAACACACGATTTGAGAGAAAGAAATATACACACAAATTTTCCAGAGAAATATTTATAAAGATTCAACAAGAGCATAGTATTTCCAAGTTGCAGTAACCAATCGAATACAAAGGTGAATATTTCTTAAATATGTATATTACAAAACAAATGGAAAAGGTTACCTGACGGATGGCACGAGAAAGGAGAGATTTTTTGAACCCTAACCACCGTATACGGTGGTCTTTAGGGCGGCGCGTGGTGCGTGAGCGAAACACAGACAGCGGAGGCCAGAGCCCAGAGCTCTCTGCTTTTCTCTATTTTCCAGAGAGATTTCTTTTTTTTTTTTTTAAATTCGGGTTTCAAATGAATTGGGGGCTGAGAAATTGGCTTATATAGCCTTGACAAAACGACAGCGTTTTGTGGCCCCCAGGATCCTCGCGTTGACCCGATTACCCGGGGAGGATCCGCATGTTTTTGAGAACTGGGTTAATTACCCAATTGGTCCTCTCGCAATTTCTATACTTTTGATTACGTTTTATTTATTTTTAAATTCAGTATTAACATTTTAATTTTGTTTCAATTCGACCCCCCAATGATTTGCAATCGTATTAGGGGAAATGGCGACGTTTTGGAAAGAGGGTTATTTTCTCAGTGACCCCCTTTGATTTTGCGGGTGTTTCAAATTGGGCCTTAATTCAGCTTTAGCTTTTTAAATTTTCCCTGTAGCTTTACAAAACTTCAAATTTGCTCCTATTTTATTACTATATATATTTTATTAATATTTGATTAATTTTAATTTTACTTTTATACATTAAAATTATTAAAAGTGTTATTTTTATATGTATTATATATTATTTTCCTCAAATTATCATTATTTTTATATATTATTATATTTTCACATAAATTATATATTTATTAATTATATATATATAAATATTTACATGTTATTTTATATTATATATATTATATTTTTTATATATTTATATTACATTTTATTTATATATATATATATATATATATATATATGTTATGTATATCATGTATAGCCAATTATATTATTTACGTTTATATTATATATATTATTTCAAAAATGAAAATTATTATTATTAAATCATATTTTTAACTCACACTATGTACATATTTTTATTAATTATTTATTTATTTACTACATATTATTTCATCTTAAACTAATATTATTATATTATGGAATCTCTTACATACTCCTAAACCAATATATTATCATATAATTATTTTTTTTTTTGTATTATCTATTAAATATTTTTTAAAAAAATTGATATGATATGTCTCGCTTAATTGTATGTATATTTTGTTAATAATTAATTTTTTTAGTTTTTCTATATGTTGGCATCATGTATGTGTTCTTTTTATATGCATATTAACATTATATTTATTCTATTCGTATATCATACATTAATTGATTATGTTTGTTTTATATCATGCATCATTTAAATATTATTTCGTATGCTTATGTATCTTGTTTATTCATTTCCAATACATGCTTTATATCTTTATTTTCATTCTCTATGTGTATTATTCTTTATATCATAGTATTCATTCAAACGCACGTAGTGTTAACCTAATACAATAATATATTATTATGATTTATACTGTAATACAACTCTCCGCACATCATCATTAAAGAAATAAGGCTCCAAAATTTTTAAAAATATAAAGGCAATGCTTGGTGTTCGGAAATTTCGAAAAGGTAGTGCCCTAACTTATTGGGTTGCAACTTTTCTCGTTAAGTTCGAATAGTCAAGTACCCTTCTAAGTTTTAAAGGATTTCAAAATACGAGCAACTATCTTGAAATTTCAAAGCGTTATGTCCTAACTTATTGGATGTTCCTTTTTGTCGTTTCGAGATAGGGATTTCCGAAAAGGCTAACTTAGTATAAATATTTTGATACAAGCAAACCCCAATTTTTAAAAATCAAAATATTTTAAAGAGGATTGCATCTTAAAATTTTTAATTTCCGACCTTAAAGACATTTGATAATCAATTAGGTACTAATTTTTGGGCGTTACGAGGGTACTAACCCTTCCTAGTACGTAACCGACTCCCGAACCCATTCTTAGATTTCGTAGACTAGAACCAATGATTTTAAAACAAAATGTTTTAAAGGTGATCCAATCACACCTAAAAAGATTGGTGGCGACTCCCGTTTTCGTTTTTCTTAAAATCGATTCCCATTTTCCAAAACTCGATTTTAAAAATGGTTTCGACAACGACATAAATAATTTTAATACCAATATAATTTTAATAACAATAAACAATTCATGCAATTGGAGTATGTACATATAAACTTTCATAAAAATATAAAAAAAATAATGATAAAAAAAGAAAACAAAACATTTGGGGTAATAAATGATAATGGACAAAAATATAACATATAAAGATGATTTTATATTATTTTCTAGAATATAATACATATATTTAAAAAATATTTAATTAATAAATTTATATATAATATAAATAATACATATACCATATAAAATAATATAATAAAAATAAATGGATTTCCAATATTTAATAATAAAGTATATAAATATAATATATAATTTTAATATAAAATAATAATATACAGTAAATAAATAATAAAATTTAAAATAAATAAATTTATAAGTGTAAGAGGACTAAAATTAAAAGCAATTAAAAACTTTGGGCTAATTAGAAAAATATAAAAAAATTGGGCCTATTTGGAAAACGCATTAAAACTGAGGGACTCACTAGGCAATTTGCCCTAATCCCAAAACGACACCGTTTCCCCGAATACAGTTTTAAAGTCACTGTGAGGACCAAATTGAAACAAAATTAAAATATTAGGGCTAAATTAAAAAATTATAAAATGAAATTATAAAGATTAAAAATGCAGGAGGACCAATTGGGAAATTAACCCATTTTCTAAAAACACGCGGATCCTCCCCGGGTCACGGGTCAACGCGCGGATCCTCAGCATTGATACGACGCCGTTTTGGAGCTTATCATTTTAAGCTAAAAGACGTCATTCTATTAAGGCTATATAAGCCAAATTTTAGCCTTAAAATCATTTTAAAACACTATTTAAAAAAAAAAACAACAAAAATCCTCTAAAAGAAGATTGAGGGCTGGTCATCGGAGCTCCGTTGAGTCTCCGTCCACCAGTTCCCACGCGTCTACGCGCCGCCCTCAACTCCGCCACATGCGGCGGCCGGAAGCTAGAAAGCTTCGTTTTCAACGCAAATCCATCGGTAAAACTTTTCCCCCTTTTATTTTTGATGTATGTAAGTATTTATAAAAAAGGAAAAATAAATAATCACCTCTGTTCTTCGATAAACTGTTGTATTTTATTATTTATGTGTGCTTCTAAAAAACCCTGTTTACAGATTAGAAAAGGGTTTTTATAGCCTTTCTGTAAATTATTATATTTTGGGGAAGAAATCAAAGATTTCTTTCCATGTTTGTTTCTCTTTTTGCTGTGGTTCTTTCCCTTTTTGCAGGTGCTCGTGAGAATATCACGGTGGTGAGTGCTCTGGCCTTGATTTGTGCACCGATCATGGAGCAATTCGGAGCTGGAGTCACTACGCTGATGGAGGGCCACTGGAACGGCGCGAGTCGAAAAGTCGTGACACTTGGGATGGTTGCGGCGCCTAGGGTTTCTGAAACCCTAGGCCTCTCTGTCTTCCGTTAACCGATTAGGCCACTTGGGCCCTGTGTATTTTGGGTAGCATACGGGCTTGGGTGTAATTGGGCACTGGGTAGTTTTAGGTATCTGGGATAAGATCAATTGAGTCACAAGTGTAGCGGGTTTTGGGCTAATGTAGTTGGGTCTTGTAAATGGACTGTTTAAAATAAATAAACATTCATTTTTATTTTTTTGTTTTTGGTTTTAAGGCTCGGGCAGATTTGGGCTGCTACACTCAAGTTAGACATGAACAAAGCGTATCATAGGGTGGAGTGGACTTTTCTAGAAGCTTTGATGTTAAAGATGGGTTTCACACTTTGTGGGTGGACAATCTAATGAATTGTGCCAATAATGTTTCATATTCAGTAATTATTAATGGGAAGAGTGGTCAGACCTTTAAACTGGCGAGAGGCATCAGACAAGGGGACCCTCTTAGTCCCTTATTGTTTCTTATTTATAGTGAAAGACTTTCGGCGCTGATGAGGATGGCTTTAAGGGAAGGGTTAATCAGGGGAGCTAAGGCAAGTAGAGGGGGACCATCGGTCTCTCACTTATTATCAGTGGATGACAGTATTTTATTTGGAGAATCAAGTGAGAGGGGTGCACAAGTGTTATGATCAATCCTTAGGGAATATGAAAGATGCTCGGGGCAGAGTGTAAATTACGAAAAATCAATAGTTTTCTACAGTAGCAACACTTTAGAAGAAGCAAAGAGAGTTGTTTCAAATATTCTCTAGGTGAGGAATTCAAATAACATGGAAAGATATCTTGGTTTACCGAATGTTGTATGGAAAATAAAAAAGCTTCATTTCAGCTCTTAAAGGATCTCATGAGACAACAGATTGAGAACTGGAATGTGAGATTTTTCTCTCAAGGAGGCAAGGAAATTTACATCAAAGTTGTTTTATAGGCTATACCTACCTATGCTATGACCTATTTTTTACTCCTAAAATCGTTATGTATGGAATTGGATAGTATTATGGCCAGATTATGGTGGCAAAAAAGACAAGGGCGAAAAGGGATCCATTGGTGCAAATGGGAACGACTTTGTGATCTTAAGGAAAATGGGTGTATGGATTTTCGCGGTTTATCCAAATTTAATATTATATTATTAGCTAAACAAGGTTGGCATATTATTAATAATCCAGATTCATTATTAATAAAAGTTCTTAAAGCAAAATATATTCCAAATATAGATTTTCTTAATGTTGAGTTAGGAAGGTTACTTTCGTTTACCTAGAAAAGTGTTTAGGCTGCTAAAGGATTACTGATGAATGGGATTTGTTAGAAAGTGGGAACGAGTATGAATATTTCAATTACTGGTGATGCGTGGCTTCTTGGAACTGAAAGTTACAAGGTAGAATCCATTAGAAATGCCAATGAACTAAAGAAAGTTGCAAAACTTATTGATGAACAAAAGAGAGAATGGAAGTCTGATTTAGTTTTTTCTACCTTCTCTAGAGAAGAAGCTAACAGAATTGTGTGAATCCCTCTAGCAAAGGTACCTCATGAGGACTTCATGGTATGGAAGGGGGAGGCCTTGGGAGAATTCTCGATGAGAAGTGCTTACAAACTATTACAGGGCTTTCCTAGTTATTTACAGACCGAGGCTAATTTATTTTACACAAAATTATGGAATATTAACATTCCGGCGAAAATAAAAATCCTAATCTGGAAAATTTCATGGAATTTTATTGCCCATTTTGTTAATCTATGGTGAAAGAGATTGCTCTCAGTGGTAGTCTACCCCAGATGTGGTACAACGGCTGAAAACATCAACCATATCTTCAGGGAATGCCCTGTGACACAAGAAGTATGGGTTAGCTTGAAATCGGAGTGGGTATTAACAGTTCAGATTCTGTCACATTGGGAGTGACTCACCTGGGTGTTCAAAAATAGTTCCAACACTCAGTGTCGAGTTTTTTGCTACTCTATGTGGGCTATTTGGATAGCCAGAAACAAATGATTACATGAAGGAAAAAAACAGTACGGGTTAAGAAGTTACTATATGGATAAACAGATATATTAAGGAATTTGAGGGGTTGGAGATCCGAAACTTTACCATAAACCATGAGGTTGCAGGTTGGTGCCCACCATACGTTTCCAGTATCAAAGTTAATTTTGATGCCGCTTTCGATGCCTTTTGGGCAAAATCAGTCTCAGGGGTGGTGGCCAGGAATGCATCGAGGGAGATACTTTGTTTCAAAACAGAGATCCATAAGGAGGTGGCTTCTCTTTTTGCAGTAGAGGCACGAGCAGTGATAATGGAAAAACAAATAGGGTTTAAATCAGTTATCAACGAAGTAAACTTTGCAATAGTGATAAAAAAAAGTAACCTAGAGAAGACTAATAGATCGGTGATAAAGGGTATCATACGGAACGTTCAGCAGCAAAAACAATTTTTTCAACACATATTCTTTTAGTATACAAACCGATCCGCAAACAGTATTGCTCACAACCTAGCTAGAAATGCGTTAAAGGTATATTCAAGAATATACCTGATCGGAAGGATCCCTGAGCAAGAAACGTCAAAGATGGATAGGAGGAGACGAAGGGAACCTGATTGAGAGTTGTCTGATAGGGGTCTTTGTGTCGAAAGGTAAAAAGGAAAAGTGGAATAATGAATGGGCTATTGGGAAACTGCTTTTCTGGGGATAGGAAACAGTGCACTAAATGCGGAAATGCTGGGTGGAGTCCAGCTATTATCAGACTAGTTGTCATTTTCTCCTTTTTGTCTTTTCATTTGTTTTTCTTCGAGAACGTTTTAATTTTTTTGGTTTAGTTGGGTTTAACTTAGGTTTTTATGGGGTTTTTTTTAATAAAAATAACTCAAAAAATTTAATTAATTATCAAAATGATCTGTTTTTTAATTAAACATGAAAATGACTTGAAATCTATAGTAAAAGTTGGTGGAGCCAAATCATTTGGCACCAACAACATGTCACGTTAGGATCCATGAAAACAATTACTTTTTTGGTGGAGCCATGTAGAATGGCGCCACCTGTATAAATACTAAGAAAATACTGAAATTTCTAAAAATATATGGGAACTTAAAAAAAATTTACCATTTTCTAGTGGAGCCAATTAATTTCGCGCCACCAAATTCCCTGACACCACCACCCTGCTGTTACTTTCTTTTTCTTTTTTTTTTTTTTTGTACTTTTTTTACTTTCGTTTCTTTTCTTTTTTAATTTTTTTATGTTTTGTCTTTTATCTTTATTTATTTTATTTTATTTATTTTTTATGATTAATTTTAAAAAACTTGAAATATATATTTGAAATGTTTTATAATATATATTTTTTAAATTTTAAATTTTAAATATATATTTTTAAATTATTTTACTAAATTTTAAATTATTATTTTTAATATTTTTAAAATTTTAAATATTATTTTTAATAATATAAAATATTTAAATATTTTAAAAATATGACCTTTCAAATTTATTATTAGCTTTATAATATTTTAAATATTATTTAAATTGTTTTATAATATTTTAAATTATGATTTTTAAATTATTTAAAATATATTATTTTTAAAGATATGACCTTTCAAATTTATTATTTTTTATAATATTTTAATAATATAATTTTAAATATTTTTTAAATTTTAAATATAATTTTTATAAATTATTAATTTTAAAATTAATTTTAAAGATATTCAAACATTTTTTTAAATTAAATTTAAAATTTTAAGAATTAATATTTTATTTGGTGGAGCCATTTAGAATGGCTCCATCACTTTATAGTGTACTTTCTTTTATATTTTTTTAATATAAAATTTAATATTTAATATTTTATTTTGGTGGAGTCATTCTTTATGGCTCCACCTCTTGGTTCTCTACCATATATAGAATGGTGAAATTGTTGTGCTCACTAGGAGAGTTCAAAAAATCTATTCAAGATGAATAATAAGGTGTTTTTGGTATATGTTCTTTTTTATGGTGAAATTATAGAAGGTGATGTTGGTAGTGTATTTCAAGGTCGGCAAAGAGTAGGTTTGCGATTCAAAAAAAAATGTGAAGCTAACAGAAATGAAAAGGAAGATCAGTGCGAAAATAGTTATTCGTTGTGGAAGGGCGATGTCCAAATTATTTTACAAGTTTCCAGTCTCTACAGATCCGTTCAAATTTTGTGAGATGCAGCTATTAGATGATGATGACTTGGGCATTATGATGGAAATATAGTGGTCGACTGGGAGTGAGAACCCCCAACTAGTTGAATTATTTGCCGAGTTAGCAGACTTAAACCTCGTTGAGAATGTTAGTCCAATAAGTCAACATCGCAAATTTGACTTTGATCTTAATGTTGGATGGACAGACCAATTAGAATGTGAAGGGACATCGCAGATACCCAAAAATCCTAGTTATGGTAGGAGTTCGTATAACAACCCTACCCCCGATCCCCGTCTACAAATACATCCGGAGGTGGTAATAAGCACAGAGGCAAATGTCAGATAGATGACCAATAATGGTGAAGATTCTTATCAAGACGTTGAAGATTTTAGTGGCCCCGATGTTGATGAGGTTCCAGACGGTATCAATTGTAATAACCCAAATTTGACCGGGCTTAAAAGAAATTAGCATTTATTTATTAAACAGTCCATTGAAAGTCCAGGCCTATTGTTGCTACCCATAGCCCAAATACAAAAGCCCATACCCGGTTATAACCCAATAGCCAAAATAAGATTACCTAATACCCCGAAATAACCTGGACTAAAACTGAAATGGCCCAATTGGCCCAAACGGTTAATCCAGGGTAGAAAACCCTAGGGTTTCTATTTTTCATTCTCCTCGAGCCGCCGTTGCTTCTAGAAGATTCGGAAGCGTCTGTTCGGTTCTCAAAATTGAGACAGCCATCAATGCTCTGCCTCCGGTTTCAATGCCCCATCGATGCCTCGCCAGCAGCCACAGATCGTGCCTCCTTCAAGGCCATGATTCCAGGTTCTGAATCACGCCTTAATTAACGCCTCCGAAAGGTCATCGTGAAGCCTTCATCACAGCCGTAATTTCCATGATCACCTGCACACAAATGGAAAGGAAAACAAAATAGTAGCACAAAATAGGAAGAAACTAAAAGATTTTCCTTTACCAAACGTAAACAGTGGCTATAGAGCCCGAATCAAAACATTGTACAAAGGAGGGCGGATTTTTTTTAAGAGAACAGAAAATATACTGACATTCATTCAGAGAAATACAAACAGTCCCTAAAAGGTGATTTAATTGTACCTTGTTCTTATTTTAGCATGCATATATAAATCATTCTAAGCAGAGATTGTTGGGTTTTAAAAAAAGAAGGAAAGTTACGTATTATACTGAAAAGGGAAGGGTTTTATCCCTCCGACCACCGTGCATGGCAAATCACAGCGCGTGGGAACCAGTGGACGGAGGTTCCACGGAACTCCGATGGCCAGCCCCTAGTCCTCTTCAGAGGATTCTATTTTTTTTTTTCAAACGATATCCAAAATGATTTTTAAGCCTTAGTTTTGGCTTATATAGCCATAACAAAACGATACCGTTTTAGCTTAGTCTGATAAGCTTAAAACGACGACGTTTTAAGACCTCAGGATCCGCGTGTTGACCCGATTACCCGAAAAGGATCCGCGTGTTTTCTATTATTGGGATAATCTTCTAATCGGTCCCCCTACATTTTCAATCTTTTTAATTTTATTTATTTTTATTTTAATTTGGGCCCTGGACTTTTATATTTGTTTTGATTTAGTCCTAAACGACCTTTAAATTCGGTTCTACAGAACGCAGTCGTTTTGGGATTAGGGTTTAAATTACCCAATGAGTCCCTCGACTTTCAATTTGTGTTTTGATTAAATCCAAATTTCTTTTTTTACTATTTTGCAAATTAGCCTTGTAATTTTATTTAAATTCAATTTTAACCCTTTCTTTTCATTTTATTTTCTTTATATAATTTATTTATTATAAAAAATATACTTATATTATTACTAAAATACTATTTATATATTTATAAAAACTTTTATTTATTACACATTGTTTACCTATACGTATATTTAAATTTTATTTTATTATATAACATTTATTATGTTTTATTACTTATTATTTTTTATATATATTACATATCACATATTACCAATTATACTATTTATGTTATATCATATATATATTATTTAGAATTTGTAAATTATTATTATTAAAACATATTTTAAACTCATATTATATACACATTTCATTATTATTTATTTATTTATTTATTATATATTATTTCATTTTAAATTAATATTGTTATATTATGAATTCTCTTATATACTCTTAAACCAATATATTACCATATAATTATTATTCTTTTGTAAATATTCTTTTTATTATATTATATATTATATATTAAATACTATTATAAAATTGTTATGAAATATCTTATCTTTAATTATGTATCTATTTTGTTAGTAATCAATCATTCTTTTTTAGTTCTTTAAGATATTTTTATATTATATGTATCAAGTATGTGTTAAATGTTATTTTTATTTTTATTATATGTTATATTTTGTGAACATGCATTTCATCTATTTGTACATCATACATTATTTGGTTATTGCTTTTTTTTCATGCATCATTTAATTATCATTTTGTATGTTTGTATATTAGTTTATTCATTCTCGATACATGCTATATATATCTTTATATGTATATTGTTACTATTTGCTTTATATGTATTATGTTATATGTATATATCTAATGCACGATCTTTATATTGTTACCATTACTTTGTTTAAATATATGCATTACAATAATATGTTATTATGTATGATTTATAATGCAATATAATTCCCACACATCACTTTAAAAAGAGGGGGCATCAAAGTCTTCAAAAATACAAAAAGGCAATGCTTGATGTTTGGAAACTTCAAGAAAGTAGTGCCTTAACTTATTCGGTTGCGATTCTTCTCGTCGAGTTCGAATAATCAAGTACCCTTCTAAGTTTTTAAAGGTTTTCAAAATGTAAGCGATTGTCTTGGAATTTCAAAGCAATATGTCCTAACTTACTTTGGATGTGGCGTTTTGTTGTTTCAAGATAGGGATTTCAAAAGGCTAACTCAGTATCAATATTTTGATACTAGTGAACTCCAATTTTCAAAAATAAAAAATGTTTAAAAGAGGATTGCATCTTAAAATTTCTAATTTCTGACCTTAAAGACATTTGATAATTAATTAGGTACCAATTATTAGGCGATACCAGGGTGCTAATCCTTCCTCGTACGTAACCGACTCCTGAACCCATTCTTTTTATTTCGTAGACCAAAACTAATGATTTTAAAACAAAATGTTTTAAAGGTGACCCAATCACACCTAAAAAGATTAGTGGCGACTCCCGTTTTCGTTTTTAAAGTTGATTCCCATTTTCCAAAACTCGATTTAAAGATGGCCTCAACAGCTTGGCGACTCCACTGGGGACTAATAAGAAAGTCAAGCCGTGTAATTGATTATCTCTTGTCTTAATGTCGGAAATTAAAAATTTTAAAATTTAATCCTCTTTGCATTACATGTGTTTGTATTATTGCATGTGTTGTTATATTCTAATACGCATTACATTTGCATGACCGTTGTGGTCACACCCTTAAGTGGGAGTGAGAAGCTACGCCTTCGTGAGGTTTTCGCCTCCGTGCAGGATAGTGGATCACTTTCGGGATACATCCGTACCTATGGTTTCGTGAGATTTTCATCTCGTGTAGCCATAGGGAAATGTATTCCCTTAATCGAACTCGATTCAAATGAGCCTATAATGGGTGAGGATCGAGGAATCTATTTGGTTCGTGTAGTACCTCAAACTTTAGAACCAACCTCATATAGAGAAACCGTAAGAGCCCAACTTAGTTAGAGTTAAACTTTAGATATTACCCTTATAAATTATTGTTGAGATTTATTGATATCATGTGATACTGACTATTTCTTTTCTTTTGTTTGCATGACATTTTGCATTTACAAAGGTATCGATTCACGGTCAATTTCTAAGTTAGAGAGTTTTATTATGGAGAAAGGACTTCTTGATAGAGTGGAGGGCAACGCCAACGTCCATAGATGGTCTGAGCAAACTCAGTTAGAAAAGGGAGATAGTATAGCTGCAGGATATATGTCGGAGCTGTCAGGATATACTCGCATCAGTGTCACGCAGAATAATCTCCAAAAGCTTAAGGAGATTTGGGATCAATGGGGCAACGAGACTAAATAGTTATTCTAGGTAATTACGGAGACTTACCTTACTTGCTCGATGTTCAAATAGATGAGCACTTGTTCTGAGCCCTCGCTCAGTTTTGGAATCCAGCATACAGTTGCTTTACTTTTGGGGAGGTAGACTTGGTGCCTCTTTGTAGAGAGTACACCGCCTTGTTACGTTGTCCGAGTTCCAAAGTTGATAGAATCTATTCTCAAGCTCATTAATGTCCCTACCTTTTGGAAGAAATTGATGACTATTACAGGATGAGCGAGCAATGGATTCTTGCTGAATTAAAGAGAAAGGCGAGTGCAAGTGCATTTCATGGGATGCTTTGAAGGGTCCGATTTTGACACACCCCGATGAAACAAAGAGGGTAGATGTTTTGCTTTAAGTTTGTACTTGATTGATGTTGTTCCCTAGGGCTTTGGGATATGTGGATGAGGCAACCATGGATCTTTTCCATAGACTCGATGAAGAGGGTCATACTGTCCCCGCAATTTTGGCGAGAGACATTGAGTCCTTAGGCACATGTAGGAAAGTTGGTGTAGGCAGGTTTGTTGGTTGTGCACAATTGCTTCTAGCTTGGTTCTGTAGTCATTTTCGGTTGATAGATAAGGTCGTTTGTCCGGTTTTCTTCGAGGATTACTCACCGCTGAAGGACATAGTCGCTTCAACTAGGAGAATTAATGTTCTAGAGGAGAATTGGATAGCACTACTTTAAAATCTTTAGTCGAAAGATGTTGAGTGGAGAGCTCCGTGGATGATTCCTGGTGAGATTCTTTACCATTGCGGCAGTTTCGATTGGGTCCCTTTATTGGGAATTTGGGGTGCCATGGTTATGCCCCCTTGCTCGTGTTGAGGCAATTCAGTTTGAGGCAGTTCGTGCCAGCAACTCATGGGCTAACTCAAAGTGAGTTTGCATATAGAGGAGTCGATTACAAGAAAAGGGTCGGTGAGATCTCTAGCGCTTGGAACAAGACGTGTCGGTTAAAAGGAGTAGCTATTGGCCCTGCTACGACTCCAGAATATGTTGAATGGAGAGGTAGAAGGATCAATGATAATATTCCTGAGCCAAATGTGGAAGGAGCTCGACCGATGAAGGAATATCTGCAAGTGATGCCCTCGGAGTTGGAAATTATGAAGCAAGAATTTGAGAGGAAAAATTTGGAGCTTGAGAAAAGGATAGCAAAGCTCGAAGAAGAAAAGATGTACTTAAGTTTAGATATCGATGTCTAGAAGATAGAGGTCGAAAAAGAAAGAAAGGAAAAGAGGAAAATTGAAGAGGATAGAGATGATTTGAAGGAACACTACAAAAAGGCACAGGTATCCTTGAGAAGAGCAAAAGTTGGAGGGTCTTTAGATCAGTTGCATAAAGAGGTCCAAGAAGGCAAGGCTAGAGCTGGGTACTGGGAGAAGAAGTTTCAAAAGATGCAATCGCGGAACTTAGCATTAGAAGAAGTGAATAAAGGGTTGAAGTCTAAAATAACTGAGCTTGGAAGATCTCTTCGTTGGCATCGCAACCATGATTCTACGGTCAAGTTAAAAGAGCTAAAGAGTAAAGTTGAAGATTTGGAAGCAGCATTGCAGGAAGGTAAACTTCAGATCGAGCAACTCGAGACGCAAAGAGATTATCTAAAGAGAGAGCTTCATCAGTCTAGAGGGCAGGTTAGAGAAAGAGATTATGTCATGGGAGAAGCCATAGCCCAGATTCGAGAGGTTGCTGAATATATGCAGGACTTAGCAGTACGGGCCGATGTATTGAGTCTGATGTGTGGGTCGTCGTCAGACATAGGAAAAGAGCTAGCCCTTTTATTAGATAGAGTTAAAACTTTGGGCATTAGGGCGAAATCGTACTTGTAATCCATTTATATGTAAAGATATTCTTTTTCTAAATAAAGTTTTCTAAATGAGATTAAACCGAGATTGATGCCTTTGTTGCATTCATGCATTTGCATTACATCATATCATATGCATTCAAGGTTATAGAAAGACCCTAATTAGTTAAAGTTTCTTTATAAAGGTAGAAAAGAAAAACTGGAAATCACACATCCTTACGGCACTCGCACTAAAACTAAGAACATGGATCAAAGGTTTGAGCAGTTGCAAAAGGATATGCAAGACCAGTTGCAAGAGCAGTTGGCTAAAATGCAGAATAAGATGAGGGAGCAAATGATGGAAGCTCAGAGCAATATGATTGTAACGCCCCGTACCCGAGACCATCGCCGGAGTCGAACACGAGGTGTTAACAGACTTAATTCATTACTTTAAATAGCTCAAAAAATTTATTTTTAAAATTTTCAGTCAAGCTAGCAATCTGCGTCACAGTGGCTTAAAAATTCATATCTCGAGTTCCAAAACTCGAAATCCAATTCTGTAAATTTTTCCTGAAACTAGACTCATATATATATTTACTAATTTTTTTATAGAATTTTTGGTCAAGCAAATTAGTACAGTTTATTAGTTAAAGTCTCCCCTATTTTAGGGTTTGACTGCTCTGACCTCTGTGTATTTCGAATCAGATATCTCCCCTTACAGAGTTTCAATGACTATTCCATTTATTTCTAATAAAACTAGACTCAATAAGGAATCTGTACATATAAATCATGACTTCTAATTATCTTTGAAAAATTTATGGTGAACTTCCAAAGTCAGAACAGGGGATCCAGAAATTTCTCTGGCCCTGTTTCACAAAAATTTAAACATCTCATAAAATATAACTCATATACCTGTTTTGTTCCATCCATATGAAAATAGACTCATCAAGCTTCAATTCCATAACTTATTCATTATTTAATTCCATTTCTACTATTTTTAGTGATTTTTCAAATTCACGTCACTACTGCTGTCTGAATCTATTTTATGGTAAAATTTACCCATTTCATGGTTCCCATGGATTAGCTAGCAATTTAGCATACATAACACTAAATATGATTATGATTAGCCATTCCAATGGCTAATCATTACCAAGCATTTCCATACTACTCAATAACCATATCATAAGACCATATATACAAAATGATTATAATGCTATACATGCCATACTCAAAATATACAAGCCATTATGCCAAGATGGTATACGGATAGTGTGAGCGTGCCTTCGACCGTTTCCGATTTCCGAGCTGGCTTGTCAACACTACAAGGAATGAAAAGGAGGGAGTAAGCACAAATGCTTAGTAAGTTCACATGCAAATAGCAAGTAACACAACTATATAAGCAAACATAAACATCATTTGCATGATCATCACCGAGACATTCATATCACATTTTCATTTATCATCTTACCATATTGTTGTTATATCGAGTTTTCAACCCGAGGGTTAAGTACATACCTGTTCAAAGTATCCATTTCACAACACTTACCAATACGTCCCTTTCATCTCGAGTATTCCTCTATTTGAGTAGAATTTTACCCGTTGAACACATCGGAATATAATTCGGATACATGGAAAGTTTGCACATAAGTGCCACATATGTAGCCAAGCTACCATGTAACCCTCCCATAAGTGAACTCGGACTCAAATCAACCAGCTCGGATGCCTAGTTACATCTCTCGAACTCGGACTCAACTCAACGAGTTCAGACATTCGCATCCATAAGTGAACTTGGACTCAACTCGACGAGTTCGGATGCCCAAATATCCCAGTGACTTGTCACTTTTATCCTAATCCATTCCTAAGGTTCAATGGGACCTTTTTCCCAATCATGTGTCTCAACCATCTTCTACGGAATACCGATACCGATACTCGATAGTATTTCACATTTTCCAAGTATATCACATAATTTGACATATTATCCAACAATTATCACGAGTATAATATTTCATAATAATTATCATATCATTTAAATAACATAAAAACATTTAAAATAATAACTATGTTACCAACATTTACATATGAACTTACCTCGTATGTGAAAATGGCTGCTTTTACCATTTCGTCCACAACTTGGTA
This sequence comes from Gossypium anomalum, assembly GCA_025698475.1. Lineage (NCBI taxonomy): Eukaryota > Viridiplantae > Streptophyta > Magnoliopsida > Malvales > Malvaceae > Gossypium > Gossypium anomalum. The sequence continues at coordinate 81,854,529 of CM046968.1, forward strand.
TTTTCCTCATTTTAGCCTAAATTTTAGTTTTCCTTGCTCTATAATTTAAAATATAGTCTAATTAGGGCTCACATTATTCAAATTAACCCAAAATCATATTTTGGCAAAATTACAGTTTTGCCTCTAAACTTTTGCATATTTACACTTTTGCCCCAAAGCTCGTAAATTAAACTTCAGCATATTTTCTTATGTTTTATGACATGCTAAACATTTTTCCCTTCTATGACAACATCAAATTCTCACTCTAACACATAGTTATGAACAATAACAATTTTTACCGATTAAGCCGTTTTACTCATTTTTGCTTAAAATCGCTTAGCAAAAGTTGTTTAACATAATTTCAGCCTTCATATTCTACCATAAAATATCAAAATAAACACATTTCACCTATGGGTATTTTTCCAAATATGAACCCTAGCTTAAATTATTGATAGAATAAGCTTAATCAAGTTACCGGGATTCCAAAAACGTAAAGAACTTGAAAAAGCGGGGCGAACGGACTTACAATCGAGCTTGGAAGCTTGAAAACCCTAGCCATGGTTTCTCCTTGCTATATTCGGCCATGGGGTTGAAGATGAGCAAAATTGGCTTTTAATTTTGTATTTTAATTCATTTTACCCCTAAATGACCAAAATGCCCTTACTACTAAACTTTCCAAAAATTCCATCCATGTCCAATTTTTGTCCATAGACTTAGAAATTGGTAAAATTTCTATTTTAGACCTCCTAATTAATATTTCAAAACAACTTCATACTAGAAACTTCCAGAATGTAAGTTTTGCAAATTATTCGATTTAGTCCCTAATTTCAATTTAAGCACTTTATGCATAAAATTTCTTCACGAAATTTTCACACAATCATGCAATCATATCATAGACCTCAAAATAATCATAAAATAATTATTTCTATCTTGGATTTTGTGGTCACGAAACCACTATTTCGACTAGGCCCAAAATCAGGATATTACAACTCTCCCCCCTTTTAGGGATTTTCGTCCCCGAAAATCTTACCGGAAAAGTGGTCTTCACTTTTAATCTCATATTCGGTGCTGAAGAACTTTTACTTAGGCTGTACCTCCAATACATCTCTTTAATTTCTCATATGGTCTAAAAGCTTACAGTCTCAACTCTCAATTGTTCTTAAATTTTCAACCCTTCTCGTTTCCCATGATATCATGACATAAAACCAGGATCTTAACTTGATTAATGGAAACCAGAATTCCAAGAAATCCAACAATCAAAGAGACCTGAAATTCCATGAATCTGATGAGTAGGAATTCATTCAATACCGATATGATTTATAGATTTCTACAAACATTTAAGAATAGGATACATCACATTTTCCTCTTTCTGCCATAGAAATAATTCTGATATGGCCTCAAGAATAATCCTTCTCATTTTCATCCCAATATCAACATTGACAAGGATAATTTTGATAGATCCTAATGCTCAGCTTTAACCTCTTTAACAACTCAGATTTTATGTAACATCGAATGCTCTAAACTATCACATTACCTCACTGTCTTGAAACACATCACAATTCATACAACAGTACATTACTGAAAGTCAGGAAGTCTTTGCTCAATGTAGACTAGTCTAGTTCAGATACTTCGGTTACTAATATTCTCATCTATTCGAACTCTGTCAACATGTAATAAACTTTTCAGCTTTCATAAGACGAAAATCTTATCATTCGTAGTGACTTTAACTAATATCCAACTCTTTTTAATAAATATACACTTCTCGTTCAGACTATTTACTCTTTTATCAGTACAAAAATGAAATTCTATTATCAGACTTTGAGAAAATAATCGACATAATTGTCACATGAAATCTTTCAAATAAATAATTCACCATCTTCGATGAAACTCGCGCTTTTATCACCTATGCCTTTACTGATGTCAAATCCTTACACAGAAATTAGAAAAAAAAAATCCCAATACTAAAATCACCACATTACCAAGATCAAATTAGAAGTATAGTCATATTTGACGTGATTATCACGAGCTGAAGAACGCACTTCGAACATGAGTCGTAATTGACAAATTATGGAACAAAGATAACAAGAAAACCGAATAAAGAAATCCAAGATAGAGAAACCCGGAATAAAGAAATCCAGAATAAAAAGATCCAGGATAAAGAAACCCAAGATACGATACTATCTTAGGAGAATCGAAAACCAAACTCATAGAGAAAATATAGAATACCCCGATAATTCTTCAAAGAAAGAAAGTCCAAAAGAAAACATCATTTAATCCCACTAAAATCAAATATAACAAGATCAATATATCTTCCCATACATATATATCAGATGAAGCATCAAGTAGAAGAAATAGAATTATAATATCATATGTATTCTCTCATCAATTCTTATCAGACGAAATGAAATAGAATACCCGATGAAATAGAGCAATATAAATTATAAACCAGTCAGACTACCAATGCTTTCATCCAACACCAGAATTAGAAGACATTCCCATATAACAAGAATTTCTTCAGAAGATCATTAGCCATAGAAATATTTCTGAGAACGGGTAAACACATAAAACATCTCAAAAGAGACTGCTAAATCTATCCAGTCATAACTGTCACACTCAGATAGTTCACATTTCAAATATCATTTCCCCAACTAGTTCCGCCGTCACAAATTTCATATTAAACCATTCACTAAAGAAGGCCAGTTCTGAATAAATTTCGATTTACACTTTTCTCGATCTTGCACCTGAGTAATTCGATTTACCAAAGAGAATTCCTTCTCTATTGGGACAGTGCATAACTCCAATAATCTTTACATCAATCCGATACTTTACTGGCTCTAACTTTACTTATCAGCTCATTTTCAATCTTTGATCATACTTATAATTATTCTATCACTGAACTCTTTGGGTTCTCAACCAGAAACTTATTCAATACAAATCTCATGAAATTCCATTATAAGTACCACTTCGGTAAGGGGGAGGGGTTGTAGGACCTCTGACTCGACTTTCTTATACATACACATATGACACAACTTCCATCATCATAGCAACATCATCAAAATCATGTCATTCATTCAGGCAATGCAACATTCATGTTGGCTTACACAAATTTTCCTACTGTCCCATTTAGACAATATACTTATGCATACATTCTATATTTTCTAGATAGCTTTACTTATCCATTCATTTAATTAAATTAATTCATGGTTATGACATCATATAGGGCCAAATAAACATAGATATTTGCATCAGAATCACAACTTTCATTTCGTGCATCATGTACATGTCATTACAATCATATAATTCAGTCCAACAATTTAACATAGAAAAGTTTAGTTCATTATAATCCTTTATCTCATAAAAATTATATATCATTAGCATTCATCAACATTCGACGTCCAAATCAAGACAAGGATATTTTCATTCATATCATAATATTATGACTTTTATTCATACCTCTACCATTTTCTATTTATTCCGTTCATCTTATCAAGTAAGCCATATACACTACATCATATGAGCATTAAGCAAATATAGATATTTATCACATATGTATCATAAACTTTTATTCATACTTTTCTGGAACCGAGACTTATCATAATCATAATTTTACTCAAATACCTTCACATAACATTGAACATGGTGGCGCAACTCGGTTGGAGAGTACCCTATCTAAATAAGACGGTACTCATATGCGTCGGAAGACATCACACTATCATAGATCAGTGGCATGTATAGCTAAATTTTTACGCATGCTAAGTTAGTCCGAGAACCGACTAAACCTACTCTGATACCACCAAATGTAACGCCCCATACCCGAGACAGTCTCCGGAGTCGAACACGAGGTGTTAACAGACTTAATTCATTACTTTAAATAGCTCAAACAATTTATTTTTAAAATTTTCAGTCAAGCTAGCAATCTGCGTCACAGTCGCTTAAAAATTCATATCTAGAGTTCCAAAACTCAAAATCAAATTCTGTAAATTTTCCCTGAAACTAGACTCATATATATATTTACTAATTTTTTTATAGAATTTTTGGTGAAGCAAATTAGTACAGTTTATTAGTTAAAGTCTCCCCTGCTTTTGTGGTTTGACTGCTCGACCTCTGTGTATTTCGAATCGAGATATCTCCTGTCTGAGTTTCAATGACTATGCCATTTATTTCTAATAAAACTAGACTCAATAAAGAATCTGTATATAAATCATGACTTCTAATTATCTTTGAAAAATTTATGGTGAACTCCCAAAGTCAGAACAGGGGATCCAGAAATTGCTCTGGCCCTGTTTCACAAAAATTTAAACATCTCATAAAATATAACTCATATACCTGTTTTGTTCCATCCATATGAAAATAGACTCATCAAGCTTCAATTCCATAGCTTATTCATTATTTTATTCCATTTCTACTATTTTTAATGATTTTTCAAATTCACGTCACTACTACATTATGTCTCGAATCTATTTTATGGTAAAATTTACCCATTTCATGGTTCCCATGGATTAGCTAGCAATTTAGCATACATAACACCAAATATGATCATGATTAGCCATTCCAATGGCTAATCATTACCAAGCATTTCCATACCACTCAATAACCATATTATAAGACCATATATACAAAATGATTATAATGCTATACATGCCATACTCAAAATATACAAGCCATTATGCCAAGATGGTATACGGATAGTGTGAGCGTGCCTCGACCGTTTTCGATTTACGAAGTGGCTTGTCAACACTACAAGGAATGAAAAGGAGGAGTAAGCACAAATGCCTAGTAAGTTCACATGCAAATAGCAAGTAACACAACTATATAAGCAAACATAAACATCATTTGCATGATCATCACCGAGACATTCATATCACATTTTCATTTATCATCTTACCATATTGTTGTTATATCAAGTTTTCAACCCGAGGGTTATGTACATACCTGTTCAAAGTATCCATTTCACAACACTTACCAATACGTCCCTTTCATCTCGAGTATTCCTCCATTTGAGTAGAATTTTACCCGTTGAACACATCGGAATATAATTCGGATACATGGAAAGTTTGCACATAAGTGCCACATATGTAGCCAAGCTACCATGTAACCCGCCCATAAATGAACTCGGACTCAACTCAACCAGCTCGGATGCCTAGTTACATCTCTCGAACTCAGACTCAACTCAACGAGTTCGGACATTCGCATCCATAAGTGAACTCGGACTCAACTCAACGAGTTCGGATGCCCAAATATCCCAGTGACATGTCACTTGTATCCTAATCCATTCCTAAGGTTCAACGGGACCTTTTTCCCAATCATGTGTCTCAACTATCTTCTACGGAATACCGATATCGATACTCGATAGTATTTCACATTTTCCAAGTATATCACATAATTTGACATATTATCAAACAATTATCACGAGTATAATATTTCATAATAATTATCATATCATTTAAATAACATAAAAACATTTAAAATAATAACTATGTTACCAACATTTACATATGAACTTACCTCGTATGTGAAAATGGCTACTTTTACCATTTCGTCCACAACTTGGTATTTTCCCCATTTTAGCCCGAATTTTAGTTTTCCTTGCTCTATCATTTAAAATATAGTCTAATTAGGGCTCACATTATTCAAATTAACCCAAAATCATATTTTGGCAAAATTACAGTTTTGCCTCTAAACTTTTGCATATTTACACTTTTGCCCCAAAGCTCGTAAATGAAAATTCAGCATATTTTCTTATGTTTTATGACATGATGAACATTTTTCCCTTCTATGACAACATCAAATTCTCACTCTAACACATAGTTATGAACAATAACAATTTTCACCGATTAAGCCGTTTTACTCATTTTTGCTTAAAATCGCTTAGCAAAAGTTGTTGAACATAATTTCAGCCTTCATATTCTACCATAAAACATCAAAATAAACACATTTCACCTATGGGTATTTTTCCAAATATGAACCCTAGCTTAAATTATTGCTAGAATAAGCTTAATCAAGTTACCGGGATTCCAAAAACGTAAAGAACTTGAAAAACAGGGCTAGAACGGACTTACAATCGAGCTTGGAAGCTTGAAAAACCCTAGCCATGGTTTCTCCTTGCTATATTTGGCCATGGGGTTGAAGATGAGAAAAATTGGCTTTTAATTTTGTATTTCAATTCATTTTACCCCTAAATGACCAAAATGCCTTTACTACTAAACTTTCCAAAAATTCCATCCATGTCCAATTTTTGTCGATAGACTTAGAAATTGGTAAAATTTCTATTTTAGACCTCCTATTTAATATTTCAAAACAACTTCATACTAGAAACTTCTAGAATGCAAGTTTTGTAAATTATTCGATTTAGTCCCTAATTTCAATTTAAGCACTTTATGCATAAAATTTCTTCACGAAATTTTCACACAATCATGCAATCATATCATAGACCTCAAAATAATCATAAAATAATTATTTCTATCTTGGATTTTGTGGTCACAAAACCACTATTTCAACTAGGTCCAAAATCAGGATATTACAATGATGGCCGAAATGGCTCAGTTACTGAGGGCCACTGATAAAGGAAAGGCTCCTATGGTCATCACTGAAGTGGAAAATGAGGGTCCTCCTCCAGGTTTTACACCGCCGCATGTACCATTGCAAACTGAGGCACCTCCTAGAAGGCCATCTACTACTGTGAGGCCTCAGCATGGGCCAATTGATACTGGTGTCCATGTGAATTTCCCTGTTGGTTCAGGGTTTAATATGGGTGACAATCCTACTAATCCTCTTGTTCCCGATCTAGATATGGTAGAAAAGGAGGATTTGAAGGCCAAAGCTGCAAGGCAATTGAATGAACGCTGCAGATGGTTAGAAGAAAAGTTCAAGGCTTTGGAAGGCACTGGCAATAATCATGGGGTTGATGCTAAGGACTTAAGTCTGGTCCCAAACCTAGTGTTACCTCACAAATTCAAAATGCCAGAATTTGAAAAGTACAATGGCACTACTTACCCAGAGGCCCACATCACAATGTTTTGCAGAAGGATGACGGGGTATGTAAACAATGATCAGCTGTTGATCCATTGTTTCAAGATAGTTTGATAGGAGCGGCAGTCAGATGGTACAATCAGTTGAGCCGGGCTAGAATAAGTTCATGGAGGGATCTTGCACAAGCCTTCATGCAGTAGTACAATCATGTAACAGACATGACCCCTAACAGGATTACCTTGCAAAACATGGAGAAGAAGCCTAATGAGAATTTTAGGCAATATGCACAGAGGTGGAGAGAGGTAGCGATGCAGGTTCAACCACCACTGTTGGAGAAGGAGACCACTATGTTATTCATTAATACTCTGAAAGCCCCATTTATTACTCATATGATTGGAAGCACTACTAAAAGTTTTGCGGACATAGTTATGGCAGGAGAGATGATAGAGAATGCCATAAGAGGGGGAAGAATTGAGGGGGAGGGAGCCAAAAGATCAGCCCCAAGAAGAAAAGACAATGAGGTAAACAATACAAGTGGTTTCGATTCAAAAGCGATCCTGATTAGCTTGACCCAAAGTAGCCACAGTTGGGCAACAAGGCTATCAAAAGCAGGAATCCAACACTAGGCATGAGAGGATGCAATTTACACCTATACCTGTGACGTATAGGGAGCTCTATCAAAATCTATATGATGCGCATGCTATAGCCCCTTTCCATTTAAAACCATTACAACCTCCGTATCCTAAATGGTATGATGCAAATGCCAGATGCGAGTATCATCTTTGGAATATCGGGGCACTCAATCGAGAATTGTCTTGGATTCAAGAAAGTCGAGAGAGAGGTTGATCAAGAATGGGGTTTTGAAATTTGAGAGTACCTCAAACATCGAGAATCCTTTGCCGAACCATGACAATCGGGAGTAAATGCCATTGGTGAAGCCGGTGAAAAAAGGGAAAAGGAAAATATTGATGAGATAAGGATGCCTATGAGGGTAATCTGGGAGGAGATGATGAAGAGAGGTATGTTGACCTCTAAAAATACGAAAGAAAGAACGTGGGACTACAAAGTGAGTTCTGTGAAGATTATGAGGAATTCAAGGCCTTGGTGCAAGGCTTTATAGACAACAAAGAGCTACTGGTTTGTGAAGGTAGCTCTAGTGAAAAGCAAGTATGTGTCTTTGGAAAATGAACAACAAAGAACCAAAGAGACCAAGGATCATTATCTCCTACTGGGGAATAATGAAATGGGGCACCAAAGAAGCGCCCAAGGTTATTATCCATACACCTACTCCTTTCCCTTACAAGGATAGCAAGAAAGTACCATGGAGTTATGGATCTGTAGCGTGGCGGTGCTGAAGAAGGAAATATAGCCAGCGCATCTAAAGATGTACGAGATGAAGGTTCCCATACGCGGAGTGGGAAGCGTTATGATATGGGGGACGTCAGAGTGGAGCCCACAAAACCCAAGAATGTTGAAATTGAGAAAAAGAGTGAAGTACCTGTTAATGAGCCAGTGAGGGGGGAGGAAGCTAAGGAATTTCTAAAGTTCCTTAAGCATAGTGAGTACAGTGTGGTTGAGCAGTTGCGTAAGCAACCAGCACGCATATCGGTTTTAGCCTTGCTGCTAAGCTCTGAAGTGCATCGAGAAGCGTTGTTGAAGATACTCAACGAGACATATGTCACTCATGATATATCTGTCAATAAGTTGGACCGGTTGATAAATAACATCAGTGCTGATAATTTCATCTACTTCAATGATGATGAAATTCCACCTGGGGGCATAGGGTCAACTAAGGCTTTGCACATCACCACTCGTTGCAAAGGATACACGCTTCCAAGTGTACTAGTTGATAATGGGTCCGCTTTGAACGTCCTTCCATTATCTACATTGAACAGATTACCCATCAACAGATTACCCATCGACAGTTCACACATGAAGACATGTCATAATGTAGTAAGAGCCTTTGACGGAACTGAAAAGAAAGTAATGGGACGAATTGACATTCCTCTGGAGATTGGACCAAATACGTATGAAGTTGACTTCTTGGTAATGGATATCAAGCCCTCCTATAATTATTTGTTGGAGAGGCCATGGATACACTCAGCAGGAGCGGTGCCTTCTTCACTGCACCAAAAATTGAAGTTGGTGACAGATGGATGCTTGATAACTATCAATGCAGAGAAGGACATCATAGCAGCCGTTACTAGTAAACCTCCTTATGTGGAGACAAATGAGGAGGCTATCGAGTGTTTTTTTCGTTCCTTGGAAATTGTTAATGCTACCTTCATTTCAGAGGGAAGTGAAGTGTCGGTTCCCAAAATGTCTGGGGCTATAAGGATGGCCCTACAAATGATGATGGGAAAGGGGGCATCACTGGGAAAAGGACTAGGAAAACAGTTGCAATGAGGGATTCAAGTCCTAAAACTGATGGAGAAGAAGGATCGCTTTGGTTTGGGTTTCAAGCCAGACCATAAACACAAGAGACAGGAGATGGAAAAGCGTCAAGCAAGAAGGAAGGTGCGTTTGAACGGAGGAGAAGTAGAGTGGGAACCGATGACATTCCCACCTGTATCCAAAACCTTTAAGTCAGGAGGGTTGCTAGTAGAAGAGAGTCATCAAATCAATGTTGTACATAGTGAGTGGTTGGGACAGGAAAACCTTGAGGGTATTCGCCCTTACGAACCGGGGAGCTCTCTGAACAATTGGAGTGCGGAGGATCTTCCTGTGGTCTTTAGAAATTTTTCAGAGTAATTCTCGAAACATGTTTATTACTCTAGGGCCTAGGAGTAGTAAGATTATATTTGTGAAAATAAGCTTATGTTCATCTATTATTATTCAAATAAAATATAACTTTTACCAATTTAAAAGAGTATTGCCTCATTTTTATCAACCAATATTCCTTTAAATTCTAACAACTCTTATTCTTTTATTCATAGCACATAAACGATCATTCTTAAATTCATTCATTCTTTGTATATTCTTTCATACCCCTCACAGGTCTCTAGATATCAATGATATGAGCGCTAATACCGCCGCTCCTGATTTCTCTTGTGAGCAAGACGTGTTTAGAGGAGCCTCAGGATTTTGAAGATGTTCAAGATTGTGACGTATCTCTCGATCTATCAAGAATGGTAAAACAGGAGGAGAAACAAATCATGCCACATGAGAAAGAGGCAATAGAGAATATAGCCTTAGAGGAAGGAAAGGAGGTGAAAATTGGAACACTGATCACTAATGATACAAGGCGTAGCTTGATTGAGTTGCTTCAGGAATTCAAGGATATCTTTGCATGGTCTTATCAGGATATGCCCAGATTGAATACTGACATTGTAGTACATCGTCTTCCGATAAGACAAGAATGCAAACCGATCCAACAGAAGTTGCGAAGAATGCGGCCAGACATTGTCCTGAAAATAAAAGATGAGGTCAAGAAGCAGTTTGATGCAGGATTCTTGCAGGAAGTGAAGTACTCTGAATGGGTAGCTAATATTGTACCTGTCCCTAAGAAGGATGGGAAGGTACGAATGTGCGTTGATTATAGAGATCTAAACAAAGCAAGCCCAAAGGATAATTTTCCTCTGCCGCACATCGATACTTTAGTAGACAACACAGCGGGATATTCGTTGTTCTCCTTCATGGACGGCTTCTCAGCATACAATCAGATAAAGATGCATCCAGAGGATATGGATAAAACTACTTTCATAACGTTGTGATGCACCTTTTGTTATAAAGTAATGTCGTTTGGGCTGAAGAACGCAGGGGCAACATACCAACGAGCCATGGTAAACTTGTTTAACGACATGATGCATAAGGATATTGAGGTATACGTTGATGATATGATTGCCAAGTAGCAAACAGAAAAAGAACACATTGAGGTCTTGAGAAGATTATTTTTAAGGTTGAGGAAATTTCAGTTGAAGCTCAATCCAGCAAAGTGCACTTTTAGAGCCAGATCGGGGAAGTTATTAGGCTTCGTAGTCAGTGAAAAGGGAATTGAAGTTGACTCAGACAAGGTCAGAGCCATACGAGAGTTGCCTCCGCCACGTACTCAAAAAGAAGTTCGAGGATTCCTAAGAAGGTTGAATTACATTGCTCGGTTCATTTCACAATTGACTGAGAAATGTGATCCTATCTTTCGTCTCCTCAGAAAGCACAATCAAGGTACTTGGGATGAAGAATGCCAGAATGCTTTTGAGAAAGTCAAGCAGTATTTGTTGAATGCTCTAGTGTTATCTCCACCTAGTCCAGATAAACCGTTAATACTATACTTGTCAGTGTTTAGCAATTCTATGGGATGTGTGCTTAGTCAGCATGACGAGTCAGGGAAAAGGGAAAAGGCAATATATTATCTCAGTAAGAAATTCACTGACTGTGAAATGAGATATTCGCCAATCAAAAAGTTGTGCTGTGCATTGATTTGGACCACACGGAGATTAAGACAGTACATGTTATACCATACTACTTGGCTCATTTCAAAACTAGATCCACTAAAATACATGATGGAATCAACGGCTCTAAATGGAAGAATGGCGAGATGGCAAATTTTGCTTTCAGAGTTCGATATAATCTATGTAAGTCAGAAGGCTATCAAAGGAAGTGCGGTGGCAGACTTCTTGGCCAGTAGAGCTTTGGAGGATTACGAGCCATTGAATTTTGATTTTCCAAATGAGGAGCTAATGTGTATAGCAGCAACTAAAGATTCTCCATGGAAGTTAAATTTTGATGGGGCTTCTAATGCAGTGGGAAATGGAATTGGGGCAGTCTTGGTATCCCCGAATGGCGACCATTACCCGTTCACGTGCAAGTTGGATTTTGACTGTACAAATAATATGGCTGAATACGAAGCATGCATCATAGGGCTCCAAGCAGCCATAGAAAGAGGCATAAAAACCCTAGAAGTATATGGAGATTCTGTGTTGGTAATCTATCAGCTAAGAGGTGAATGGGAGACAAGAGACCCTAAATTGATCAATTATCGAATGGTAGTTTTGGGGTTACTAAGATAGTTCGATGACATCACCTTAAACTATCTCCCACGAGATGAGAATCAGATGGCAGATGCTTTAGCAACCTTGGCTTCAATGATTAAGGCAAACAAAGGGGAAGAGATGAGACCAATTCAAATGAGTGTCTATGAGGCCCCAGCTCATTGTTGCAACATTGAGGAGGAGGAAAAAGATGATAACCCTTGGTATCAGGATATATTGCGATATGTAAGAGATCGTAAATACCTAGCACAGGCATCCGAAAATGACAAACGAACCCTGAGAAGGTTAACTTGTGACTATGTTTTGGATGGGGAGGTTCTGTACAAGAGAAGGAAAGACCAAGTACTTTTGAGATGTGTCGACGCTGTGGAAGCCAAGCTAATTCTACAAGAGGTTCATGAAGGTGTATGTGGTACGCATGCAAATGGGTTCACGATGGCAAGACAAATCATGAGGTTTGGCTATTACTGGGCCACTATGGAAGGAGATGCATCAACTATGCCAAAAAATGCCATAAATGTCAGATTTATGGGGACAAAATTCATGTGCCACCCTCACCTTTACATGTCATGACGTCTCCATGGCCGTTTTCCATGTGGGGCGTGGATGCCATCGGACCAATATCGCCGAAAGCTTCGAATGGATATCAGTTTATCTTCGTAGTGATTGACTACTTTACAAAATGGGTAGAGGCTGCTTCTTACGCAAATGTTACTAAGTCAGCTGTAAGTCAATTTTTGAAGAAGGAAATCATTTGTCGGTATGGAATGCCTGAGAGGATCATATTCGACAATACATTGAATTTGAACAACAAAATGATAGCAGAGGTTTGCGACCAGTTTAAAATCAAGCATCACAACTCTTCACCCTATCGTCCAAAGATGAATGGGGCAGTGGAGGCTGCCAATAAGAACATTAAGAAAATAGTGGGAAAGATGACTGAGACTTATAAGGATTGGCATGGAAAGCTACCATTCGCACTCTTGGCCTATCGAACATCTATTAGAACTTCTACTGAGGCAACTCCGTTCTCGTTAGTTTACGGGATGAAAGCAGTTTTACCTATTGAAGTGGAAATACCTTCTCTCCAAATTTTAACAGAGATAAGGTTAGATGAAGCTGAATAGGTTCAGTCTCGATATGACCAGCTAAACTTGATTGAGGAAAAGAGGTGAAAGCTATCCGACATGGTCGGATGTACGTAAGCGTATGATGCGAGCTTACGATAAAAAGGTTCGTCCAAGGGAATTCCATGAGGGGGACCTTGTGCTAAAGAAAATCCTTCCCATTCAGAAGAACTTTAGAGGAAAATGGATGCCAAATTGGGAGGGGTCATACGTCGTGAAGAAGGCTTTTACGGTGGTGCATTGATTTTTGAGAAATGGATGGAAAGAGCCTACCCAATCCGGTGAACTCAGACTCAGTCAAAAAGTACTTTGTCTAAAGGAGAAAAGAATCCAAGGTGAAAACCCACAAAGGGCGCCTTGAATTTTGAAAAAAAAAAATGGAGAGGCCAAGGTGAAAACCCACAAAGGGCACATTGTGACCAAAGAGATTTTGAGTTGAAAACCCGAAAGGGCAGCTCAAATTTTGAAGGCACACAGCAACCTTGCTATATCTGACTTGGCAAAGAGTGAGGCACAGTGTACATTGGGGCATCAACAAAGTACTTTGGATCTTTTAAACACATGTCGAACTCAAGAAAGGCTTCAGGAAACTAATGTAGAGACGCTCAAGGGGCGATATTTAGAGCATCTAATTTTTTATCCTGTTTGCTATCTTTAGATTCTATTTCTTCTTAAATATATGCTATCAGACTTATTTCCTTTGTACTGTTAACAATTCAAATCCAATTATTCTCAAAGATTTACTCATCTTCTGATATTTTTAAAGTATGTTGCATTGAAATAATGATAGATGAACTAAAATATTTTCACAAACGAAGTTTTACACATTACTTTGGAATTTCTAGATAATGCAAGAAACTAAAACATGACAATTGTTCGAGAAATTCACGTAAGTAAGGGATGAAGGAACTCGAGGGATTTCTTTCTTCTAGTCCAAAAAGAAATGGATGATTCAATTCTTACAGATATCCTCAGTAGATCATAGCATTGGAGGAAGGCCTACAAGCTGAGTAAGAATAAAATTTTGAGAAAAGAAAGACAAATGAAGGAATGAATGATGACACTTGAGATAGGGGTCATATTCACAGCACTTTGCATCATAACATGTTAAGGACATTTGACTCATTTCAATCATAGCATACTTAGGCATAGGCACATACTCATTCTACAGGTCATGTCCTCTAGGGGACAATGAAGATCAAAGATTTCAACATGGCATCCCTGTGCTTATGGGAAACAAATTAAAGATAGCAGATCTAGACTTCAGACATTTATGCTGAAGCAGATCCAAGATGATTTGGTATTCTTGTGTTTACAAGAAACAAATCGAGGACATAGCAGATTTAACTCTCAGACATTCTCAAATATAGCAGATCTAACCTTCAGATGTTTACACTGAAGCAGATCCAAGATGATTTGGCATCCTTGTGCTTACAAGGGACAAATTGGGAACATTGCAGATATGACTCTCAAATGTTCTCAAACAGACTCAAGATGGTTTGGTATTCTTGTATTTACAAGAAACAAATCGAGGACATAGCAGATTTGGCTCTCAGACGTTCTCAAATATAGCAGATCTAACCTTCAGATGTTTATACTGAAGTAGATCCGAGATGATTTGGCATCCTTGTGCTTACAAGGGACAAATCAGGGACATTGCAGATATGACTCTCAAATGTTCTCAAACAGACTCAAGATGGTTTGATATTCTTGTGTTTACAAGAAACAAATCGAGGACGTAGTAGATATGACTCTTAAATGTTCTCAAACAGACGCAAGATGTTTTGGCATCCTTGTGCTTACAAGAACAAATCGAGGACATTGCAGATATGACTCTCAAATGTTCTCAAACAGACGCAAGATGGTTTGGCATCCTTGTGCTTACAAGGAACAAATCAAGGACGTAGCAGATATGACTCTCGAACATTCTCAAAACAGACTCAAGTGGATTTGGCATCCCCACAAATCGAAGAAGCAGATTCGGCATCTCTACTATCGGTGGGGAGCAGATCAAAGATATCAACATAGCAGTCATAAAATTGAATTCCATTATTTGAAAAGGCCGGTCAATTTGGGTCTTTCTATGAGTCTTTGCTTGATTCCTGTTACACAGCAATAAGCAAAGAGGGGCAGCTGTAATAACCCAAATTTGACCGGGCTTAAAAGAAATTAGCATTTATTTATTAAACAGTCCATTGAAAGTCCAGGCCTATTGTTGCTACCCATAGCCCAAATACAAAAGCCCATATACTCGGTTATAACCCAATAGCCAAAAAGTACCTAATACCCACGAAATAACCTGGACTAAAAGCGAAATGGCCCAATTGGCCCAAACGGTTAATCCAGGGCAGAAAACCCTAGGGTTTCTGTTTTTTATTCTCCTCGAGCCGCCGTTGCTTCTAGAAGATTCGGAAGCGTCTGTTCGGCTCTCAAAATTAAGACAGCCATCAATGCTCTGCCTCCAGTTTCAATACCCCATCGGTGCCTCGCCAGCAGCCACAGATCGTGCCTCCTTCAAGGCCACAATTCGGAGTTCGAATCACGCCTCAATTAACGCCTCCGAAAGGTCATCGTGAAGCCTTCATCACGGTAGTAATTTCGTGATCACCTGCACACAAATGGAAAGGAAAACAAAATAGTAGCACAAAATAGGAAGAAACTAAAAGATTTTCCTTTACCAAACGTAAACTTGATGGCTATAAAGCCCGAATCAAAACATTGTACAAAGGAGGGCGGATTTTTTTTAAGAGAAACAGAAAATATCATCGACATTCATTCAGAGAAATACAAACAGTCCCTAAAAGGTGATTTAATTGTACCTTGTTCTTATTTTAGCATGCATATATAAATCATTCTAAGCGAGAGATTGTTGGGTTTTAAAAAAGAAGGAAAGTTACGTATATTCTGTTTGAAAAGGGAAGGGTTTTTATCCTCCGACCACCGTGCATGGCGTAGCGTAGGCACGTTGGAACCGATGGACTGAGGTTCCACGGAACTCCGATGGCTGACCCTAGTCCTCTTGAGAGGATTCTATTTTTTTTTTCAAGCGATATCCAAAATGATTTTTAAGCCTTAGTTTTGGCTTATATAGCCATAAAAAGCGACATCGTTTTAGCTTAGTCGATAAGCTTAAAACGGCGACGTTTTTTAAGACCTCGAGATCCGCGTGTTGACCCGGACATTGCAAAAAGGATCGCGTATTTTCTATTATTGGGATAATCTTCTAATCGGTCCCCTACATTTTCAATCTTTTAATTTTATTTAATTTTATTTTAATTTGGGCCCTGGACTTTTATATTTGTTTTGATTTAGTCCTAAACGACCTTTAAATTCGGTTCTCTGAGTAACGCGATCGTTTTGGGAATAGGTTTAAATTACCCAATGAGTCCTCGACTTTCAATTTGTGTTTTGATTAAATCCAAATTTCTTTTTTACTATTTTGCAAATTAGCCTTGTAATTTTATTTAAATTCAATTTTAACCCTTTCTTTTCATTTTATTTTCTTTATATAATTTATTTATTATAAAAATATACTTATATTATTACTAAAATACTATTTATATATTTATAAAAACTTTTATTTATTACACATTGTTTACCTATACGTATATTTATATTTTATTTTATTATATAACATTTATTATGTTTTATTACTTATTATTTTTTATATATATTATATATCACATATTACCAATTATACTATTTATGTTACATCATATATATATTATTTAGAATTTATAAATTATTATTATTAAAACATATTTTAAACTCATATTATATACACATTTCATTATTATTTATTTATTTATTTATTATATATTATTTCATTTTAAATTAATATTGTTATATTATGAATTCTCTTATATACTCTTAAACCAATATATTACTATATAATTATTATTCTTTTGTAAATATTCTTGTTATTATATTATATATTATATATTATATATTAAATACTATTATAAAATTGTTATGAAATATCTTATCTTTAATTATGTATCTATTTTGTTAGTAATCAATCATTCTTTTTTAGTTCTTTAAGATATTTTTATATTATATGTATCAAGTATGTGTTAAATGTTATTTTTATTATTATTATTATATGTTATATTTTGTGAACATGCATTTCATCTATTTGTACATCATACATTATTTGGTTATTGCTTTTTTTTCATGCATCATTTAATTATCATTTTGTATGTTTGTATATTAGTTTATTCATTCTCGATACATGCGATATATATCTTTATATGTATATTGTTACTATTTGCTTTATATGTATTATGTTATATGTATATATCTAATGCACGATCTTTATATTGTTACCATTACTTTGTTTAAATATATGCATTACAATAATATGTTATTATGTATGATTTATAATGCAATATAATTCCCCACACATCACTTTAAAAAGAGGGGGCATCAAAGTCTTCAAAAATACAAAAAGGCAATGCTTGATGTTTGGAAACTTCAAGAAAGTAGTGCCCTAACTTATTCGGTTGCGACTCTTCTCGTCGAGTTCGAATAATCAAGTACCCTTCTAAGTTTTTAAAGGTTTTCAAAATGTAAGCGACTGTCTTGGAATTTCAAAGCAATATGTCCTAACTTACTGGATGTGGCGTTTTGTTGTTTCGAGATAGGGATTTCCAAAAAGCTAACTCAGTATCAATATTTTGATACTAGTGAACTCCAATTTTCAAAAATCAAAAATGTTTAAAAGAGGATTGCATCTTGAAATTTCTAATTTCCGACCTTAAAGACATTTGATAATTAATTAGGTACCAATTATTGGGGGATACGAGGGTGATAATCCTTCCTCGTACGTAACCGACTCCCGAACCTGTTCTTTTTATTTGTTAGACCAAAACTAATGATTTTAAAACAAAATGTTTTAAAGGTGATCCAATCACACCTAAAAAGATTGGTGGCGACTCCCATTTTCGTTTTTAAAGTTGATTCCCATTTTCCAGAACTCGATTCAAAGATGGTCTCGACATCAATAATGGGGCCCGGAAGAGGTTTAAGATGTTCACAGCCCTTCATTCAGTAATCCGAGTCGTGGCATTATTTTACGAAATGAACCTAGGGGCGACATGTTAAACGTAGATCCAGATGCAGCGCATGCATCCGAGTTTCCTGAGTACGTCGATATAGTACTTGCTCATAGATTGGCGGTAAATTCACAGTTTGAGGAGTTGTTCGTTAGGTAACAGTTCGAGAACAAGGAGGACTGTGTGTTTGCTATCAAACAATACAGCATGAAGTTGTTGATTGATTACAAGGTTGTCAAATCTACACCGACATTATATATTGGGGAATGTTGGAGAGCCGGCGATGGGTGTGGTTAGCGAGTTCGAGCTATATTTATACAGAGGACTCAACAGTGGCAAATACGAAAATCAGAAGGGCGTCAAACATGTATTGTCGCACATATGTCTCAAGACTACCGAAAATTGGATGCCAAAAGTATTTGCAACTGCATCATGCCACTAGGGAAAGATAGCCCAATCATTCATGTGTCAACATTGATTGCAGACATGCAAGCTCAATTTTAGTATAGAGTGTCGCACAGGAAAGCATGGTGGGCGAAACAAATGGCTATGCAACAATTGTACGGCGACTGGGATGATTCATACAAAGAACTTCAGGGTTGGATTTCAGCGATGGTAGAGTACATCCCAGGAACTGTCATGGACTTGCAAATGTTGCCTTATAGAGGCCCTAATGGACAATTGGAACTGGGGAGAAGAGTTTTCCGTCGATTGTTCTAGACTTTCGATCCATCTGTTAGGGCCTTCCCCCACTGCAAACGGCTAGTGCAAGTTGATGAAACATGGCTTTATGGAAAATACACGCAGATACTTCTGATTGCGGTTGCATAATATGATAACTGAAATGTACTACCAATCGCTTTTGCCATCATGGAGTCCAAGAACTCCGAATCGTGGGCGTTTTTCATTCGAAACTTGCAGAGACATGTTGTCAGGCAAGACAACATTTGCATTATCTCTGACAGATCGAAGGGTCTTATTGCTACGATTTGACAATCCGAGGTTATGTGAAGGTCCGTCTATTGTATTCGTCACATCACTGTCAACTTCCACAATGAGTACAATAACAAAGTCTGGAACAAACAAATTGCGAACATGGGTAAAAATATCATATTTAAATTCGTATTTGTAATTATTTCGAGTCCATTTCCTAATTTGGATTGTAACGCATTTTATCAGAATACATACGTAGGATATGAGCTAGAAGCACACCATTTCAGACATAAGTTGGCGAGGTTAGAGATTGATATGGAAGGGTCCAATCCTTCTCTCATACCGTGGTTGGGTAGCATGGAGCCGTGGCAATGGGCTTAATGTTTTGAAGAGGGGTACCGGTATGGTCAAATGACAACTAACCTTGTTGAGGTCATTAACTCCGTCTTGAGGCATACGCGTCACTTACCAATTTCTATGGTTTTTTCGACCAAATTTTACAGGCTAGCAACCTTAATGCCAAAAATAGGGTTGAAACAAGCAAAACAGTTAGAGGCAGGACACACGTACGTCGAAAAAATTAGGGATTCCATGAAAGAGAACGCTCAAAGGGCTAGGTCGATGAATGCAGAACTATATTCTCAAAATTTAGAAACTTTTCGAGTGACAGAGTATATCGGTCATCGGTCAAGGATCCCGCTATGGTCCTACGGAGTTGATCTCCGAAACAGGTGATGTGAGTGCGGGATGTTCCAAACACTACGGTATCCATGTGCACATGTGGTTGCAGCGTGTGCTACCTATAGTTTGAATGTCAAACAATATATCAACGATGTCTACACACTTGAACGTACGTTGCATATTTGGGGTAACGAGTTCTTCGTATTAAGTGATGAATCAACATGGGAAGTGCAACCGTCTACATCAAAATGTTGCCAGATCGGTCACTACGTAGGAGAGTCAAAGGTAGACTAACAACAATGAGGATTTGGAACGACATGGATATAAGAGAACAAGTCGATCCAAAGCGTTGCACCATATGTAGAACAGTTGGCCACAATCAGAGCAAATGTCCCCATGGAAACGTCTACACTAGTCAATCTTTACGGTCTGAAAGAAATTAAATGTTGTACCTGATGTTTGCATTTTATGATCTTTTAGAAATAAAGTTTGTATTATTTAGTGTTAAGCTTTTATTTAAAATTAACAGTTGCAACTTTAAATACTTTAAAAGATATTATAAATTATACAAAAAAAGACTAATATATAAGTTGTGGAACCCTAAACCAATACAACAAATATTACATAACACTTGAAATTTATATAACTTAAAACTGGAAAAAATCGAGAGTGCCATCATCGTTCAGGGTATAGCGGTTTACAGGCCTTCGTTGACGGGGTGGACGTTTGGGTGTACTGTA
This sequence comes from Gossypium anomalum, assembly GCA_025698475.1. NCBI lineage: Eukaryota > Viridiplantae > Streptophyta > Magnoliopsida > Malvales > Malvaceae > Gossypium > Gossypium anomalum. The sequence goes on from CM046968.1 coordinate 81,875,000, forward strand.
GACATCAGGAGGATCAGAAGCTGGATCGAGCGTGGCCTGAGGCGGGGTGGAGTACATCTTATTACCAAACATATCAAATGATATTGGTGGTTGCTCAGGGTGAAATGAACTCGAGCCGCCTATTTCCAGGTGATATGAACTTGAACCGCCAATGTCTGAGTGATATGAACTGCTTTGCTACTCATCACAAAAAGCGCCAACCCATTGGTCCGATGTGTTCAAAGCTTGGTCCTCCGAGTCGGGCTCCGCCATATGTTGATCCTCTAGCTCCCCCATATGTTGATTTCCACGCCTGTAGCCGTGACCCAGTACTATCATAAGTTGTCACCATATAAATAAACACGCCATCGAGTCATGTACCACTGCATGTATTCAGTCGAGGGACTGAAGTCAAACATGCAGGAGTGCATCTCAGGCTGCCTGTCATACCGGGAATTCCATAGAGCTACATAAGATTGATGTTCCACACTCCAATCAATTGTATGTTTTCCCCTCATGGTCTTACCGTGGACATTATCAAATTGTTGTGGCTCGACCGGTACAAATTGTCTACACCCAAATTGTTGCATAACTCGATCACCGTTATACCACCCAACGGTTGAGAAGTTGAGCAGCAGCGTGTTAATGCACCACATATGGGCTTCAACGTGAACCCACTGAAGAATAAAGGTTGCAATGTTCAATGCAGAATACGGCATCCACAAGAACTGTACAATATAACATAATGAGTCAAGTCACATCACATGCTGCAAGTTACTTAAACTATATAAATATATATTACTTTCTCTTCGACGTATGCCTCTATCATTTGGCGGTAAATGATTAAGGTTTGGCTCGTACCAATTCCCGGAGACGTGGCCCACCTGAAACCGAAACAAACACGTTAGTAGTTATACTTAGGAAAATATTATCCACACTTATGAGTCGTTAAATGTTAAGTATAATTTTATTTTTACCTATTTATAAGTGGCCACGAATATGGTTGGTGCCTAACAGTTGCTAGAAACGGCATCCTATGTAACACCCCCTAATCCTTTTCCGGCATCGGAACAGGATTACGGAGTATTACCAGTCATTTCAATTCAATACACGAATAATAAAAAATATTAATTTTAAACAATTCATAATTAACATATTGTCTCTTATATGGGTTAATGTGGCCCAAAATTAGGATTTAAAATCACTTTGAAACCAATTCGGAAACTCATATGGTTTCTCATAGAATTCTAAAAATTTTCGCTTAAGGAACAGTACCACATGCTCGTGTGATTTGGGGACACACCCATGTCGTCACCCCATGTGACTCGCACGGCTTGGACACGCCCGTGTCCTTTACCCCTGTACTCCTCTGACTTATTGCTCATGAACGAACTAGTTTCACACGGCTAAGTCACACGCCCGTGTGCTTAACCTGTGTGGAATTATTTTCAATTCAAACCTAGTGCAGTTTTGACAGGGCCGAGTACATGCCCATGTTTTATAGCTGTGCGCGTCACACGGCCGAGACACACTCCCTTGTCTCTGCTCGTGTGGCCATACCTGAGCATTCTGTTTTACAACATTTTAGGTGCAGAGGACACACGGCCTATAAACATGCCTATGTGCATGCCATGTGTCTCACACGGTGTGATCACACGCCCGTGTGACAAGCCGTGTGGACTCAAAATGAACCTTATAGTTCAAGTTTACCAACCCTACAAACCTTGAATAACAAGCAAATTCTAAACCCATATATTCAACCAATCCAAAACACATTCAATTGGCTAATTTAAACACCCAACCGATATACATTCATTGTTACTACAATTTATATCAATTAAACTTTATATTATTATGCTAATCAAACTTATATATACATATGCTCAAAATATGCATGTTCTATATTATCATTAGTATTTTATGGCAACATTTTCACTAACATACCAAAATGATCACTTTGACAACCTAGGTACATGCCATTTTTCAAAATAAGTTACATCACCAAGTATTTGAGTTCGGGGGTTGGCTTGGATGCTGAGACGTTAGTTGCTTCTGTACCTAACCTGCACATGGAAATAAATCGTACGCTGAGTATACACTCAGTGGTATTTCTATAAACCAATACTTAATTTATGTATCTATACTTAAACCATAGAATCCAACAAATAAACACATCATGAATATTCAATTAATTGTCTTCATTTCATAATAACATTTATCATTAGAATCAAAACTACTAAGATATTCAATTCAGTCAGTATCATTCAGTCTTCAGTGTAATAATTTACCCCTATTAACATAACTCGAACCTGAACGAATACACGGATCCAACCCATACACCAGTATAGCACATAGTGCTTCATCGGCCGAAGTCGGAATAAATAGTAACAATACAGTATAGAGTACCTCATCGAAATTAATCCAGAACAGTAACAGTAATAGTACGGCATATGAGGTGCCTCATCGACTTAAGGTCGAATATCCCTGAACACTTCCAATCCTATAGAATGCCAATTATATCCGACTAGCCCGGCACTATTAATAGGGTTTTTCAGTTACTTTTCAATTTGAACATTCACATTTCAAGTCAGTACAGTAAGGCAATGATACTTACCTCATCTTCATTTTCCATGCAATCTAAATAATAAATACAATAAATAACTATTAGGTTTGGTTTATAGAAATACAAACCGTAATTCTTAAGTTACTCTTTGTCCATTTTCTCTTTTCCTTTCTTTGTCGATGTTTCCGGTACTACGTTAGCTACGAAAAATTAAACAATTCAAAAATCATCAAAATACCATTTTTCGTTATACATTTCAATTTCTATACAACTTTTACCTAAATTCCAATTTAGTCCTTAAACCATAGCTAATTTTTTTTCTTCAAAACCAATCCCTTATTTCATTCTAATACATCTTTAACAAGTTTTAACACTTAACTTCCTCCATAAAACATTAATTCTACAATCTTTTCAATTTAGTTATTTGACTTTTTTTTATTCTACAATTCAACTTTTACCTTATATTCAATCTAGTCCTTTCACTAAATTAGCCTTAATTCAAGCTAATTCACTTAACCAAAATCTAATTAACCATACAACTAACCTCGTAAATATTTATAATAAATATTTACGAATTTATTTTACGAAAATGGTAACCTGACAATATACTTTTCTGATACTCTTAAACTATGGGTCGTTACATTTCTCCCTCCTTAATAAATTTCATCATCAAAATTGACCTGAAAAAAGATAGAGGTATAGTGATCCCATTACATGTTCCGGTTTTGATGTTGCTTCTTCAATCTTGTGACTTCTCCATAACACTTTTACTAATGGAACTCGTTTATTACGTAATTCTTTTACCTCACGTGCCAGTATCTTAACTGATTCTTCTTCATAGGACAAATCAGGTCGAATCTCTATATCTTTAGTTGAAATCACATGGGAAGGATCAGATCTATATCTTTTTAACATAGAAACATGGAAGACATCATGAATCTTTTGTAATTCAAGAGGCAAAGCTAAACGATATGCTACCAGTCCAATTCTTTCTATAATCTCATACGGTCCAATATATCGTAGACTCAATTTACCCTTCTGACCAAATCTCAAGATCTTCTTCCAAGGAGAGATTTTGAGAAATAATTTGTCTCCAACTGAGTACTCAATGTCCCAACGTTTCAGATCTGCATATGTTTTCTGCCTGTCAAAAGCTGCTTTCAATCTTTCTCGAATCTTCTTAACAGTACCTTCTGTGTCTTGAATTAATTCTGGTCTAATCATTTTCTTCTCATTTAATTCTGTCCAACATACTGGTGACTGACATCTTCTACCATATAAAGCTTAATACGGTGCCATTTGAATACTTGATTGGAAACTATTATTATATGCAAATTCAGCTAACGATAAGCAACGTTCCCAACCTGATTCAAAATCAATGACACAAGCTCGGAGTATATGTTCTAAAATCTGAATGACTCATTCTGATTGTCCATCAGTCTGTGGATGGAAAGCTGTACTAAAATGGAGTCAAGTACCATGAGACTCATGCAACTGTTTCCAAAATCTCGATGTAAACCGTAGATCTCAGCCAGAGATTATCGATACAGGAATACCATGCAATTTCACAATTTCCCGTATGTAAGTTTCTACCAATTTCTGAAGTGACCAATCTGTTCTGACTGCTATAAAATGAGCTGATTTTGTAAGCCGATCAACAATTACCCAAATAACATTTTTCTTACTTGATGGTAACTCGGTTACAAAGTCCATTGTGATATAGTCTCATTTCCACTCAGGAATATTAATAGGCTGAAGTAAACCAGTTGGAACCTGATGCTTCGCTTTGATTCGCTAACATGTCAAACATTTAGCCATGAATTCCACTATATCCCTTTTCATACCTGGCCACCAATACAATTCCCGTAAATCACAGTACATTTTTATTCCTCCGAGATGTAATGCAAAAGAACTGTCATGTGCTTCTCGGAGTATTAACTCTTTCAACTCTGAAGTAGTTGGAATGCAAAGCCGATTCTGATATCTCAAACAATCATGTTCATCAATGCTAAAATTTTCTACTATACCATTTTGTACCATCTCTCTCTTCTTCATTAGCTTTTCATCTTCTAACTGTGCTGCTCTGATTTGTAACATCAAAATTACAAGAAAAGGGACTAAATTGACTTACCAAATTAAGCTTCAAGCTTCAAAACCCTAATTTTCCCTTTTTCTTTTCTTTTTTCTTTTTCTCCTTAATTTCGTTCCACTTCTCTATTCTTATTTTTATTTCTTTTATTCCCTTTTTATTTTATTATAATATAATAACATATTATATATTGTTAATTAATATCTTTTACTTATATTATAAGTAAATAAAATTATTACCATTATATGTTTATTATATTTCCACATGTATTTCACAATTACCACACACTTGGCACTCATAGTTTAATGGCTAATTTAGTCCTTTAACTTTTCTTTATTCTATAATTCAACTTTTACCTTATATTCAATCTAGTCCTTTCACTAAATTAGCCTTAATTCAAACTAATTTACTTAACCAAAATCTAATTAACCACACTACTAACTTCGTAAATATTTATAATAAATATTTACGAATCTATTTTACGAAAATGGTAACCCAATAGTATACTTTTCTGATACTCTTAAATTATGGGTCATTACATCCTGTATAAAGCCCAAGACTGTAGCATACCCAGACAACCAGCCATGTTACTAACCCCATGGTTTATTGCTCGGCAAAGCTTATAGTACAATGCGGCCAACATTTCCGATCCCCAGCTGTAACTACCGGCACGAGAAAAATCCTCCAATAGAGGCAAGTACTTTAAGTGGACCCTATTAGACATGTTGTTTGGCAAAAGTACCCCTCGATCAGCTGCATAATATAGGCTCGAGCAGCACACATCACCTCGTACTCAGTGGCAGTGCTCGATAACTCCTTAAAATTTACTCTCAACCATTTCAATGTCAAGCATGTGAAATTCTGTTCCCCATCATTAGGGGACCGTCCAAGCAATCTGTGGCATAGTACTAAAGGTTCCAACACTTTACTTCAACCCGTGACCGAAGCACCACCAACTCGTAACCCAAGTTGCATAGCGATGTCTTCCAATGTGATAGTGCACTCCCCGCATGGCATAATGAAGGTGTGGGTCTCTGTACACCACTGCTCAACCAAGGCAGATATTAAGTTTGCGCTCAGGTCAAACCTCCGGATCAATGCGACGTCCCCAAATCCCGTCAACTGTAAGTATGGCATGATCCGCTCGTCCGAATCGTACTTGGGAAAATGAAACCACGACCCCAAAACCCGATACCCATCCTGTATGGTAAATTTTTTATAAAAATATGATAAATCAATTGTCTATATAATTTAAACATAAAATCATATATTGAAGACTAAAATTGAAAGGTTGAGAAAATAAAAACATCACACTTATACTATATAAACGTAGCCATTCTAAGTATTTTTTATTTAAGTTAAATTAAACAAGTAATAATATATTAATAATAGAATGAAGATTTGTCATAAAATATTAATAATAACACGTATAAATCAAATGTGATTATTATGTCCTAATCATAGTTAAACATTAAAACTAAAGGCAACTATATAACTACAAAAAGTACATGAAAATAATAATATCCTAAAAAACTATAGGTTGTGTGGGTAAATATAAAAATAAAAAAAAAGACTTATTTTTTATAAATACTAGGCATATTCAAACACGAAAATTTATCTTACATACGAGAACTTTTATAAAAAAAAATTTGGCTTTTTTTATAAATACTAGGTATATACTGCAATTTCTAAAAAATAGAGGGACTTTAAAATAAAATTTCTCTTTTTTGCTGGAGCCAAATAAATTGGCTTTTTCCTTTTTAAAAATTTGAATATATTAAAAAAAAAATTGTCTTTACCTATTAAAGAATATATTAAAATTTTAAAATTTTAAAATTGGTTATACTTAATTTTTTTTAATATGTTCAGAATTTTAATATATTGAAATATATTCAGTTATTCAAAATTTAAAATTGGTTATACTCAACATTTTCTTTTAGCATATTTAAAATTTTAATATATATAAATTTTTTTAAGTTTTTTAAAATTTAAAATATATTAAAAATCATTTTTCTCTTTTCCTATTAAAAATATATTAAATATATTAATGTATTTAATTTTTTAAATATATTAAATATATTAAAATTTTAAAATTGGTTATACTTAACATTTTTAAATATATTAAGAAATTTTTTTTTGTCTTTACCTATTAAAAATATATATTAAGTACATAAATTTATGAATGTGTACTAAAATTTAAAAATTATAACTAACATGTAGAGATTAATTTCATGCAAGAAAATAGCTTAAAAAGAATAATAATAACTAAATAGATATTAGTTTTATGCAATCAAAATACGTTGAATAAAGTAGTGCTTAGCACGAAAAAATGATAAACTAAAATGATTTTTTTATTTAATTCATAATTAATTTTACGGTTTCGTTGATCTTCAATGAAGTGTGATTCGTATTTGTTCCAGAAGACATTTTAATATCTACATAATATAAAAAAACATAAATGTAATATAATTAATTATTATATTACAATAACTATAAAATATAAAAAAAATAAAAATTTTAAGTAACTTACCTTTTCTTTTTTTCTTCTTTTCTTTGTTCTGAAGGGGAGAACCAAACCCCCCTTGTATAACATTGGCTTTTGTTTAATTAATATTTAACTTCGTGATTGGTCATATCACTGACATGATGTAATCAGTTATAATATATATTTTTAATTTTTAATATATATATTTTTAAATAAATTCATTTCTTTAACAAATAAATCTTTTTTAACAAATTTTTTTATTTTTTTAATTAATTCAAACTTCATTTTTTAAATAAAATATTATTTTTAACTTTTAAATAGAATTTAAAAAATGGTTTTAATATCTTTAAAAATAGTTTAAAAATCATAATTTAAAATATTATAAAATAAATTAAATAATATTTAAAATATTATAAAACTAATAATAAATTTGAAAGTTCATATATTTAAAATATTTAAATATTTTATATTATTAAAAAATATATTTAAATTTTAAAATTTAAAAATATTTAAAAATAATATTTAAAATTTAGAAAAATAATTTAAATATATATATTTAAAATTTAAAACTATATATTATAAATATTTCAAATATATATTTCAAGTTTTTTAAAATTAATCATAAAAAATAAATAAAATAAATAAAGATAAAGGACAAAACATAAAAAAAAAAAGAAACTAAAGTCAAAAAAGTAAAAAAAAAAAAAAAAAGAAAAGAAAAAGAAAGTAACAGTAGGGTGGTGTCAGGGAATCTGGTGTGGCCAAATTAATTGGCTCCACCAGAAAATGGTAATTTTTTTTAAGTCCTCCATATTTTTAGAAATTTCAGTATTTTCTTGGTATTTATACAGGTGACGCCATTCTACATGGCTCTATCAAAAAAATAATTTTTTTTATGGATGCTGACGTGGCATGTTGGTGGCGCCAAATAATTTGGCTCCACTAACTTTTATTATAGATTTCAGGTCATTTTCGTATTTAATTAAAAAAAAGGTCATTTTGATTATTAATTACATTTTTTGGGTTATTTTTATAAAAAAAAGCCGTTTTTCTGGTGTGTTTATGTCTTATGTTAGCCCACTTGTTTCTTCTATTCCTTTTATTATTATATTAGTCGGATTTTTTCAATAAAATAAAAAAAAAATAAATGTCATTTAAAATAATATTTTTTATTTTATTTATTAATCAACATCATTTATTATTAAAAATTAATTTTAAAATGAGACCTATTTTAAATAAAATGAAATATTAATTAACCTAGAACTCAAGGTTTCCGTATATACTTTAGTTTCTTCTTTTATATCATATATATTTATTTAAATTGAATTATAAATATATATTCATATAAAATTTTATATTTTATTATTTTAATATTGTAAATTATTAAAAATGAAATAGAGGTAAAACAAATTCTATTTTACCAAAGATAAGACTATTCTTTTCTTTTTAAGTAAAATGAGGTAAAATAATATATTTTCTTGTTTTAAAAAATAAATGTAAATTAAAATAGTATTTAATTTGTCGTATTTATTTATTAATTAGTACAATTTCTTATTAAAAATTAATTCTAAGATGGGACTTGCTTCAAATATAACCAAAAAGAAAAAAAAGAAAAATTTTGGAACTCAAACAACTAACCTAGAACTTAACGTTTCCAAATATACTTTTATTTCTTCTTTTAGATTATATACATCTTCAAATTTAATTATAAAAATACATAGATAATAATATAAAATTATATGTTTTATTATTTTAATATTGTAAATTATTAAAAAATGAAATAGAGTTACAACATATCAAAACTAGGGGTGTTCGACCGGTTAACCAACCCGAAATAACATTAACCGAATTAACCGACCCTTTAAAATTTTTAACAGTTAACTGAACCAAAATTTTTTTAAAAAAATTAACCGAACCGAAATTTTTTCGATTAATTCGGTCGGTTAACCGAATTAACCGAAAATTATATTTTTTTTAATTTTTGGTTAAAATAAGTATAAAATTAATCGAATTAACCAAATTACCTGAATTACTCGAATTAACCGAATTATTTGTATAAAATTATATTTTTTTATTTTTATTTTTAGTTTTAGATTTTTATTTTTATTTATTAAATTATTTGTAATTTTTATGATTGGGTTGGGTAATTGGATTGGGTTGGGTACTTGGATTAATATATATTAGATTGGATATTTGAGTTTATGTTGGATTGGGTTTGAGTGAATAGTGGGCTATTTATATATTATAATTTTATTTATTAATTTTTTCAGTTAACCGAAAAAATTCGGTTAACCAACCGGTTTCGAACCGAATTAACTGTTAACCGAAAACTCAAAAAATTATTAACCGACCCCCGACCGAATTAATTCGGTTAACCGACCGATTAACCGAATTCGGTCGGTTAACCGAATTTTTGCGGTTTTACCCGAATTTTGCACACCCCTAATCTAAACAAAAGGTTAGACCATTATTTTCTTTTTTAACTAAAATAAGGTAAAATATTATATTTGCTTGTTTTAAAAAAAATATGTAAATTAAAATAATATTTATTTTATTGTATTTATTAATTAATATATTTATTATTACAACTTAATTTTAAAATGAGACCAGCTTTAAGTTTAGCAAAGGACCTAGAATTCAATGTTTTCATATATACTTGTATTCCTTTTTATAAATACATTGGTATAAAACTAAAGTAATTTTACACCATTTTATAATTTTTTATATGATTAATATTTTAACAATTCAATCATCATGTTTCATTATTCGTTCATGTAGATCAGCACGTCAAGTTTGGTATAATTAAAAAATTTGAACTATTCATTTTAAGTAATAAAAAAATTCAATAATTAGATATCTATTAGTATAAACAATATTTTAGATCGATATAATAGAAATATCAGATCAATTAAAAATTTTACATGCATGACAAGTACAAAATCTTGATAAATTCAATTATTAGATTTTGAAAATATTAATTGTATAAAAAATTATAAATTGATAGAGAACCACTAAAATTTTACACTGTTTACATATCTATATATATATATATCTTCATTACTTTTACTCTCACTTCATCCTCCACCCCAACTTTCTCTCTCGTTCATTTTCTCTTGTTCTTCAATCTTAATCTTTTTCTAGAAACCATCACAAACTCAGTTGTTCATCTCTTTCAATTTTTGGACTCTCTATAAGGTATGATGGTTCAGTATGGGTTTCCCCTCCATTTAATTATTCTTTTCGCAAAAAATTGAAAATTTACATCATCAATAATTTATTTAATTAAATCTCTCTTATTTTTGAGATGTTTGCATGCTTGTGTTGATTTCTATGAATTTTTAAAATTGTATTTTTTTCGCTGAACTATGCTCCATCATCACTATTTTTGATGTTAATCAACTCCCTCGTATTTCCTTCCATATATATAGTTGTATGATTTATCATTCGTTTGACTTGGTTTTTATTCATGATTTGTCATTTATTTAACTTGGTTTTTATTTTATACGCATGTACCTTTTAATTTGGTATAACGATAAATTTAAAAGCAAATTAAAAAACTTTTAAAAAGAAATTTGAATGAGAGAGGAGAGGATTGTTGAAAATTTTTCATAGTAAATCTTTTTTTGAAAAATGAGAGAAGAGATCAGGAAGAGTTTTCAAGTACTTTGAAGCTTTGAAAACTTAAAAGAGTTCTTTTTATTATTAATATATTTTTAAAAATTTGCCCATGTCCCTTGAAACTTCGACGGTATTTATTAAAAAATATTTTTTTATATTGAATATTTATATTTTTCACCAGTTTTTTGAAAATATATGTATTGTTGTCACCTACACTTTGATGGTATCCAAAATATTCTTTTTTTAAAAAAAAAAACCAATGATTAAGTTATAATAAGGGGAATGGTATTATTAGTGCGTCAAGACTGTTAATTACGATAAATTTCAAGTTATTTTCATATTTAATTTTTTAAATTATTTTTGTAATTGATTAATTTTTTTGAGTTATTTTTACAAAAGAAAAAAAAAAACATATTTTCGTCTATGCCCAGCATTAGATGGGTCTACCGGCAACTTTATTAAATTTTATTAAGGTGATATAATATGAATATTTGCATGCATTGAATATAAATTCTAAATAACATTTATTTAAATTTCAAGGAAAAAATATATATTTTTTTACTTGCATCTATTCTAACAACTATTTTTTTCTACTTAAAGTTGCTAACTATATTCTTGATTAACAATATTCAATAAATGTACTAACAAAGTGCAGATATAGTTAGAAAATTACAAGCAATGTTTCTCATCTAAATAAGAAAAGAATAAATAAAATTTGGCATTGTTGGGGAGTAGATAAACAGTCCAAGTTCCATTGATATTATTTACTTTGTCTTTCTTTTTAAATTAAGAAATTAATTATCCCATGTTTCTATGCAACTAATTGTTTCAGGGGAGCTTCCAAGTGCCAGAACAAGATTCTATGGATATCAGTCGTATTGATGATCCAATTGAAATGGTAATTGAAAAGTTCTATTGTGTATACGACTGATTATTATTATTAGAATAGTACTTCAATTCAAATTGCTTTATCTTGAATTAATTTTTTTAGGCTTGACTTTAAATAAATTATTTACTTATTACTTAAGTCTTTCTTTTTAAATTAAAAAATTAATTATATTAAGCTTTTATGCAATTAACGGGTTCAAGGGAAGCGATTTAGAAGTATTATTGGATGTTCTAGGCCTGAGATTTATTTGGATACACAAGATTTAAATATTAAGCCTTCCGGGACTTCAATGGTAATTGAAAAGTCCTGCTGTTATTGTATATGCTTACAGTTGATTAATTATTATTATTATTAGAATAGTAATTCCATTCAAATCGATTTATTTTGAATTAAATTATTTTAGGCTCGACTTAGATAACTTATGTTTAAATGATAACTTTTTTTCAATTCTAATAAAATAAAATAATTTGGATTTCAGAGTCTATCCTAAGTAATATTTATCTAAAAGGATTCTCAAAGAAAATGTTTTTTTGCTTATGTAGATTTATTTTAACAATTTGAGATCTTGGGTATACGTTTATTATGTCTTTTCTAATTGAAATTGCTAATTATCTTCTTTATAAACAATGTGCAGATGTGCTAACAAATTGCATATATATATATATATATATATTATAATTATAAGGAATGTTTCTTATTGCAAAAATAAATAAATAAATAAATACATTTTGCCTTTGTACGGAAGTAGATGAAACAGTGAAATATTTTTGCCCATTGATACTATTTACTTATTACTTATGTCAGGCTCCTTCTCGTGGAATGCAGAGTCCAGAGGTAACTGAAAATCTCCTCTGTTTATATAGAGTGCCTCATCTACTACGTGAAGTGAATAAAAATGCCTATGAACCAAGTGTGGTTTCAATTGGTCCCTATCACTATGGTAACCCACAGTTGAGGGCGATGCAAGCTGTCAAACAGAGTTTCTTTTGGAAGAGAACTGAGAAAATGAACCTTAACGTCGAGCAACTTAAAATGACCATGAGAAGCTTAGAACCACAAATTCGCGAATGCTATGAAGAAGCAGCTTTTAAGGACTCTAACGAACTTGTAGAGATGATGCTCCTTGATGGCTGTTTTATTGTTCAGCTAATCCAGGGGTTTTATCCAGCAGAGGATTTTTTTAAAGTGGGACGTATTCAAACTGACATTCTTCATGATTTATTACTGCTAGAAAACCAGCTTCCTTTCTTTGTGCTTTTTGAGTTGTATCAGATGATGGTGCCCAATGCTGGAGGAGATGTTCGTGATCACTTGGCTCGCTCTGCTCTTTCTTTTTTCAAAATATCCCAATTTACTTCACAAAACAGATATCATGCATCTACTGGACTTAGTACATAGTTGTCAACATCCTTCAGCTCAAGGAAAGCAACAAGCAAACGCAGCACCAGCAGTAGAAGCATCGACAGCAGTAGTACTAGCAGAAGCAAAACCAAATTCCCAACGCTCATGGAAGTTCATACGTAGCGCAACAGAGCTGAAGGTGCTGGAATCAGTTTCTTTGGTGACCATACTGCGAAGATGACCATGTTTGATATAATGTTTAACGAAGATACTAAAGTACTCGAGATTCCAACCATACAAGTCAACAAGTGGACAGAATATTTGTTCCGTAATTACATGGCCTACGAACAGTTCTTTCCAAAGGGGAAACCAACTTATTTTGTTGATTATGCGGTGTTCATGGATAACCTCATCAACACAGGCAAGGATGTGCAACTACTTTGTGAAAGTGGAGTTATTGATAACTGGTTAGGAGACTATGAAGCAGTTGCCCTAATGTTTAACAAACTTCGGCACTCCATTTACATGATGTCTGATAACTTCTACTATGCTGAAATATTTGATAGGGTAAACAAGCATTGCCAAAGAAAATGGAACAAATGGAAGGCAGCATTGAAGAAAAATTATTTTAACACTCCCTGGTCCCTCATATCATTTCTTGCTGCGCTTGCCTTGCTCCTGCTTACCCTGCTGCAAACTATATTTTCGGTTCTTTCTTATCTTAAACAGTAAGACCAAAGCCAAAGTCCATCAAGTAAGTATATTCTAGGCCTAACTGTTGGTGTTATTCTCATGTTCATGTATAGTAGTTTATGGATGAGCAGTATAAATTCTTTTGGTTTTGTTAACCATGGGTTGATTTTGTATATATCGCAGATCTTCCTGGATTTCTTCTGCTGCTTTGGATTGTTAATCAGGCTTTGACACTATGCTATGGGAGTTTTGAACACTTGGCTTTCTACTTTATTGGTGACTTTGTCTTTTTAAGGTGTTATCTTGTTTCTCATTTAGGCTCCTTTGGATTGGCTTTTTCCAGCCAAAGGAAGCCTGAATTTCTAGATTTGTAGAGTGTAGTGTCTTTGTGGATTCCTTTTTTATTATGACTTGGTATGTGTTCCAAGTGCTTCGTGTTATTAGTTTGGTCTGTGTATGAATAAGGATTGGTTTGGGATGTGGGATACATGTTCATCTTTCTGTGTAATCTCTTCTTTTTATTTATTTATTACGTTGGATTCAATCAACTTGTGACATATATATATATATATATATTGACTTTTAGTGATGAATATATATATTTGAAAATAACTTATAATTGTATCAACAGTAGCTATTAGAATAAATAATTATAAGTATTGAATTAACAAAGCCTTAACAGATTTGTTTAATGTTAGAGGAAACTTTTATAATTTTAAAAATGCCTCATCACTACGTGAAGTAAATGAAAAAACCTATGAACCAAATGTGATTTCAGTGGCCCCTATCACTATCGTGAGCCACACTTGGCAAGGATGGAAGATATTAAAAAGAGGTGGTTTGAGAAGTTTGTTGAGAAACCCCACCATGGTCTCAACCAATTTCTAGAGGCAATGAAACACTTGCAAGGAAAATCTCACAAATGGTATGAATATCCTCTTCCTCCTGACCTTGAAGTTTAGCTAATCCAGAAGGGTGATTTAGATTATTTTAGCGAACTGGGACGACATGTTTCATGTGACATGCAGTACGATTTGTTATTTCTAGAAAACCCTTTTTTTGTGCTTTTAAAGTTGTATAGCATGATAAACCCAAATCCTAGAAACCGAGGACATTTTTATCACTTGGCTGCATATGCTCTTGATTTTTTACGCGGAGATCCCCCCTATTTACCCAAAAAGGCTACTAGTATCAAGCATCTTCTAGGCTTGGTACATTCTACTTTCCATCCTTCACTTCTAGTAATCCAAGCAAAAATAGCAAGAAGAGAAGAGACTTTCCAAATCTCACGGAACTTGATGCCTAGCACAACAAAGCTAGAAGATGGAGGGATTTGTTTCTTAGGTGTCCCAATCCAAAATATGCAAAACCAGGAGCAAGGGAAAGAGAATATGTTTGATATAACATTTGACAATGACACCGATGAACTCAATATTCCAATCTTAAAATTCGGTGATTCCACAGAGCCTATGTTATGAAATTATATGGTATACGAACAATTATTCACATGGGAGGGGCCAAATTTCTTTCTTGATTATGTCATATTCATGGATAAACTCATCAACACAAGCAAGGATATGGAGTTACTCCGTAAGAGTGGAATTATTGATAATTTTTTAGAAAACGATGAAGTAGTTACCCAAATATTTAACAAACTGGGGGACTCCATTTATTACAGCCTAGAAGACTTTTACTATAAGGATGTAGCTGATCAAGTGAACAAGCATTGCAAGAGAAAACGGAACATATGGAGGGCAAAATTGAAGAAATTAAGATTATTTTCACACTTTGATAAGTACTAAAAATAACATGTTTTAACCTTATTTTTAATGCGTTTTTGGATGATTATCTGATGTTAACTTTGAGCTTTTTTGGGTGATTATCCGGTGTTAATTGTGAATTTTGTAACGCCCCAAAATTTGAGTTTTTATTATTAAGTCATGTTGATGAATATGTGTCTACTTTTGTGGTTATGTATTTTGTTTGCTCACTTGAGATCTAAGGTTCAAGTCAATAAATTTTAGAATTTTGTTAAGTTCCTTACTCGAACCCTTAGCTTAGGATTCCTTAATTAATTAAGTTTAATTTTGTACATTTTATGTCAAAAATGAGCCTACTGGTTCACTAGTGAAGTATCTATCTACTTTATGGTTTAGTGTTTGATTCATTGCATATGCAACAAGGATTTTTTTTTTTTTTTTTGCATTTTTTCATAAAAACCTATTTGAAATTTAAATGTCCTTCCCTCTTCTATCATTTGACGTCCTTCTTCGTTTTTCCCAATCTTTTTTTCTTCTTTTCTTTTTCGTTAACATCTTTGTTAATTCTCTTTTTGTTTGTTCTTCCTGTGTAAATTGCTTTGTTAGATCACGTTATCGCTTGTTCCGGTGTGTTTCAAGGTAAGTTGAGTTGTTGTCCATGTGATCTTCTCATACGGAACGCCAATCGTATATATAGACAAAAAATCCGCATGAAACAATCAGAAATCCACATTTAACCGAAACAGATAATAGCGAAAGTTAACACAAAATCAACGACAGAACTTACGAGTTTACCTTTCAATCGAAGCAACAAAAAACTAGAACTCCCAATTCAGCCGGTAACAATTACGAAAACAAGCAAGAAGAAAAACAAGATGTAAAAGAAAGAAAAAGAAAAAGAAAAAAAAGGAGAAAGGAAACAACGTGAAACTAAACTTAACGATCAAACCAAAAACTAACAGACTTTACTGGCAGCATAAAAAAATATTTTTTTAACACATACATAGATGCTTGAACATAGGACTAGCAAGTATACAAAAACTTAACTATTGAACCACTAGACTCATCATTAGAGGTGTGCATGGGCCGAGCCGGGCCGGGTTTAGGTCGGGCCTAGATAAAATTTTAGGCCCGTTTTCTAGGCCTAGGCTCGACCCGGCCTGAAATATGGGCCTAAGAATTTGTCAAAACCCGGCCTAAAATAAAATTGTTAAGCCCGAGCTCGACCCGGCCTGGCCCATATTAAATTTTTTTAGCTTATTTCATTAAATAAAAAATTTTAAAATAGAATAAATCAAATACATTTAAACTTTTTTTTTTGAAAAGGGGGTCGACTAGGGTTTGAAAACAAAAATTAAAACGGGAATCGCCACTAATCTTTTATTAGGTGTGATCGGATCACCTTATAGTTTTTCGTTTTAATAAAATGTTTCAGTTTACTAAAATAGTGCTTTTGGTCTACGAAATTCGAGAAAACGGGTTCGGAAGTCTATTACGTGCGAGGAAGGATTAGCACCCTCGTCACGCCCAAAAATTGGTACCTAATTGATTAATTAATGTCCTAATGTCGAAAATTTTAAAAGATTTTAAAATACGATCCCTTTTAAAAAATGTTTGAATAACTCGAATTGGATGTTAAGATTTTTCCTATTCCTATCACATCTAGTACGTTAGGATACGATATTTTAAACCCTTAAAGCCAAGATCGTCTTTTGATTTTCAAAGCTCATGCATCGAAACTAAAAAGGGTATTCGGTTGTTTGGGTCATAAAAATCGAAACCCAACACATTAGGGCACGATTTCTCGAATTTCCAAACACGAAATATTGCCTTTATTAAAATTTCCTTTTTTGTACGAATTTGGATAAAATTAATGAAATATTTAAAAATTATGTATGTTTAGTTCATTCGATTATGGTATAAAATAGGGCTAAAATGTAAGGAACAATGACGTATTTAATGAAAATGGTAACGCGACATAATTTGTAATAATATAAAAAAGGTGCGTGTACATGAAACGATGATATATCTAAAATAATAAATGAGCAATGGCATTTACTAGTTAAATCTAATATTAATTAAACAAAAATAATAAATAAAAGTAGAATGTACATATAATAAAGTAAACGTGAAAGTATGAAATAATAATAATAATAATAATAATAATAATAATAATAATAATAATAATAATAATAATAATAATAATACGATAAAAATGTAAAGATTGAGAAAAATAATAATATAATAATAATATCCAAGTTTTAAAATTATAAAAAGGTAAACAAAGTAAAATAGATGTATGTAAGGAAAAAAAGAATAGATAAATAAATATAAAAGAAATATAATAGTAATAGTAATAGTAATAATAATGCAAAGCTAATTAATTTAATAATATGATAATAATAATAAATAAGTAAAATAAAATGGAAAATAATAAAAGGAAATACGGGAAAATATATAAAAAGAAACAAATAATAGATGGATAGACAAATAAATAAATATTACTAGCGAGAAAATGATAAAAAAAGCAAATATTTAAATGAAGATAATAAGAACAACAAATATTTAGAAAGTAAGCATTAAAATCCTTAATATATATATATATATATATATGAGGGATATAATATATCAAATAGATGAATAAATAATATGATAATAATAACAATAATAACAAACGGAAGAAAAAAA
The DNA here is from genome assembly GCA_025698475.1 of Gossypium anomalum. Lineage (NCBI taxonomy): Eukaryota > Viridiplantae > Streptophyta > Magnoliopsida > Malvales > Malvaceae > Gossypium > Gossypium anomalum. The sequence goes on from CM046968.1 coordinate 81,893,105, forward strand.
AAATTAAAGGCATAAAAAATACAGAATGCAAATAAAATGAAAATAATAACCATTTAAAAATTAAAGGAAGATAAATAAATAAATAAAATAGACAGAACAATCATACATATAAAATAAGCTTGAAGTTAAATAAAGGATTAGATTGGGATTAAAAAAAATTCAGAGTCTAAATCATAATAAAATAAATGAATAAACAAAAAAGGGACCGAAATGAAATACGCACAAAAGTGGGCGAACCGAAGTAGGAATATTCCCACACCATCAAAATGACGTCGTTCTAATAAGTACTAAAATGTAATTTAAATAATATTTTGGGCGAAATTTAAAAAAGTAACAATGAGCTGATTTGAAAGGACCAGAAAAGAGGAGGGACCATTTGCATAATTTATCCCAAAAGCAGAAACATGCAGATCCTGGGGTTTGTGGTGACGTTTCATTAGTTATTAAAACTAAAAAAAAAAATCATTTGAAAGGCCATCTGCCATTTTCTACAAAAATAAAAACAAATCCCTAACTCCCATTCTTTTATCCCTCATTTGGAAGCTAGGCATTCTTAGCCCACGATCGGAAGAAGAAGGTTTTCCCTTTATTCCCTTTTGGGTTCAGTTTCAGCGACGGAGAAGGAAACTCCGGCGACGTGACCGTGAGGTGATTCAGGTAAATTTTCCTTTCTTCTTCCTTTTATTTTCGTATATATATATAAAAAAATAAATAGTGTGTTGTTGGTGAGAAAGAATTAATAAAACGGGGCGTAGCAGATTAGTTAAACGGGGAGTTTTGACAATAGAAAATGTCCACATCAGCTTATCCATGTCAGCTTCTTATTTCTTTTTTAAGTACGAATGATAGATGTAAACGGTTATGTATACTTTTACTGAATGAAAATAAGAAATCTTCTTCTTCTCTGAGTTTTCTCTTCTCTCAAATCTTCTCTATTCTCCTTCTTTATTCCAATTCTTCTACTTACCATTTCGGAGCGTAGCAAAGGTATCAGAGCTATTACGATCCCTATCATGGTCGGTGATGGTGTTTCGACAAGACTGCAGAAAAAGGTGAGTGCTTTACAGCAAGATATGTCCAAAATGCAAGAGTTTCGTGGAGATCTACAGACTCTTTTTGGTCAGTATTTTAGACCCCCGATTAAGGGTCAAACTGCAACGGCAGACAAGTGGAAAGGGGTATTGGGCGCACCTCCTGGGTTCCTTCCCAAGGATGTGGGGGTTGGTCACAATCTGGGTGATGGGAGCAGCGTTCATCCGGGCAATCAGTTGTGTGAGTTTGGAAAGGTGGAAAAGGGTAGTCGACTGGAGTGTCCCAAATTTGATGGCACCGATTTTCGCGGGTGGTGGACCAAACTTGAGCAATTTTTTGAAGCGGAAGGTACGCCAAAGTCCAACAAGGTTCGTTTGGTAATGCTCAACTTAGAGGGACGAGCTCTTGAGTGGCATCATTTTTACTCCCAACGTAATGATGGTCTTCAAATGATATCTTGGCCGGCTTATTTGAAGAGCTTGCAGGAACGCTTTGGTTTTGGATAGTTCGGGAATCCGATGAAAGTATTGGTAAATCTGAAGCAAACAGGTACGGTAGAACAATACCAAGATTCTTTTGTGGGTTTGCTAAATTAATTGCATCTTCCAGAATCATATGCTCTTAGTATTTTTGTTAGTAATTTGAAGACTAAAATTAGCCATTATTTGGATCTATTCGAGCCTTCTACCTTGATGGAGGCGTTCCATCTCGCTCGAAAGATCAAGGTGCTCCTCGTTGGTTCTGCTAAGAAAATCTCGACACCCTTGCATAGCTCACCTGGATCATCATTCAATCCCTCGATTATATCGGGTTATTCCTCACCACCCATGAGAGCTAATTTAGTTTCACAAGCGGGGAGTAGTATTCCAGGTAGCAAGTCGACTTCTCGTTCGATTTCACCAGCACTAATGGCTGAACGGAAATAGAAGGGATTATGTTTTTGGTGTGGCACCAAGTATCAGGTGGGGCATAAATGTGTAAAATCACAGTTGTATCAGTTACTACTAGAACCTTTTTCTGATGGAGAAGCGGAGGAATTTCAAGAATGTTTGGATCGATTAGAAGAGAGTAGTCCAGAGGAGAAATCACCCAAGTCACCTATAATTTCACTACACGCTCTGACTGGTATGCAGGGCCATAATACTATGCGAGTGGCTACTAGAGTCGGTTCGAGTTAGGCTATTACTCTAGTGGATTCCGGTAGTACTCATAATTTTATTGATACACGATTGGTTAGTAGATTGTCATTGCCGGTGACCCAGCAACAGCAATTGAAGGTTTCGGTGGCAAACGTGAGCTGTTTATTCACTAGAGGTTTATGTAGGAAAGTACCATGGGAAGTCCAGAATTACCGATTTGAAACCAATTTCTTGGTGTTACCTTTAAAAGGGTGTGATATGGTGCTAGGAGTTCAGTGGTTACTTACCTTGGGAGATATCATTTGGAATTTTAGTTCCTTAACTATGTAGTTTACAGTCAAAGGTGAAACATGTACCATGCATGGCATTGTTCCTGGTTCAATAGCAGCACAGAATTCTACTTCGGAGTCAAAATGTTTTTTAACAGTCGGGTAGACTTTAGGGCCTTATATGTTGGTGTCGAGTTCCCCTAGTCAAATGACACTATCAGTTATGGTGGCAAATGAATTGGAGGAGAAACTTCAGGGGCTATTAGAGGATTTTGCTAATGTTTTTCAAGTACCAAAAGGGTTACCTCCCCCTCGCCTACAAGATCATTGAATTCTATTAAAGGATGAAAGGGTGGTGATTAAGATTCGGCCTTATAGATATCCAGCCATTCAGAAAGGGGAAATGGAGAAACTAATTCATGAAATGCTCCAAGCTGGAATAATTCGAGATAGCAATAGTTCTTTTGCTTCCCCTATTGTGATGGTCAAGAAAAAAGACGGAAGCTGGAGGCTCTGTGTTGATTGTAGACAATTAAATCAGCATACTATAAAGGATAAGTTTACCATTCCCATAATTAAGGAGCTACTTGATAAATTGGGGGAGGCTCAAGTGTTCTCCAAATTGGACTTGAGGTCCGGATATCATCAAATTTGGATGTGGGAGGGCGACATACACAAGATAGCACTTAGAACACACGAGGGGCATTATGAGTTTCTCGTTATGCCTTTTGGCCTCACAATACCCCCTCTAGTTTTCAAGCCCTTATGAATACGGTATTTAAGCCATAGTTGTGAAAGTTCGTGCTTGTATTCTTTGACGACATCCTCGTATATTCACGATCATGGTCCGAACATTTGCAACATTTGAAGTCTGTTCTTTTGGTTTTGAGAGAGCAACAGTTGTTTGCTAAAAAGAGTAAGTATTGTTTTGGAACACCTCAGATTGAGTATTTGGGACATGTGCTACATGAAGGTATGGTTTCTATGGACATGTCAAAGATCGACTGCATCTCTAAATGGCCACTCCCTCAGTCAGTGCAGGAATTGCACAGCTTCCTTAGTCTTTCTGGGTATTATCGGAGGTTCATTAGAAATTATGGGGTGATAGCTAGACCTCTTAAGGATCTGTTGAAGAAAAACGCGTGGGGTTCGTCTAACCGAGTGTCCACAGCTTTTCAAGAGTTGAAAATGGCCCTATGTGTAGCCCCTGTTCTAGCCCTACTAAATTTTTAGCTTGAGTTTGTAGTGGATACTGACGCCAGTGGAACTGGGGTGGGAGCCGTGTTGCAACAGCAGGGGAGACCGGTGGCATATTTTAGCAAGGCTCTAGGAGTACGACATCAAGCTTTATCTATATATGAAAAAGAGATGTTGGCAGTGTTATTGGCAGTTCGAAAATGGCATTCTTACCTGGTGATGAGACATTTCAAAATTCGAACTAACCATCAAAGCCTGCGTTTTCTATATGACCAGGTAGCCATTACACCTTTCCAACAATGATGGGTCGTTAAGATGCTCGGCTATGACTTTGAAGTTTCATATAGAAGAGGAGCCAACAATAAGGTCGCCGATGCTCTATCTCGATAGCCCAAATTAGAGGAAGGTCAGATTTTTCACTTGTCCACTAGTTCTGTTATATCTAAACTTTTACAACAGGTGCAGCAATCCTATTAGTTTGATGTTAAGCTACAGAAGGTCGTGCAACATGCTCAACAGTCTAAGCTTGCCAATCACAAATATTCTTGGGACAGTCGTTTCCTACGCAGAAAGGGGAAGATTGTGGTAGGAAGAAATCTACAGTTACGACAAGAATTATTTCCCCATTTCAATGCCAGTATTGCTGATGGACATTCGGGGGTGTATGCGACCAAGAAAAGGATGGTAGTTTGCTGTATTGGAAGGGCTTAACAACTGATGTAAAATATTGGATACGTGAATGTTTAATCTGCCATAAATGCAAGGGGGAATCGGTAGCTTCTCTAGGACTCCTTCAGCCTTTGCGTATTCCGAATCAGGCTTGGGCAGTGGTTAGCCTAGACTTCATCGAGGGCTTACCGAACTCTAACTGAAGAAACTCTATCTTGGTTGTGGTAGACCATTTGACCAAGTATGGTCACTCTTTAAGCTTATCCCATCCTTACACAGCTAAAGAGGTAGCTCAAGAATATATGAATCATGTCTACAAGCTCCATGGTATACCTGATTCAATCATCTCTGACAGGGACAAAATCTTTGTTAGTCGATTTTGGTAGGAGCTATTTCATCGATCAAGAACCAAACTACTACTATCAACAATATACCACCCTCAAATAGATGGGCAAACGGAGGTCTTGAACCGGTGTCTTGAGAATTACTTGCGGTGCATGACTAAGGAGACTCCTGCAAATTGGTTTCATTGGTTACCATTAGCAGAATGGTGGTACAATTCTTCTTTTCATTCGTCTATTAGGCTAACTCCTTATGAAGCCTTGTATGGACAGCCCCCACCGCCGCATATGCCATACTTAGCTGGAGCTTCTTCGGTGGTAGTGGTCGACAGAAGTCTGCAAGCTCGAGAAGCTGCACGAAAATTATTGTATTTCCACCTAAAACCGGCTCAGACTCGCATGAAATAGTTTGCGGACAAGCATAGAACTGAGAGAATTTTTCAGGTGGGTGATTTGGTATACTTGAAGCTGCAACCATATAGGCAGCAATCTCTCAGAAAAGTCATCAATCAAAAGCTATCTCCCAAATATTATGGCCCTTCTCGGGTGATCAAGAAGGTCGGGGAAGTGGCTTATACGTTGCAGTTACCTCCGGGTTCTCGAATTCATCCAACTTTTCATGTGTCTCAGTTAAAGAAACATATTAAGGTGACTCCATCTCAAGCTCAGTTACCTTTGGTGGATGCTCATGGGGCTTTACAGAAAGAACCAGTTAGAATTGTGGATAAGAGGATCGTTAAAAAGGGAAATCAAGCTGTTACTGAAGTTCTTGTTGAATGGGTTGATTCTTTTCTTGAGGATGCAACTTGGGAAGTTCTGCCTTTGCTGCAGGCCAAATATCATCAATTCCATCATTGAGGACAAGGATTTTTTAGGAAGGTAGTACTATTGTTGGTGAGAAAGAATTAATAGAACGGGGCGTAGCAGATTAGTTAAACGGGGTGTTTTGACAATAGAAAATGTCCACGTCAGCTTATCCACGTCAACTTCTTATTTCTCTTTTAAGTACGAATGATAGATGTAAATGGTTATGCATGCTTTTACTGAATGAAAATTAGAAATCTTCTTCTTCTCTGAGTTTTCTCTTCTCTCAAATCTTCTCTATTCTCCTTATTTATTCCAATTCTTCTACTTACTATTTCGGAGCGTATGATAGCGATTTAAAAATCGAAAATAAAAAGGTCACCTTTAGCAAATTTATTTCTCTCTTTCGATTGATTGTCTCTGTTTTTTTATTTTCTTTGTATTTGACTGCTTTTTTATTTTTGCTTGAATCTCCGCTTTTTTTTTATGTTTAAAAATCTTGTTTTTTGTATTGATTGGCTCCCTCCATTACATCGATGATTTTTAGTGGCTTTTATAGCCGAGAATATTACAAATACATTATCTATTTTGCTACTGCTTCTCCTGCTTCTTTGCTATCTGTGTTTCTTGTTTTTGTTTCTGTTGTTTGGTTCTTGCAGGCGTTGACGAGGGCGGAGAAATGGGGTTCTTGCTATTTTCGTGGAAGGTTGCAGACAGACCTCGGGACAAGGCACGGGCGACGTGGTCGAGGAGGGAGCAGTGGATGGTGCGGCGCACATGGAGAAGCTAAGGTTTCTTGCTAACTTAAGATAGTGGGCCATGTGGGCCATGTGGGCCATTAGGTCATTATTTATTTTAGGTTTTAAGTCTAATTTTTTTGTAAATGGACCTTTTTAATTTGGACTTTGGTTTGGTTTGTTCTGTAATTTGGGCTTTGTTTATTAATGCCCGATCAAATTTGGGCATTTACATTGGATATTAAATGATGAAATGGAAGTTTTAGTTGTTGATTAAAATTAGTTTGTTAAGTGATTTTTGTTAGCTTTTAGTTAAAGGAATAAATAGATTAAATATTTGAATTGATAGGGAATCTTTGAAAATTTAGACTAATGTGGGCTGTACGTGGAAGGTTAAAAATTCGATTTGGCGTGATAAGGTATAAAATATTGTTAAACTAAGAATTTTGGGTTTAGAGACTAAATTGTGATAAATGTAAAAGTTTAGGGAAAATATGTAAATAATGAAAGCTTAAGGGTCTCATGCATTGAATTGAATTTGAGATGTATGTGATGTAATAAATTGAATTTAATTATTATATAGACTTAGTCAAAAAGACAATATGTAACATCCTGAAATATGGCCTAATCGAAATAATGGTTTCGAGACCATAAATTTGACGTTAAAATATTTAGATTATGACCATTATGAGATTTAGAATATAAGAATATGCATGTGGTAAAGTTTCATGAGGAAATTTTAAGAATAAAGTGTACAATTAGAAAATAAGGACTAAATTGAATAAGATGTAAAACTTGGGTTTTGGGTATAATTTGTGTGAAATTGTTTTGAATTATAAATTAAAAGGTCTTAAAGAGTAATTTGCCCAATTTCTAAATTTTTGGACAAATATGGACATCTAAGGAAATTTTTGTAAGTTTAGTGAGTAAGGGCATTTTGGTCATTTGGATATTAAATGAATTAAAAAGGGAAAAAGAGTAAAAAATCAGCTCATCTTTCTCATGTTGCTGCCGAAACTTCAAGGGGTACCATAGCTAGGGTTTCTTCAACTTTCAAGCTTGATAGTAAGTCAATTCTATCCCCGTTTTTAATGCTCTTTTCATTTTTGACATCCTTGCAACTTGCTCTCTTCATTCCTACCCATATTTCATGCTAGGGTTTATTTTTAGAAAACTACCCATGCATGAGTTAGATGTATTTTGATGGATTATGGAGGAATATGATAGTTTAAGGTATAGAGAACAACTTTTGTTAAGTGATTTTGCATGGAAACCCTAAAAAGGACTTATTTGTAAAAGTTAAGAAAATGGGTAGAAAAGTGTGAAATTAAGGAAAGTATGGGCTTCTATAAGTACAAGAAGTATTCATCTAGGCTTGGGTAACCAAGAAATTACTTGCATTTCATCATATGAGCCTAGGGACTAATTTGTGAATAAGTGAAAGTTTAGAGGTAAAATGGTAATTTCATCAAAGCATGAATTTAGGGTCGATTTGAGTAATGTATGAAGTTAATGAGCTAAATTTATTATTATAGATCAAGAAAGATGAGAACCGAATCTTGATAAATGCAAGAACAAGGCGTTCGAGGCATAGGCACTATTCCGAATATTTTGTACCGAGGTAAGTACACGTGCAAATAAATACCTTAATTGATGTTTTAAATGTTCAAATGACATTTAGATAAATAACATGATATTTGGTTACTTTGTTGCTATAATATGTTTTTATGTTTTGTGTTTATGTTATAAGTGTTGCCATGTTAGTATTTGTACATGATAATGCCATATGATATGAGGCCAATATTCCGAGAATGTTTGACAAAGAGACGAAAGTCCGAAAATCCCATTTGAACTTAGGAATAGGTAAGGATACAAGTGACATGTCACTAGGATAGCTATGTATGTATGAGCTCATTTGACGACATGATACATGCTAGGTCTGAGAGCTTGTGTAGCCTCGTTGAGAGGCATGTAATTATGTGGTACACACTAGGTCCGGGAGCTTATGTAGCCTTGTTGCGAGGCGTGGTTATGTGATGCAAGCTAGGTTCGGGTGCTCTTATGTAACCCTATTGAGAGGTGTGCTATTTTATGTTTATGGCACTTCGGTGCGTTTATATCCGAGTATCCTGTTCATTATTCCAAATGTTCAACGAGTAACGTATACGTAATTCGAATGTGAGCTAGGTAAGGCATGTACGTATGCATGGAAGCAAAGGTATGTGCATAAACTTGTGTAATCTTATAACTATGATAATTAATGGCAATGCATGTTTTTATGTATTATCCTTGAAAATGTAGATCATACGTTTTGATAGAATGTATGAAAAGGTGACAAAGATGTAAATCATGTTCTAAAGTCTAATTAAGATTTACTTTATTTGTATGTGTACTTACTAAGCTTTCTAGCTTACCCCTCCCTTCTTTCATTTCCTTTTAGATCCGTCAAGCTAGCTCGAAGGATCGGGAATGTTGAAGCTCGAGTCATACTATCAACTAAACTTTGGGTATAATACTTTTGATTATTTTGAGTCATGGCATGTATAGGTGATTGTTATTTTGTATATGTGTCATGTGGCTAGCCCGAATCAATGGTTCTCTATTTGGTATGATTATTTTGTATATGGCCAAGTGATTTGGTCCATATATTTATTTGGAATATTTTCCTATGATTATTCAATTGTATGCATGTCAAATTGTATATGTGCTTGTGGTATGGGTTAGATGGTATGATGATATGCATATTGGAGTGCATGAGGGATCTTGGGTGACCAATGGCTTGGAAAATAGCCTCCAAATGGTCTACATGGTTAGACACATGAGTAAGTGTCTAGACTGTGTGTGACACACGGACAACTCACACGGGCATGTCGTTCAGCCGTATGTCCCCTGCATCCCAAAATTTTTACGTTGCATGTTTTTTAGTGTCTACACGGGTTGGAGACACGGCCATATGTCTCAATCGTGTGGAGTACATGGCCTAACACATGAGCGTGTGCCTTGGCCGTGTGCCCCCTAAATGAATGATGATGTCATAAATAGAATGTCCAGGTTTTCGGACACGGGTGTGTCTAGCCGTGTGAAGGGACACGGGCATGTGTCTAAGCCGTGTGAAAACCACTGCACTTTGAGTGGAAAATAATAAAATTCATAATTCCACACGGGCTAGGGACACGCCCGTGTCCCAAGCACACGGGTGTGTCCCAAGCACACGGGCATGTGGTGTGCCTTCACACGGGCGTGTGAAGCCAAAACACAAAAATTTTCTTAAGTTTTTCATATGTTCTCAGTTCAGTCCCGGACAACTTTAGATGTATGTTCAGGCCTCGTAAGTCCATATAAGGGACTAAAATGATGGAATTGAAATTTTATAACCTGCATTTTAGTTGGATGTTTGTATGTCTGTCCGGTAATGCTTCCTACCCTATCCCGGTCTCGGGTACGGGTAAAGGGTGTTACACAATAACTAAGGAAAAGGAAAAATTGCGAAGTAGCCCTTGCTTTGTAATCGGAAGTACTCGTAGGTAAGTTTATTGTGTTTTTAAATATAAATGTAATTTCTTGTTATTATATTATTGTTTTCTAGCTAGTTGTATATATGTATGTAAAATTTCACTAGTTATCTATATGATATCGATTATTGCAAATGAGTACATATGAAAATAAATAATTAATGGTATCAATTTATGTGATTGCAAATTATTGACGATGATACATTGAATTTGTAGTATGTATACGGAAATGATAAAGTGCCTTTGAATGATGAATATGTATAAAGGTAACAAATTTACATATAATGCCCAGTTGAACGTAGTAATCGCTTAGGATACAATTGGCATGCCATTAGGGTCAATATGCGCGCTTATATGAGATTGCACTTTGGTGCCTTTGTTTGCATTTCGGTGCCTCTGTTTACACTTCGGTGTCTCTGTTCTTACTATAGTGCCTTTGATTGCACATTTGTGCCTCTGTTTGCACTTTGGTGCCTCTGTTACGCATTTATGATGCCTCTGGTGTGGTATATTACCCGAGTATCTAAGTCAAGTTACTTAGTTCATCGGGCTAAATGTTGATTGAATTACAATTTATTTATATGCTTAAATGTTAATACATATTCATGATATTAGTAAGTGAATGAGGATATAATGAACTACTTGTTATTATATGTGGACAAATGAAATGATGAAATGTGGTTTAAGCAATGTAAGTTATTTGAAAGGAGGTTTCCATGATATGTTTAGATATGTGAGCAAAAATTAATGTGGTTTGTGAACTTGTATTTGGATATCAGGAATTGTAAATTATCTCTTTGAATATATGTATCGAATAAGGTAAGTTAATTTGATGTTTATGTTATGAGCTTACTAAGTTTCTTTACCTTACTTGTTTCATTTATGTTCATAGTTGTCAAATTTGAGGACTAGCCGGACGGATCGATTGAGAGCTCACACTATCCAACCATCTTGGTAGCCTTTGTATTTCGTTTTGGAATGTGGCATGTATATAAATCTTTTGTTGTGAATATGTAAATGTTTAGCTATAATGGTATTTCTAGCGAAATGGTTGATTATGAATATGTATGTTTGAAGTGTTTTGGTTGGTAAAGTGTTTTGGTTGGTAATCTTTTATGTTAAGAATTAAGTCATGGTGCTTGAATGGTAACTTGATATGAGTATTTGTATTTGGTCAATTTAGATGATGGTTTGAGTATGGATATATGACTAATGTTAGTACATTTTAGTTTGGTTATTTGAGTGAATGATCATTAATTGTGGTGCCTTTGAAGGACATATTTTTTAAACATAGGATGAATGACATTTTGGCATGTAATTGGTGTTTTAAATGTGCTTTTGAACCATAAAAATGATTTAGAGATGGCATGTCTTGTTGTGTAAGGAATGGTGCATGGATTAGCTTGAATTAGTATTTAAAATGGAGCACACGGCCTGAGACATGGGCTGTCACACGACTGTGTGCCACAAACGGTCTCCTCACACGGACGTGTGTATTTATTGTTTTTAGTTGCAATATCTACACAGCCTGTGACAAGGACGTGTAACCAAAAACAGTTTTTTACATGGTCTAGCACTCTACCTGCGACACGACCGTGTGACCCAACTTTGAATACATATAGTCTGGCACACGACCTACGACACGGTTGCGTGGCTTTATTTCGAATACTCAAATGGGTGGGCCCATGGGCTGGGACACAACTATGTGTCCTAACTTTGAATGTTCAAAAGATCTGAGCTATGTCACACAGCCTGGCCACACGGTCATGTGATCCCTGATTTGCAAATTTTTAAAATTTTCTGAAATTTTTTATTTTGTTTCGTTTTGATCCCAAGTCATTCTCAAATTGTTTTTAGGAAATCATAAGCCTAACTTAAAGCCCTCATAAGTGTATTTATATCATGAATTGATTTGCTATTTATTTGTTTGTGAATTATTTGCTTAACTATTTTGAAATAAAGTCAAATGTTCTGTTTTGCTCGGTAACACTCTGTAACCCGAATTCGGTAACGGAGATGGGTTAAGGGTGTTACACAAGCACACACTTAAATAATAGTATAGTTGACAAAATAAGTTATGTTATTTTGGTTTATTATTTGAAATTAATTAGACGTGGCTCACGAAAGAATTGATGAATCACTCCAAAGAATGGATATCTATAATATATAATTTATATAAAATCATGAGTTCAGAGAAATTTTTGAAGTGACAATAATAATTTATTATATTATTATTAAGTTGATATTTTAAAAGTAATTATAATATTTAATTAGATGTAATTACATCTTCTTTATTTATTTTAGGTTGTAATAAGGTATTTCTAGTTTATGTATATATTTGTGCTATTTATGATAAAATAAAAATGATAATTTTGATTTTATGAATTTAATAACAATTTACTTGTATTTTTTTTACAGTCATACTTTTAGAGCTCTCCGAGGGTGATTGTATTACTATATTTGTTAATTATGTACTTCCACTTACCAACCTGACGTCCTAGTTTACTATATTTATTAATTATCAATTTGTTTGATGTCCATCCATCTACCAACCTGACGTCTTAATTTGCTATATAGTTCCATGTTTTAAGTATGTTTTAATTTGGTATACTCATAATTTTATATCTATTATCGATTCGGTATTTATTTATTTTTTAGTTAAATTTGATTATTAATTTTTTCAAAAAAATCTAATCATTTTTTTAATAAAAATTTTGATTAAACCATGTTTTTTTAATGATGTTGGCTTAACAACCTGCATATGTTAGGGGACTAGATCCGTCTACTTTATATTGGCATGACACTATTTATCTTACATGTCACATCAATAAATAATTTAAAAATATAAAATATAAAATATAAAAATTTATAAAAATGTTCATAAAAATTCAAAAAAAGAAAGCATGAAGCACTTATGGATTATCATACGAAATAGAATATTTTAGTCAATATTTCTGTTAAAAAAATTTGACTTTTTTTTTTAAAATTTTGATGATTTAATTTGACTCTTTTTAAAAAATTTAGGCCAAATTTAACAAAAAAAAATAAAGACTAGATTAAAAATGTAAACATTAAAAATTAAATTGATCATGAAATTAGAAATCGGGCTTCATAATATATAAATATTATTTTCAAGTAATTGGAAGCTAAATTTTGTGTTCTAAAAATTAGAAGCTAAAATCATGCCAACAATGCCATGAAAAACAAAAAATGCCATGAAAAACAAAAATAAGGTGAAAGAGCTCAATGATAAGTGTCAAAAGTAACACATTTTAACCTTGTTTTTAGTGCATATTTTGGATGATTATGTGGGGTTAATTGTGAATTATATACTCCTAATGTAACGCCCTAAATAATTTAAGTCTGTTTTTTTGAAATTTAATACAAATATGTATCTACTTCAGTGGTTAAGTGTTTTGGGTGTATGTTTGAGGTTTTGAGTTCAAGTCCCACATTTGGAAATTTTGTTATTTTTTATCCTAGCCTTATTCCTGTTGGGTAGGCTTTTGTTATATTGTTTGTAAACTTATATCAGAGTGAACCTGCTAGTTTGAGTGGTAAGGAGTTAGCTTGCTAGAGGTCTTGTGTTTGAATTATCATGCATGTATGGATGTTAATTTTTTGCGCCGATTGTGTGGTAGAATTGAGAGTTAGTGGGTTGGTTAGTAGTGGGATAATGTGTGGGGTTGAGATATTATGGGGTTCTAATTTTATTTTATTTTTATTTTTATTTTTCTCTCTATCTTCTCAAGTTTCTGACATCGGTTTTCACTTCTCCTCTTCCTTCCTTCTTTCCATCTGTGCTTTCTTTTTGTGTTGTTTTTCACTCCTTATTCTGAATCAATTGTTCTAATCGTTGGGGTTCGTTAATTTGATTGCTTTCATTAGTTTGGGTAAGTAAGTTCGTCAGCGTTTTTCTTTTTCTTTTCTTTCTGCTTGAAATGGCGTAACGGTGTGAATTTATGGATGTTAACGTTCTGTGGAATTATTGTGTAGGAGAAGTCGGTGAAGCAATGGGTTCCGCTCCAACAATCTAATTTGTGCGTGTGATCGGGTTTGATAGTGGTAAGTATTGATAGATTTGCAATTTGATCGCTAAAAAGGTGTTAGGTATTCTATTTTTAAGTGCTAGTGATCTCGGGAGTGGTTTCGCATCAAAATTGTACCAAGTGTGTACCCTTAACGCGAGAAAATAGGTTCAGTGAAAGCCAAAATTAGGGTCTGTCGATACCACACGGGTGTATGCCCGACCGTGTGGCTGGCCATGTGCGAGACATGGCCATGTAACTGAAGAAGGTGTGGTCGTGCGCAAGACACGACCATGTGACGATGTGAGTGTGGTCATGTGGGCCACATGGGCTAGTCAAGATTGGGCGTGTGGGTCACACGAGCAAGGCCAATATGGGCGTGTGGGTTACACGGGTGTGTAAGCCCACACGGGCAGGTGGGCCCAAAATTTTAAACTTTTCCCTAGGGTCGCACGGGTCATTCTGATTGATTGTGGGCCTACCATAGGGTCAGTAAGGGCTAACGAAACTTTATTTTATGTGACCCCACATGGTGAGATGGGATGGATAGAGATGGTGTGTAAAGGATGGGGGTAGGATTCTGTACATCTATTCTATACATCTAATTCTGATATCTATTTCTATTATGGACTTAGGTCCAAATCTGTATTTGACTGTATATGAAACTCTAAATATGTTGCATGACTATCTCTGTTAGGTTACACACTGAGTTTATAAAAACTCACGTCTGTTTGTCTTTCTGTTCAGGCAATCTACAAACATAGGTGGATTGGTGCGACGGAAGCTCACCAGTGACCACTTAGCAGAAAACTATTGTCATTATTGTTATTTAATGGTTTTTACTGAATTTTACAATTGTTGTAGGAGTTTTGTATATTTGGACTCTCCGGGCTTTTGGATTGTTTGGTTTAAATTTTTGGGTTTGGTTGCGTTATGATTCTTAAAACTGCGGCGATTCGACAAAATATCCGTTTTACGCAATCAAATGGTTTTAACAAATGGTTTTTGGGAACACGAGCTTCGTTTTTGTTTTAAAAGAATTTCAATCTTCTGCTGCAAAATAAATGGTTAATGTTAAAAAACTTCATACAACGATTTCAGTATATATATGTAAATGAGTATGTTTTATAAAACTTGGATGCTTTATCAAGTAACTAAACATGGTTTTATCGAAAACTCATCGGAGTTAGAAACCTTTTTCGTAGCATTCTCGGATTCGACCATAATGTCTAGGTAGAGTTTGGAGTGTTACATTTAGTGATATCAGAGCCAGGTTACAAAATTCGGGCTATGAATTTTGGGTTACAAATTTTGTTTTGAAATAGAACTGGTTTTCAAATAACTTGGATCATTTTAAGTAAGTATGTGGTACACCAAGTCTCCGGCGCTAATCCTATAAGTATCTCTAAATTTAGAAAACACTATAGTTAGTACTTTCTGAAATTGTACTGAGTTAGTTAGAGACTAAAACCTTTGAAATACTTCTGAACTTCTGATAATTAAGCATAAAATATCTATTAATAAACACTGGAATTGATGCATAAAATTTTATAATGTAGATAAAACTAAAAATATGATGAACGCTCATGGAACTAGCAGTCGTGGTATTTGTGGGCGCGGCGGGCGCTGTAGGGGGCTCGAGCTGAGTCTTCCTCATTGGGCAGTATGCCAAATTTATTCACAAGTGAGACACCGGTTTCATCTGCTTCTAAGAGTGGGTCTCAAAGCTGTTATGCTAGGGACGACGCACTGTCCCAAGCCATATTGAGAGTTTTAGAGAGGGTTGTTAGACCCCATTCTAGATCTGTGGGCCATGGGTCGATATCTGAACGATTTCGATCCAATGGAGCTGACTTGTTTAGGGGCATCACTGGAGCCGCCCCTACTGTGACCAAGTATTGGTTGGAGGACACTGAGAGAATTATGAACGACATTGACTACATTACTGAGCAGAAATTAAACGGTAAAGTCTCTTTGATTCGCGATGAAGCTTATCAGTGGTGGTTGCCAGTTGAGGAGGGTACTCAACTGTATCGTTTAAACTGAGACTACTTTAAAACTGCTTTCTAGGGAAAATATATGGGTGCGAGCTATGTTGGTGCTCATAGGCATGAGTTCATAAATTTCATGCAAGGTGATAAGTCTGTGGCCGAGTATGAGGTTGAGTTTATGAGATTGAGCCACTATGCTCGAGGCATGGTGGCATCCGAGTATGAGAAATGTGTTCGTTTTGAGGGATAGTCTAAGGGTTCTGATTATTCCACAGAGAGAATGTGAGTTTGCTGTTCTTGTGGATAAGGCGAAGATCACTGAGGAGGTCAAGCGCGTCGAGCGCCAGAACAGAGATCGAGAGAGAGGCAATCATAAGAGGGATTCAAAGCCCTCTAGTTCTACTCAGAAGTCTAAAAAGGTGGCCAGACCTGATGAGCCTGTTAGAGTGGGAGTTTCTGTTGCTCCTATTGGGAGTCAGCCTTGTGGTGATTATTGTAGGCGCCATCAGGGCGAGTGTTGGAGGAGATTAGGGGCTTGTCTGCGATGTCGGTTATTGGAGCATCGGATTAGAGAGTGTTCACATCGTGCTGATCAAATGCAAGCTACAGGACTGGGTTATGTTCAGCCTCAGAGGGCAATACATTATCCACTTAGGGGCCGTGGACCGGCTAGGGGTGATAATGGTATGGGCCGATGAC
Source organism: Gossypium anomalum (assembly GCA_025698475.1). Lineage (NCBI taxonomy): Eukaryota > Viridiplantae > Streptophyta > Magnoliopsida > Malvales > Malvaceae > Gossypium > Gossypium anomalum. Next base: position 81,909,523 of record CM046968.1, read on the forward strand.
AGATTGCACCGGACAAAGGTGCTAATCAGACTGAAGCGAGGTAGCTTGCACTGGTTTATGTTGCTCGACGCCGAGAGGACAAAGACGCCCCTGATGTGATCACGGGTACTTTTTTAATTTTTGATGCTCCATATACTTCTTTGATAGACATAGGTTCTACACATTCTTATATAGCTAGTTCTCTATCCGAGAACTTGGTGATTTCTGTTGAGTATACTTCTAGTTAGATTACTGTACTGAGTCCATTGGGTAATTTGTTCGGATTAGTAAATTATATAGGAATGTTCCATTAAAAGTATAAAGGGCTGTGTTTCCGGCAATCTGTACAGAATCCTTTATTTTTTTCACTCCCAAATTTCATCATCTGGCTGAATGGGCAATTCAACAAAGACATGAAACAATAATGATTAATGGCCGCATGCATTGAACAATACTTGCATAATGGTCTACTATTTGGTTGTAGACAATAACCTGCTTTGGGACACCCAATTGAACTCATATGCAAGTATTGTTCAATAAAAGTTAAGGTTTTTTGGTTTATTATTACAAATTAACCTCACATGACTCACGGAAGAATTATTTTTAGAGTCATACTTTTTGATAAAATTAACTGTCTTTTGAGAATTATTTTAATTAATTTTTATTAGTGACTTATAATTTGACTATTAATAGATATTTTAAAAAATAAAAACATTAATGTATTATTTTAGAGCTCTCCTACGGTGATTGTATTACTATATTTATTAATTATTTACTTCCACCTACCAACCTGACGTCTTACTTTACTACATTTATTAATTATTAATTTGGTTTATGTACTTCCACCTATCCACCTGACATTTTAGGTTACTATATTTATTAATTATCAATTTGGTTTATGTACTTCCACCTACCAACCCCACCTCTTGATTTGTTATATAGTTCCATGTTTTATGTATGTTTTAATTTGTTATATGGATAAATTTAATATTCAATATTTAATATTGATATTTTTTATAATTCAATATTTATTTATTTTTGAGTTAATTTTTCGAAAAGAGTCTAATTAATGAAATTATTGATTAAAATATAATTTTTTTAACAATGTTCGCTTGACAACCTAAGCGGGACGACGGTAGCCCACATCTATTTTATGTTCGGATGATATTATTTATATTATATGTCACATTAATAAATAATTTAAAAGTTATAAAATACAAAAAAATTAATAAAAATTACAAAAGTGTTTATAAAAATTAGAAAAAATAATATGAAGTACATATGGATTACCATGCAGGCTCTCTTATTTAAATATATAATATTTTAGTTAGTATTTTCGTTAAAAAATCATTTGATTCTTTTTTTAAAGTTTGATGGTCTAATTTGACTCCTTTAAAATATTTAGGGCCAAATTTAACTAAAAAAAGAATAAAGACTAAATTAAAAAATGTAAACATTAAAAAATAAAATTATCATGAAATTAGAATTCAAAATTCAAAATTCCAAATATATTAATATTATTTTCAAGCAACTGGAAGCTAAATTTTGTGTTCTAAAAATTAGAAACTAAAATCATGCTAATGGAATGCTATGAAAAATAAAAATAAGAAGAAATAGCTAAATGATAAGTGTAAAAGTAATATAATTTATCTTTATTTTTAGAGCATATTTTGGGTGATTATATGGTATTAATTGTGAATTATATACTCCTAATTCTTTACATTCATGTTTTTTATGCTTAATAAAGTACTTGGGAGCAATAAGAGAAAAACGGGAGGAAACAAGAACATTGGAGCAATCCGAAAGCTAAACACATATAGCAAAGTTCCACACTGCCATGTGATCCATATGATCTTGTGTCAAGGACGTGTGGATTTCGAGAACCATGTGCGTTGATAGCTGAAAGTAATGAATTTTAGGGTTTTTTCTCCACTTTAAGAAGGTATAAATAAGGAAATGAAAGAGGAGAAGACCAACCGTCATAAAATAGCATGAAAATTACTCAACGAATGCCATTGAAGTCGATTTTCACAACATTCTTGTAATACCCCTCACCCGTATTCAACACCAGAATAGGGCTACGAAGCATTATCGGACTTATAAAACAATTATACATTCACTTCGCCTACATTTTCACAATTCATGCATTCATCATTCAATCTCAATCAATTTATCCCTAATACGAGCCTATGAGGCCCTAAATATACATTGGGAGTGGTTCGGGACTAAACCAATAACTTTGGAAACTTTTTGAAAACTTAAGAAATTTTCTCAAAAACAGGGGACACACGTCCATGTGGCCTGGCCATGTGTCTCACACGGCCAGGAGACACATTCGTGTCACAGGCCATATGGACATTCGAAATGGAAGCACATGGTCATGTCCCAGCCTGTGTCTGACCCCGTTTAACTCTCTAACTTAGGTTACACGACCAACACACGCCCGTGTGGCTAGCCCGTGTGCCTTGAAAATGGCCATATACACCAGTGTGTCAAGCCGTGTACTAGGTTGTGCCAAACCTGTAGAGTATACTGACTTATGCTACACGGCCATGTCAGATGCCCGTGTGTGAGGCCGTGTGGAGCATACTGACTTGGTTTCAAAATTAACACTAGAGGGCACACAGTCGTGTAACCTAACCGTGTGTCACACACGGTTGAGACACACGTTTGTGTCTCTGCCTGTGTAGACAAAAATAGGCTATTTACCAAGCCATAATGCCATATCAATTTGCACACTCCTACACAATTCAAATGGTACTCATTCATAGCATAAGTGTAAATCCAATTCAACCACAATCAAGGCTAAAACATACCATTCCAATACCAATAACTAACATGCTTATAATCTCATGTTTTACTCATTCAAATCATACCAATTTCACATATTCAAATAATCTAATTAAACCTTTCCAAACATGCATCATCATGCACCAATTCACAAGCACATAGCTTCTCAATTATCATCCATTTGACATTCAAATTACCTATTATCAATAAGCATCATGAATCCAACCTTAATCACATAACATAAACCATATGCACACACATATATATACTTAACCACATCAACCAAAATAAGCCAACTCACATGGCCAAATATATACATACCAAACCTTAAACATTTACAGGCCAATTCAAATGGCTAATTTCATAAGCACCACATTTATCAAAATGACCAAAGTCCCTATACATGCTATATGACCCAAAACTTAATTTCAAAGGTACCAAGTGATAATTGGACAGTGTAAAGCGATCTCCGACGGTCTCAGAATTCGAGCTAGCTTTGAAATCACTATAAAATATAGAAAAATACACAAAGTAAGCTTTATAGCTTAGTAAGTTCGTATAGCATCTAAGATCAACTTACCAAATGTGCACAATTTAAACAAATAAACATAATATACAATTCACATATAGAATCATCATATTATCACAATTTCATTCACAAGATTAGTTATCACTTTCATAATCTCCTTATTTCGATACTTGTACGATTCACGTACATACCTGTAACATTCCGTATCAAACTCATACACATCCACATCTTTGACATACCCGTTAAACCATTCAGAATATTTTGGATACTTGGGAGATCCGCACAATAAGTGCCAAATAAACAACCGAAGCTATATCGATATCGCACACTAAGTAACAATATATATTTATATAACCGGAACTATCTCAATCACGCACACTAAGTGCCAATATATATATTCGAAGCTATCTCGGTCTCGCATACTAAGTGCCAATATATATCCGAAGTTATCTTGATTTCGCACACTAAGTGCACATAATTAGCCGAATTATCGTTGAACACAACTGTAGTCTCGTATACACAATTTATGTAATATCAAAACATTTAAAGCATAATTATAATAATGCTTATTACATACGAACTTACCTCGAATTCAAAAACGACGAAATAGATAGTTTTGTAACACCCCAAACATGGCCTGGACGTCATGGTCAGATCTGGCGATATCACATGAAAGTGTTTTCTTGAAAACGTATTGACCTTAACATCATTCCAGTCATTATCTATTACTTAGTTCGGGAAAACGTAGACTAATTGATTTACTTTAAAATATTTCTTTTACGCGAAAGCTTTTGAAACCCAATAATTTTCGAAACCGTTATTATTTACGAAAAATCTTAGTTTATTTTAGGAAAACGGTACTTGCTGCGTTGCGGTTTATAAATTCGTAATCAACAGTTCAAAATCCCAAATTAAAAACCAAACAGTCCCAAAGTCCATCATACATAAAATACCAACAAAACATTAACGATGTAGCCGTAAAAACCGTAAATAAGAAGTTTGGTAGTGGTGGTCACCACTGAGCCCTCCGCTACACCAATCCATCAAGTCTGGGGACTACCTACACAGATTAAACAGAAAAACATGAGTTTTCGCAAACTTAGTACGTAATTATCACAGAAATCACACATACAGAATACACATCAGGTGCCATAAATAAACAGTTAAGGGCCGGAGCCCTTTACAGAATCAGTTAGGGCTTTAGCCCATCAGATACAGAATCAGATATAACTTAGGGCCTTAGCCTATGTCAGATACAGTATGCAGACAGAATATCAGAATCCTACCCACCAGCCTCTACACACCATCTTCGTCCAACCCTACATAGCATGTGGGGATAAAATCGACCCACCCATCCCTACACACCATACTGTACCGAAATGCGGCACAAAATCAAAAAATTGTAGCTGGGCTACCAGATATCAGGCTTAAGAACCTTTTAGAATACTTCCTCCCAATAACATCATCCCAACCCCGATGCAATGTAACATACAAAAATGACATGCTAGTATGCAATTTATCAGATCATACATTTAGTCCAGATATCTCAGTTCATACTCAATACAGAAATCAGATAGTCAGAATACTCAATAAGGGGTCTAAATAGTGCTTACCGACCCTACGGTAGGTCCACAGTCTACTTGGGTGACCCGTGTAACCTTACAGATCAATTCGAAAAAATAGGTTCACACGCCCATGTGGCCTGCCCGTGTGGCCCAGACAGCCTAAGTTAGCCTTGGCCGTGTCGATTACATGGCCTGGCCCAGAATCCCACACGCCTGCGTGGTTCACCGGTGTGGCCCACACGGCCCAATAGGTCGAGCTCGTGTGTCGCACACGGCCTCACCAGCCATCACACTGCAGTGTCATGCGTCCGTGTCTTGTGCGCACGGCCTGGCTCGTTGATCACATACCCGTGTGCTGTCACATGACCTACTACACGGGCAACCACATGCCTATATGGCACCGACAGATTCATTTTTCGGCTTTTGCCGTTTCTTATTTTCTGTATTTTTGGGTACACATTTAGTTTCGTTTGAAGTTAAACCGAACTCCGAGCACTTCAGAACCTAATTATTGACCAATCTAACACCACAATCAGTCTTACTTTACGGTTAATTGAAACCCCAAAACCAAAATACTCATTCCTAAAGCGATGAACATTTACCGCAAAGCTTCAACTCGATTCACTACAAAACAATACGAAGAGATCTTTAATCCTCGCGATGTGTTGCTGTCAATAACATTAATATAACCCCAATCAAAATTTTAACATCCAACTTACAAAGTATCAAGAATTCACTTACCGCACGATGGATAACGAAACTTTAAGAATACAGGAGCTCCACAGCAAAACAACAGAATTGGGAAAAGCACGAAATTTGGGAGAAAGGAACAGAGAAAACTAACGTCAGTTTGCTTTTGGAAAAAGAAAATTTGGGAAAAGAAATCAAAATTAATTTGAAATAACTCCCAAATCCCATATTTCCCTCCTACTAATCCACTTTTCAGACTTTTAGTTTGACTGAAACTCTCTCGGTCAAATGAGCAAAAATAAACTCCCTTGCTCACACAAGGATTCGAACTCAAGACCACCAGCATACCAACACTCCACTTAACTACCAGACCAGCAGGCCTATTCTGAAATAACTCCACCAATAATTAAATAAGAGTCTACTGAACAGAGATAGGGCTTATTCATAAAATTCAAATGTTTTCCAAAGTTAAAGCTTGAAGCCAAGACTTCTCAAACACATCCAGAACACTTAACCACTGAAGCAGATAAATAGCTTGACACACATTCGTAAAAACAAAAAATTTAAATTTTTGGGGCATTACACATTTAGTCTAACATTTTGTTTTTCCCCCGATCTAAGTCCAAATCTCGCTTTCCTGATCTATATATAATCAAATTTAGCTTATTTAATCATCAAGCTATTCAATTTAATCTAAATTTCATATTATGGAAAAATTACATTTTTGCCCCTAGTATTTCACATTTTTACACTTTAGTCTTTATTTCATAAAATCACAAATTCATGTAATTCAATCACAACCCATGCTAGCGAATTTCAATTATGTCCCTATCAGCCCATTTTTTTCATTTATTTCACAATTTACCCACAAACTTTTCACATTTCTCAATTTAATGCTTAATTTGCATTTTCACTAAAAATCATTTAACAAAACTTGTATAATTCACAACCAAAATTCATAATCTACCATCAAACATAAAAACACACATGTATTCATCAATGGCATTATTTAAAATCTTTAACAGTTTTGCAAAATAGTCCCTAGGCTAGCTAGATTAAGCTACAATGATTACAAAAATATAGAAATAATTAAAAACCGAGTTAAAATAGACTTACATGCACTAGATATAAGTGGCTGAATGTTTGAAGCTTTATTAATGGCTATTTTTTCCCTTCATTTGGTTGAAGAAGATGAATGAAGAATAAAAAATTTGATTTTGTTTTATTAAATTAACCTTTAATAACTCAATTACAAAAATAACCTTAATGTATAATAATTAAAACTCACCTGACCATGTCCATCTTTGTCCACTCAACTAAATAATGGAATAATTGCAACAAAAACCCTTTAAACATTTAATTTCATGGCTATTAAACCCTTTTTAGCTTATAGAACTCAAATTTTCACTTTACGCGATTTAGTCCTTTTTATCAAATTGACTAGTCAAACAATAAAATTTTTAAGTGTAACTTTCATACAACCATTCAATCATGTTGTAAACATTAGAATAATAATAAAATAAAAATTTTGACCTCGAATTTGTGGTCCCGAACCCACTATTCCGATTTAACTAAAAACAGGCTGTTACAATTCTCCATCAAGATTCAAGAGTCCAAGTTGATTTTTGAGGGAGTTATCATGGATTTCTTTCATTTTAGTGGTTATATTGTACTTTTGGTGTTTCTTCTTGCAAATATGAACTAATTCTCTTAATATCTAGGGGAGATAAATTCTATTGTTTGATTTATATTTTTATGCAATAAAACATTAGTTTCTTTGTTTTCAATTATGAATTGTTTGATTTATATTTTTCTACAATAAAACATTAGTTTCTTTGTTTTCAATTATGAACGCTTAATTGTTCTTAGGTTTATAATTCTAGAGTGTTAATCCATGTTTGATATGCATAAGTTTAAGGTTGAATAGACCCTTCTTGTGATTAGATCTTGCATAATTGAATGGGCTTGCATGCAATCTTAGAAATAAGTCAACAGAAATCTACTGGATTAGAGTGAAATCTAATATGAGAGATCCATAGAGTGAATTAATGCAATAATAAGTGTTTTAATTAGAAAGAAATTTTAATTAATCAACTTAAAGTTAGTTGCTCTTATGCTCGAAAGAGAAATAAACATAAATTAAAGATTTTTACATATCAAAGAACTAAGAACAGAAGTTGTATTGAGAATTATAGCTGAAATCTAGGTGGACTCTTACCTAAGTATTGTTTTGTCACTTGGTTAATATTTGGTAGTTTTTGTGTTTTATTTCCTTGACACATTCGTTAATTAATTTTAGTTTTAATCAATATTTTAAATTATTAAATTAAATAATAGAAAGACGATAATTACTAATAATTGTTGTAGTCGTAATGAATTTATTAAAACTCTCTAAGAATGATTGTATTACTATATTTATTAATTATTAATTTGTTATTTTGTATTTCCACCTACCAACCTAACGTATTAATTTGCTAAATAGTTGCATGATTTGTCATTCTCATTTGACTTCATCTTTATTTTAGATGTATGTATCTTTTAATTTAGTATAATTATTAATTTAACTTTTAATGTTTATATTTTTTATTAATTTGGTCTTTTAATTTTTTTTTAGTTATATTTGACTATTAATCTTTTAAAAAGAGTCTAATCACTTTTCTTGAATGGAAATGTTGATTAAAATACTAATTTTTTTTAACAATGTTGGCTTGACAACTTATGTGGTATGGTGGTAGCCCAAATATATTTCATATTGACATGACATTATTTATCTTATATGTCACATCAAATAATTTTAAAAATTATAAAAATTAAAAAAATCAATAAAAATTAAAAAAAATCTCATAAAAATTCAAGTAAAATAGCATGAAGTACGCATAAATTACCATACAGATTGCCTTAATTAAAATAGAACATTTTAGTTAGTGTTTACGTTAAAAGAAAATAATCCGACTCTTTTTTAAAGATTGATGGTCTAATTCAATTCTTTTTAAAAAGTTTAGGGCCAAATTTAGTTAAAAAAAACATTGATCTCAAACCTGAACCTAAACCCTGAATTTAGGGTCTAATGTTTAAGGTTTGGGTTGAGGTTCGAAGTTCGAGGTTCAAGGTTTAAGGTTTGAGTTTGAGATTTAGGATTTGGAATTTAGGGTTCAGGGTAAAAAAATACCAAAATTATGTGTCAATTACATATAAAAAATTAATGCAATGTCATTAGATAATTGGAAATGGACCATGGATCATGTGGTGGGAGGGAAGGAACAACTTTTTTTCTTCTCACCAAAACTACAACACAAACAACTTTTTTTTCTCCCCAAAACTCTAACATAAACAATAACACACAAAAAAAATTATCTTATTCACTTGTGTTTTTTCAGTTGGGAGAGGGAGGACCGATTTATATGTAACGCCCCAAAATTTGAATGTTTGACTGTTGGGTTCTATTGTAATTGAGTCTCTGTATTTGTGGCATGTGTTCTGTTTGTGTGTTTGAGAGCAGGGGTTTGAGTCTCGTTGTTGGGAAGTTTTTCTATTTTACTCTAATTTAATCCCTATCCTTGAACAAGCAACTTAAGTTAAATTCCTTGTTAATCTATGTCAAGAATGAGACTACTGGTTCACTGGTTAAGCATCTACTTACTCCTTGATCTTGTGTTTGAATTTCTACGCAGTCGGTAGAGAAATATTCATCTGTTAACATTCTTACTTCTTTTTTTTCTCTTTTCTTTTCTTTTCTTTTGTTTGATTTTTATTTTTCCTTCCTTCCATTTTCTTTTCTTTCTTTTTGTTTGATTATATTGGTAACTTTGTTAGCGGGTTAAATCGAGGTTGTTGTGTTGTTCATTGTTTCGATTGAAGGGTTTTGCTTAAGTTTCTTGTGATTTTGTTCTGTTTTCATTTATTTTCGTCGTTGCGTTGTGAGTTTGAATATTACTGTAGCGGTTTCTCGAGTTCTCGTTAATTGTTCATTTTGTTTCTGTTTAAAAGAAGATTCTATGAGAAGTGCTCTTTCTACAGTTTAATTTCTATTAGGGGCCAAATGATGGTTGGTAAGTGAATGATTTGCGTTTTGGGGTTTTTGTGTTGAAGTTTTCGACATGGTTTATTTTGACTGTAAATTAGCATGGTAGTTCAATTAAATTATTAATTAAGTTATTGAATGGTCGTTTTAGGCTTCGGGGGTCTTCTGCATTGTTCTACTTCAAAACAACTTCAAGCGTGTGCCGAAAAACCTGATTTTTTGCAAATTTTGGATGCCAGAAAACATTGATATCGACGCCACACAACCTTGTAACTCACAGCCAAAGACATGGGTGTGTGTCCATGTCGTGTAACTCACTGTTTGCGAATTAAGATCACATGGGTAGACGACACGGGCATGTGTCAGGCCGTGTGGAGCCACACAGACCAGCTATCTAGGCTGTGTGAAACCACACGGGCGTGTGGACCAGGTGTATAAGCCCAATTTCGTCCGACCCAACAAAAAATAATAATAAAAAGTCCATTAAAAGTCTATTTATAAATACAAAAAACCCTAACAGCCCAAAAAACCTAAAGCCCAATGGCCCATATCCTAAACCTAAACTAAAAAAAGAAAAAAAACCCTTATCCCTCCAGTCGCCGCCTCTTCCATGTTAGCAAGACGCCTCCTAAAGTCCCCACACCTCCTTTGCCACCATTTCACCAAAATAGCAAAGCGTGGCTTCCCATCGCCATTGACCACCACAGACACCTGCAAAAAAGGGAAAGAAGACAAAAAAGCAGAGGTAGAGAAACAACGGACAAGCAAAAAAGAAAGAAAGAAAACAATAAATTTGTATTTCAATTCGGCTATAAAAGCCAAACAAAAACCCTATGTATTTTTACACAAAAAGAGATCGAATACAAAAAAAAAATGAAGTTAAAAAAAAAAAAGGTAGTCTTTTGAAAGGATTTTAAAAAAAAAATGTCTTTTTTATTTTCCCACCCACGAGGCAAGTGGTCTTCAAAGAGCGATGACCAGGTGATTTGGCGTCACGGCAACCTTGTGGCCGGAGAGGGAGAGGGGATTTGAGAGAAAAAAGAAGAAGAAAGGGTTTTAACTGATAAAAATAATTTTTTTAACAGTTTAACTTGTACAGACCCTTCAAAACGACATCATTTTGGGCTTGGCTTTAGATGCCCAAAACGACATTGTTTCAAGCCTGACCTTAATATCCGACTTGACCACTTAGGATCCACATGTTTTCGCATGGAGAGGCTAATTGTCATTTTTGTCCTTCCCCTTTTTAGCTCTTTTTAATTTTCCTTTTATTTCCTTTTTATTTTATTTTATTCTTGCACAATTTAGTCCCTTGACCTACTGAAAGAAGGACACGTGTAAATGTGGTTGGAATAATTGCCCTATGAGTCCCTGTACTTTTCTATCCCATTTTAATTTAATCCTTTATATTCTGTTTCCTTATAATTTAGGCTTTTAATTTTATTATATTTTTAAATTTAGTCCTTTATTTCCTTTTTCTTTTCTTTTTTGCAATTCAGGCATTAAATTTTGTTTAAATTTTAATTCAGTCCTTTATTCATTAAAGTTAGCCCCTTTATTTCCTTTTGTTTATTTCTAGCATTTATAATTTGTGCTATTTACATTTTCGCCCATGAATTTCTCGATTGTTTTATTTTGGTATTTTATTTTTAATTATTGATATTATTAATACTATTAAGTAATTATCATTGCTAATTAATATTATTATTGTTAAATTTTGCTCAAATATCAATATTTTATGTAATTATATTATTATAATACATTTTTATATTATTATTTCACTATTATTATCATTATTATCATATAGTATTATTTATTGAATATTTTTTATTATTGTATTCACTATAGTATTGTCATTTTATTTCATTGTTTATGTTGTTATTTTGTTAATACCATAATTTTGCCATCATCGTATATTGTAAATGTTTCTACATACACTCATCTGTTTTTCGGCATAAGCGCATAAAAAATTAATTTAAGACCGAGGCAATATTCTTTATTTGGGGAATTCGAGTAGTCATACTTCTACCTTACGGAGTATGATTTTCTCCTTGAACCGAAGTAATCGAATATCCTGTTTAAAATGAAAACACAGGATTTAGGTAATAATCAAATGGCGATTATTCTTGTTTTCGACGATTCGAGACACCATGCCCTAACTTACGGGGCATGATCTTTTCTTCTTGATTAACTCGAAATAAATCTTTCTCCACAAAAAATTAATTTAGTTAGCGATATTTTAATCAAATAACATCATGCAAAGAGGGATCGCATTTTAAATTCTCTTCGAATTTTCAATTTTCGACACTAAGACATCAAGTAATCAACTAGGTACCAATTTTGGACGTTATAATGTTGCTAATCCTTCCTCATACGTAACTAACTCCTGAACTCCCTTCTTGGATTTTGTAGACTGAAAATTATCGTTTTAGTAAATTTAACCTTTTATTAAAATAATTAAGTTTCAAGGTGGTCCAATCACACCTAATAAAAAGAATTGGTGGCGACTCCATCTTCGTTTTTAAAATAAAAAGTCGAGCTCCAAAAAGGTTTCAACACCTGGAATTGGATTTTTCCCTCAGGTTGTATGCGTCGTTTGAAATGAACGCCAGTATTTTGTAGGGTTCGTATGAACTACATTGAATTGTGTAAATTGCTATTCTGTGATCTGAGATTGAGTATTGAATATCTATATGCGTATTGTGTATGAAAATCGTTAGTGACATTGATATATATATTTTGTATGAGCATGATCTGTATCTTAATGGCTGTATAAACCTCTGTATTAACTATCACTTGAATTATGTATTTGCATTGGGTTGGGAATTGTATATTGGAGGTACTGATCTATTTTGATTCAATGGCTAAACCACGAAAATTATAATTGAATTTGGCGTTTAACACAATTTGGTACAGTAGCTAGGCTGCAAATCTTCTAAAATGTGTCATACTGACACATGTGGTGTGTAGGCCTGGATGAATATTAAATACCTATTATGGTGTGTTGAGTTGGTCGGAGACAGTGTGTAGCGGATGAGGGTCCGACCCGGCTCGAAATATGGGCCTAAAAATTTGTCTAAGCCCGGCCCAAAATAAAATTGCTAAGCCCGAGCTCAACCCGGCCCATATTAATTTTTTAACTTATTTTATTAAATAAAAAATTTTACAATATAATAAATCAAATACATTTAAAAACATAAAAACAAATATTAAAACAAGAAACAAATAAAAAAATAATACTAAAACAATTCTTAAAACAATACACAAATTGAAAATGAAAGTGAAATTAGAAAAGTAAAGTTAAAAATTTAAAATGATTAAAAATAAAATAAAATATTTACTATATAATTCGGGTCGGCCTGGGCCAAAAAAATCTTTCCCGAGGCTCGTCCCGTTTTCTAAACGGGCCTCATTTTTTGTCCAAGCCTATTTTTCGGGCCTATATTTTTGCCCGAACCGTCCCATTTTTTGGGTGGGTCTTCGAACGGGTCTTCGGGCCGGGCCGGGTGGCTCGGCCCATGATCAGGTCTATCGGCACCCATGTATTTTTGTTCAAAAAATTTTCTTTTGGAGTGCTGGCACACTGATGGCCGGCACCCCTTTATTTGATTAAAAAATAATTTTTTTGGGGTGTGGTGTCGGCCAACAAAGGGCCAAAATCACCCAACAAAAAAAATTGGAAATATTGCAACATAACCCCTCCTTGGTTTCTCATCTTTTTTATTTCCCAAGTTTAATTACATATTTTATATTTTTAAACAATATTAAACTACTTATTATGTTTTTTAATTATTATTGCATCACTCACATTATTATTAAATTTAAAAATTAATTTAAAATATTTTAAACTACATATTTTATAAATATATTACTCGTTATTTTTTAAAATAAAAAAACAATAATTTAGCAATGTTTATTTGAATTATTATAAAAGATGAAAATCATTCAAGATTCCAATTTTATCAAAAAAAATATAATTTAATTGTGCATATTAAATTTAAATTAATTTTAAATTAACTACTTTTAATTTGAAAATTAACTAGTTTAGTATCAATTACTGTCATTTTGGATATTGTATTTGGATACTGTATTTAGTATTTTAATATATTTTCACAATTATAAAATTCAATATTAAAATTAATAAATAGTTTTAAAATATTTTTGTTTGAAGTTCTTAAATAATATATTAAAATAAGATAACTTTAACAACTTTTTATCAAAACCACCTCCAAAAAATTATCTTTACATTTAAAAATAAATATAATTTTTTAGGCTTAATTTATTATTTATACTTGAGTTTAACAACAATCAAGTTATATTTAACAAAATAAAAACAATTTTTTTTAAAAAATCATGAAAATTCAAATATGATAGGAAATGTAACACCCCTTACCCATACCTGAGACCGGGATAGGGTACGAGGCATTACCGGACAACGTACAAACATCCAACTAAAATACGGCTATAAAATTTCATTTTTATTTCGAAACATTCATTCACATGCACATGGTCCCTTATTTGGGTCTACGAAGCCCAAAACATACTTTAGAAAGGTTTCGGGACTAAATCTCTATACATGCCACTCACTTGAAAATACTTGAAGTTTATCGACGCTTCACATCAACTTTCTGATAGTGTGATGCTGCCTCCGATGGTCTCCAACCCTGAGCCGACCTGCCAATACTAAAAGAAATGGAGAAGGGGGGTAAGCTTTACGCTTAGTAAGTCCATATGAAATTAATAAGCAATTTACCAATATGTTTCGTTAAGTAAAACAACTATAATTACGCTTTTATTCATATTCTGGTCAAACTGTCTACTCGGTCATAGTCAGTAATTTGTTTATAACTCGAGCTACAGGATTCCAAATTAAGATCCGTTAATTTTTTCAAAAACTAGACTCATATATATTTTTACCATAAAATTTTCAAAATTTTTGGTTTAGCCAATTAGTACAATTTATTCATTAAAGTTTCCCCTGTTTCACTATCCAATAGTTCTGACCTCTCTTCACTAAAAATTATTTATCTCATAATATGGAATTCGGATAATACTCCTGTCTATCTTTATAGAAAATATACTCAATAAAAACTTTAATCATATAAATTATAACTCACAATTATTTTTGTACAATTTTTAGTGATTTTCTAAAGATAAGACAGGGGAGTCTGGAATCACTTCGACTCTGTCTCACAAGAACTCAAATATCTCATAATACAGAATTCTTTTGCTTACACCGTTTCCTTTATGTGAAACTAGACTCATTAAGATTTAATTTCATTATTTATTTGAGATTTAATTCAACTTCCACGATTTTTGGTGAATTTTTAAAATCACGCAACTGCTGTTGTCCAACACTATTTTACTACTAAAATTCACTCTTACATAATTTCACTTAATCCATTTTGTCTTATCGAAGTTCGCTCAAATATCGAGCACATAGCTCATAATTTTTCATAAACATATATCTGCACTTATTCATCACATAATCATGTTCACATGTATTTTTACTTAATCGATTTTCCCGTTGAACTCTTCAGAATAATAACTGATACTCAGTTGCTTGCACATATTTTCACACTTGTAGTCAAGGCTATCTGGTACGCATAGTAGCCTGCACATAGTACTACACATGTGACCAATTATCCGGTACATGTATTAGCCTGCACTTAGTACTACACACGTGACCTCACAATAGATCATTCGTATCATTTCTATTCCGAAGGCTCAGCCGGGAAATTCTTCACTTTCCAGTATATTACAAATTTATTCATAGTCCTTTTTCAATTTACAATTTACAACAAATAATCATTTTATAGGCAGTCACATTCTATATGATAATGAAATATAATAAAATAAAAAGAATCGATGAATTATTTACGTGCAAACTTACATCTCACATACTATCAAAGCAATAACATTAAAATACACATTGCATTATTAAAAATCATATGAACTTACCTCGTATACGAAAATAACCATTTTTACCATTTAAGTCCAATACTTGGTATTTTCTCGATTTTAGCCTGAATCTCGATTTCCTTGATAATTGAACTTTGAAAAGCTTGAAACTCTAACCATGGCTTCTTGAGAATTTCGGCAGCACGAAGAAGAGAATGAGCAGATTTTTGGGTTTTAAATTTTGTCTTTTATGCCTTAAAACTCCCAAATGACCAAAATGCCCCTTTTTACTAAACCTTTAATTTTACCCTTTCATGTCTAATTTTGTCCATACAAAATATGATGGTCTATTTGTCATTTAAAGACTTCTAGTTTAAACCCCCATTTCAAACAAGTACTTATATTTTAGAACTCATATTTTGTAATTAATGCAATTTAATCCCAATAATAAAATTGGACACTTTATCGATAAAATTACCTAACAAAATTTGAACACAATCACTCAAAAATATCATAGACTCTAAAATAATCATAAAATAAATATTTCTACCTCGGATTTGTGGTGTCGTAACCACCATTCCGACTAGGCCCTATTTCAAGCTGTTACAGGAAAATTCAATATTAAAAATTTTAAATTTTATAAAATATGTAGTTCAATATATTTTAAATTAATTTTTAAATTTAATAATAATGTGAGTGATGCAATAATAATTAAAAAACATGATAAGTACTTCAATATTGTTTTAAAATATAAAATATGTAATTAAACTTGAGAAATATAAAAGATGGGAAAACAAGGAGGGGTTATGTTGAATATTCCCAATTTTTTGTTGAGTGATTTTGATCCTTTGTTGGCCGGCACCACACCTCCCAAAAAAATAATTTTTTAATCAGATAAATGGGTGTCGGCCATTAGTGTGCCAGCACCCAAAAAATATTTTTTGAAAAAAATACATGTGTGTTGGCCATCTAGTGTCCAAAACCCCAAAAATTATTTTTTAATAGAAAAAAATAGTGTCAGCCATCTATTTCTCATAACTCAATTTTACTATTCATTTCAAATTATTTAGATGAATGTTTTTGAATTAGGGTATTTTTATAAATACTAATTTTTTTGTATCAAATGAGTAAAATAGCCAAATGCTGTTGGAGATAGAGGAATGTGTTAGCCTATATTTTATCACCCTAGATTTTCAGACACAATATTACATAAATTTAATTCTTCTTTTTAAAGTTGTCTGAATTCCCCTTTTAATAAAAAAAATACCGACAAATATACGTAGGGGTGAGCAAAACTCGACTCAAAAAAATCGAAAAAAAAATTGAATTTTGAGTTAAACGAATCGAGTTATTCGAGTCAACTCAATTTTTTTTTCGAATTTCGAGTTTGAAATGAGTTGAGTTTTCAAATTCGAATAACTCGAATAATTCGAATAATTCGAATAATTCGAATATCAAAGTATAATATTTTACATTTTTACCCCAAACTCTCAAACTTTTTTACTTTTCCCTCAAAACTTTTACTCCTTCTCACTTTCCCCCCAAAACTTTTACTCCCCTTCCATCCCAACCCCCCAATCTACTCAAAATCCATTTCCCACCAAAATTTTACTCTCCCATTTACTTTTTTTCAAAATTTTACTCCCAAAAACCCTCAATACTTTTTATTTTCCCTAAAATTTTTACTCCCTCCCACTTTCCTCTTAAAATTTTTACTTCCTTCCCATCTCACCTCCCATCTACCCCAAATCCATCCCCCCCCCCAAATTTTTTTTAATATTTTCCCTCCAAAATTTTATTCCTCCTATTTACTTCCCCTCAAACTTTTATTCTCCAAAACTTTTTATTTTTCCCCTAAACTTTTACTTCTCACCTTTTATTCTCAAATAAAAATCAAAATTATCCAAAAAAAATCACTAAACATAAATAGTAATAATTTTATTTATATCTACTATTTATATTATTAAATTAAATTTCACATTTTATATTATTTATATTATTGAATTGTTTAGTCATATTGAATATTTATATTAAAATTAAATTATTAATTATGCCATTAAATATTCACGTTAAAATTTTATATTAGTATCAATTTCACATTTTATCTTTAAAATAACTTTTATTAAAAAGTCACATTTTTACATTTAATATATTTTTTAATTCCAAAATACATAGTGACAAGAATTTGAAAATAATTAAAAGTGACAACTAAGCAAACAAAGAAGCTAATCTGTATATAAAATATTAATAAATAAATTATGAGGTGATGAAAGTTAATGAAAATTTTAATTAAGGTGGATAAATTACCCAAAATTACTTTATAAAATTTAACTCGAACAAATATATTCGATTCGATTCGATCGAATGCCCACCCCTAAATATAAGTCATTACTTTATGCTTTTATTATAAATAAATAAATATTCTAAAACGACCAAATACATTAAAAGGAAAACTGAGAAAAGAGCAAATATTGTAATGACATACAAATGAGAAAAGCCTTTTTTAAGGTTGGCAAATAAAATATAGTCTGAAAAAGTAGTCACAGGCACACACCACCAACCGCACCTTTGGTTGGTCAGCACTTATTCATATACCAAATATTTTTCTCATAACCTTAATAATTAATTTAGTTCAATGACTTGACCCTATAAAATTTTCCAAATTAAAATTTTAAAATAATATCCAAACTACTTTTACAAATACTAACTTCACTCTGCTAAAATAGGGTAAAATTTTATATTTGCTTTTTTTAATTAAAATAATATTCATTTTATTGCATTTATTAATTAATATCATTTATCACTAAAATTAATTTTAAAATGGGGTCCATTTTCAATATAACAAATAAAAGATATATTTTGAAATTCAAAGAATTAACCTAGAATCTAATGTTTATATATATACTTTCATTCTTTCTTATACATATTGATGTAAAATTTAAATGGTTTTACATCATTTCATTTTCTTTTATATGAGTAATAATTTAATAATTAAATTATCATATTTTTTTTTCCACTTATGTAGATTATGTATGTCTAGTTTGGTATAATTAAAATTTTTTAATTATTCGTTTTAAGTATACCTAATCATGGATCAGACTGCCCGTTCAGACTTAAAAGTTCGCTCGAAAGATGGGAGGGTTTAGAGAAAAATACAAACAATAAAAAAAAAGTTTAGACAAAAAATAAATCCAATCGCCACCACTGAGCACACACCCATTGTCGCTTCCTTGCTTGCATCGACCACCACCATCATCAGGGGTGAAACTAGGGGGGTTGGCAGGGGCCTTGACCCCCTTAAAATTAAAAATTTTCTATTTAGCCTTTTAAAATTTTTAAAAATTTAAATTAGTAAAGGTAAAATTACATTTTGGTCCCTCCTAAAAATGATAAAAATTTAATTTAATCCTTTAAAAGTTATAAATATAGAGACTATTAAAATGATAAAATTATATTTTTACTATTATAAAAATTATAATTTAATTTCGACTCCCTAAACAAGTTTTCAGGCTTTGTTCCTGACCATCACCGTAAAACAGGTATGCTATTGAGCCTGCTTACAGAGAAGAGCTTGAGCCCAAAGCAAAGCAACTTCTCGGTCTATCAAATACGAAAATCAATGTTTGAACAGTGTAGTCAAATTCTTGAAGAAACAATAATTGCTGAGAAGATTCTTAACTGATAGACATAGGTTGGTGGCAAACTTGAATTGATTCTCCATCACTCACTGATATTTTTCACCAAAATTAGCATTTATCCGTAAGGAATGTTTACATGGGGACAATGAAAGCTGTAGATAGCAATACAGCATAAATTCTGCAGATTTAATGGGGGCCTTTTATATTTGGATAGTTCACATTTAGCATCTGGTAAGAAATTCGAGCTTTTTTCTTTTCATTTTCGTCATTTTGTGGATTGGGAAAACTATCTTTCCTACTTACTTCCTATGTTGAAAGTTGCAGGGTTGAATATATCTTCATTCCCTAACTTTCACCCTCTCTCCCAAAGTTAATTTCGAGTTAAAATGTTTCAGAACAACCTAGAAATTAATCCTGGTGGAATTGTTAACTTTTCCAATCAATTGTTGGGAAAAATGTTCCCCATTTATTCGATTGTTTGAATTTAAAGAGAAGTGGATTCTAGACTTGAATATGTTCCATGTTTTGTTGGGTTATTTGGATAGGGTTGAGTATTGAATCGAGTGAATTTTTTTTAGTTAATCGAGTTGATAAGTACTATTTTATAATCCTAATTTAAATTAGAAATAAATTTTAAATGGAGTCAATCGAATCGAGTGAAATTATTTGAGTTAAATTAAAAAAATTAAAGATGTCAAATTAAAATCATGTTACAGTATAATTAATTCCATAATTGTAACACCTCCTAACCCCAAACCGTCGCCGGAACAGGGTTACGAGGCATTACCGGACATATCAGACAACTTACGAATAATTCACAATTGTGAATTCTGGTTATCAGAGGTTGTATTTTTAGGACATGTAGTATCTGCTGCTGGGATTAGAGTTGATCCAAAGAAGATCGAAGCAATTGTTCAGTGGAAAGCGCCAAAGAATGTATCGGAGGTACGTAGTGTTCTCGGTTTAGCTGGGTATTACAGGAGATTTGTAAATGGATTCTCGAAGATAGCACTACCAATGACTAAACTATTGAGTAAGAATGTTCCTTTTATCCGGGATGATCGGTGCATGTAAGAGTTTTGAGACTTTGAAACAAATGTTTGTGAGGCACCGGTATTAACATTACCAGAGTCGGGGAAAGATTTTGTCGTGTATAGTGATGCTTCTCTGAGCGGTCTGGGTTGTGTATTGATGCAAGATGGGAAGGTTGTAGCTTATGCATCTCGACAGTTAAAACCACATGAACGTAATTACCCGACGCACGATTTGGAGCTAGCTGCAGTAATTTTTGCTTTAAAGATTTGGAGGCATTATCTATATGGTGAAAAATGCTACATTTACACAGATCATAAAAGTCTTAAATATCTTCTGTCACAGAAGGAGTTGAATTTAAGACAAAGACGGTGGATCGAACTTCTAAAAGATTATGATTGTGTTATAGACTATCATCCGGGAAAAGCAAATGTGGTAGCGGATGCATTGAGTAGAAAAGCTACGATTGAATTACGGGCAATGTTTGCTCGGCTCAGTATTAATGATGATGGGAGCTTGTTAGCTGAGTTAAGGGTTAAGCCGATGATATTTGATCAGATTAGAGCAGCTCAGATGAAAGATGATAGATTATTGAAGAAAAGAGAAATGGTTCAGAATGATACAACCGAGAGTTTTAGTATTGACGAGCATGATTATTTGAGGTTTCAAAACCGAATTTGTGTTCCAAACTATTTCGAACTAAAAGAGTTATTCTTCTCAGAAGCACATGATAGTGCTTTTGCTTTGCACCCTGGAGGAACGAAGATGTATCGTGATCTACGAGAATTATATTGGTGGCCAGGAATGAAGAAAGATATAGTTGAATTTGTTGGTAAATGTTTGACATGTCAACGGGTAAAAGCAGAACATCAAGTACCGACAGGTCTACTTCAGCCTATTAGTATTCCTGAGTAGAAATGAGATTGTATTACTATGGATTTTGTTACAGGATTACCGATATAGGCAAGCAAAAAGAATGTTATATGGGTAATCGTTGATCTGCTTACAAAGTCAGCTCATTTCATAGCAGTCAGAACCGACTGGTCATTACAGAAACTTGCTGAGATTTATATTCGGGAAATTGTAAGACTACATGGTATTCCTACATCGATAATTTTCGACCGGGATCCACGATTTACTTCTAGATTTTGGAGGCAGTTACACGATTCTCTGGGAACTCGGTTCAATTTTAGTACAGCTTTCCATCCACAAACAGATAGACAATCAGAGCGGGTAATTCAAATTTTAGAAGATATGCTTCAAGCTTGTATCATCGATTTTGAATCAGGTTGGGAACTATATTCGCCATTAGCAGAATTTGTTTATAACAATAGTTTCCAATCTAGTATTCAAATGGCTCCGTATGAAGCATTATATGGTCGAAGGTGTCGATCACCGGTATGTTGGACAGAATTGAATGAAAGAAAAATGATTGGGCCAGAATTGATTCAAGAAACAGAAAGAACGGTTAAGAAGATTAAAGACAGATTGAAAGTAGCCTTTGATAGGCAGAAATCATATGCAGACCTGAAACGGCGAGACATTGAATATTCTGTTGGTGATAAAGTATTCCTCAAAGTATCACCTTGGAAGAAAGTTTTGAGATTTGACCGAAAGGGTAAGTTAAGTCCACGTTTTATTGGGCCGTATGAAATTGTGGAAAGAATTGGGCCTGTTGCCTACCGATTAGCTTTACCTCCAGAATTACAGAAAATTCATGATGTTTTTCATGTTTCGATGCTTCGGAGATATAGATCAGATCCTTCTCATGTTATTTTCTCTCTGAAAATATTGAAATTGGTCCGATTTGACTTATTATGAAGAAGAACCGGTTCAAATATTGGCTCGAGAAGTAAAAGAGTTGAGAAATAAACGGGTTCCTCTAGTAAAAGTGTTATGGAGGAGTCATAGTATGGAAGAAGCGACTTAGGAACCGGAAGAAACGATGAGAGCACAATATCCTCATCTATTTTCAGGTAAATTTCGAGGACGAAATTTATTAAGGGGGGAGAAATGTAATGACCCAAAATTCACGGGCATCAGAAAAGTTCATTAACAGGCCTCCGTCTTTGTAAATTGATTCGAAAATAATTGTAGAAATATTTATGAGTTTAGCGATGTGTTAAATTAAGTTTAAATTAGGTGAATTTAGCTTAATTTAGGGTAATTAGTAAAAAAAAAAAAGAGGACTAAATTAAATAAGGGGTAAAAGTCTAATTATAGATTAATAGGAAATAATAAGGACCAAATAGGCAATTAAGCCTATATGAGAAGATGAGGCGGCAAAGTAGAGTAAAAATCTAGGATTTTTTTTATGATAATATAGTAATATTTTGACAAGTGGGTGGTGAAAAATAAAATAATAATAAATAAATTATTATAATATATTATTAGTAACTAAAATAATAAAAGAAATAGAATAAAGAAAAGAAACAAAAGAATAGAGAAAAGAGATCAGAAAGCATTCGAACAGGGGAAGGAAAGAAGAGAAAAAGAGAGAGAAAAGGGAAAATAGGGTTTTTGAAGCTTGAAGTTTAATTGGTAAGCTCAATCAAGTCCTTTTCTCTTAATTTTGATGTTTTAAAAGTATTAAAACAAGGTTTTGATAGAATTAAGTTAGTAGTCTAGAAGTTTTTAGGTTTTTAAACAAAGTTTATGTTGAACAAAATGATGAAATAGGGGTTTAATTGAATGAAATTAAGTTAGAATAGAGATTGAAATGTATAGTAAACTATAAATTTTGTGTTTTAGGGACTAAATTGAGGAAAATTCGAAATTAGGAAAATATGTTGAAAATTTAATAGCTAAATTTGAGTTTGAATAGAAATAAAGTGCGAATTGGGGGTTGTAAATTGGTTACTAACATTTTATACCAAAACAGTTTTGGGCAATGGTAGTGTTCTAAATTTGAAAATTCACAAAAAATTGTAGAAATTGAAATAGAGAATGAAAAAAATATTAAAGCTTATTGAGTCTAGTTTTTCATAGAAGAAACGGTGTAAGCAATGAAATTGTAAATTATGAGATATTATAAGTTTTGTGAGACAAGGTCAGAATGAATTCGGGTTCCCCTGTTCTAACTTTGAAAAATCATTAAAAATTGTATAAAAATAATTATGGGTTGGAATTCATATGGTTAAAATCCTTAATGAACCTATTTTCAAGATAATTAAACGGGAACATTGTTCGAATCTTGTACAAGGAGATAAATAATTTTAAGTGAAGAGTGGTCAGAACTGTTGACAGCAGAACAGGGGCAACTTTAAAGAATAAACTGTACTTATTGGCTAAACCAAAAATTCTAAAAATTTTATGGTAAGAAGATATGTGAGTCTAGTTTCAGGGAAAATTAACGGATTTAAATTGGAGTTTCTTAGCTTAAGATATAAATGATTTAGTAACAATGACTCAAGTAGACAGTTTTGAATGAACATATAAGTAAATAGTAGAATTATATGTACAAAATAGTAGAATTATATGTACAAAATGGTTAAAATTGCATGTTTAGACTCATGGATTAAATTAAATTGTGTTGTATTGATGGTTATAAATTATTATTATTATTTTCGTAGTTAACAAAGAACCAAAGACATCGGCGCATAAAGGAAAGGAGAAAACGACCGAGGATTAAAACGAGAAACTCACGGTTTGTATTACTATAATTCAAATTTCTTTTTATTAAATGTTTTATATAAATTCTATACTTAATAAGTGAGTTATATGTAAGTATTGATATTGAGTTGAATAAGAATTGAATTGAATGGTGAATGTGTATGCATAATTGAATTGTAAATTGATTTGAATGTGAAAATTATAATTGAAAAATAATCTTGGATTGGAAATGAAAGTGAATTGAGAATTGAAATACCCTATTAACTAGTCGGGCTAAGTCGGATATAATTGGCATGCCATAGGATCTGGAAGTGTACGGGATTTGCCGGCTTTATCGATCAGGCACTTTATGTGTCGTATTTCAGGCACCTCGTGTCGTATCAGGCACCTCTTGTGTCGTTTTAGGCACTTTATGTGTCGTATACTGATCAGGTACTATGTACTGTTTTAGGCACAATGTGCCTACTGGTGTGTTTGGGTTGGAATCCGTGTATCCGTCAAAGTCCGGGTTTGTTAATAGGGTGAACATCTAAAGTGAGAATTAAAATAAATTGATTGATTATGTTATTGAAATATTGAAAGAAATGAGAAAGTTGAGTTATGGATTGAAATTGAGATTGTAAATGGAAGGCATGAACTTAATGTTCATGTAGTGATTGAAATTGTTACATGTGATATGTGATGGAAATTGAAGAATAGTTAAAGAAACTTTATTGATATTATTAATTAATGAAAGTTTAAGAACGAATTGATATTTGAGAAATTAAATAGCTACATGTTTGGTAATTGTGATTCTTTATTGCTATTATAATTTGAATTATGGTAATACCACTGAGTATGAAATACTCAGCGTGCGGTTGTTTTCGTGCGCAGGTTAATAGGAGTCTAGTGTCCTGGTACAGCATCTGAACGATCCCGACTCCAGCAAATTTTTGGTGACGTTTTCTCTCTTAATTGAAAGTGGCATGTACTAGGTGTTGTATAGTTTATATAAATATGCTTATAATGTTGGTTGTAAGAATGTTATATTATATTTTGTTACTAGTTTGATAAAATAGTAAAGATTATAGTATATAATTTGGTATTTAGTTAGAATGGAAAATGAATGAAGTGATTAGTTAATTTTTGATAAATATCATGAATGTTTAGTTATTAAATGATTATGTTAATGAATTGGTTATGATATTTGTATATTTAGGTTTAATTGTTTTCGACTATGTCATTGGTTTGAATTAGTTGGTTTTTGGTTGGAATTTGCAGGGGGTTTTATGTAAAAATAAGGGGATATGCTGTCGAAATTTAAAAAAAAAAAATCTATATATATATATATATATTTCCGGAATATTCGAACAAGTCCCGTTCCGTTCTATTTTAATACATGTGTTGGGCTTCGAGAGTCAAATATAGGGACTTAATTCTTAAATTTTACTATTAATGTTATAATAATTGTGAATTATTCGTAAGTTGTCTGATATGTCCGGTAATGCCTCGTAACTCTGTTCCGGCGACGGTTTGGGGTTAGGAGGTGTTACAATAATGAACCATATAAATTTGAATATATATATATATATTTGCAAACTTTTTCAAAGCAAAATGATAATAATAATAAATAAGATACTTTAGTATGATAAACTTAAATAATTAATTAACTTATTTAGGTCCCAAAATTATTATTTCAGAATAATTTTAAAATTTTAACTTTCTTTATATATATATTTTTAGAATTTTTAAAAAGTATTGTAATTTTTTAAAATATAAATTTTGGAATTGTTATAAATATTTTGAATTTTAAAAATTATTTTGAATTTTTTTTATAATTTTTGTTGAGAGAGAGACCAATTTGCTCATTTTCAAAATTGACAGGGACCAAATGAGTATTCACACCAATTTGCTATTCGAATTATTCAAATTATTCGAGTTATTCAAATTGTAAAATTCAACTCGGTTTGAACTTGAAACTCAAATTACTTATTCGAGTTAACTCGAATAACTCGATTCGATTAACTCGAAATTTAATTTTTTTCTCGATTTTTTTGAATTGAATTTACTTTTGCTCACCCTATTTTGGGTGGTGATGAAAATGGCTTCTAAACATAAAAATTTTAATGTCGGTTGGGCTTGAGTTTAATATCTATAACCTGGGTCAGGGCTTGGGCAAAAGTTTAGTCTAATTTTTCAGGTCAGGCCGAGCACAAACTTAAAAAACGAACCTAAAATTTTATTGAGGTTTGACTTGAACCCAACTCGACTCATGATGAGATCTAATTTTAATTAGTTATAAAAAAATTCAATAGTATCAATTAAAAATTTATATGTATGATAAGAACAAATATAATGATAAATTTAATGATTGAATTTTAAAATATTAGTCGTATAAAAAAATTATAAAATTATGTAAAACTAATCAAGTTATATATATATATAGTCTTTTACTCTGACTTCATCCTCGCCATAACTTTCTCTATTCATTTTCTCTCATTGTTTATATGTTCATCTTGTTCTTCAATCTTCATCTTGTTCTAGAAAGCATCACAAACCCAGTAGTTCATCTCTCAATCTTTTGCCTCTCTAAAGGTATGATGGTTTAGTATGCTTTTTCCCCTCTTTTTCGTAAAAAAATGAAGATCTACATCATCAAATATTTCTTTAACTAAACCTCCACTCTGCTCTTATTTTTGAGATGTTTGGATGTTTGTAGTCTGGCTTTAGAGGTGACGTCGGGAGTGATACTGGCCTTCGCCTTCCTTAAAAATGATTTTTCTTTTAATTTAGTTTATTTGGAAATAATAATATTATGATAAGTTAATCATTAGCAAAATTGTATTTTAGCCTTCCAAAATATGAAAAACTTCTATTTGGTCTTTTAAAAAATGATGTAATTATAAATTAATAGATAAAATTACATTTTGATCTCTCAAAAATTTTATAATTTAGTTTTAGCCCTTAAAAAAAATTTTGGTTTTGCCCCTATTTGGCCCTCAATTTTTAAAATTTAGTCAAATTACTTTGTGTTGGATGAAAAAGTTCATTGAATTGTTAAAATTTCAACAACATTAATGTGACAAAATTCACTTATACTTCATAAATATTCAAAATATATATATAATATTTAAAAATCAACAAATTTAAAAGTTATTCATAAATTGCTTCTTCTTTTTTTAAAACTACCCACATCAACAATAAAATACAAATAGACTTTCATGCGGGCAGTTAAGTTACTGTGATTAAAATTTTAATAGTTCAATAAGTTTTTTTCCAAGAAAAGGTTAGTTGATTAAAATTTGAAGATTGATGGTCAAAGTGATCCAAAAAATCAAGGACCAAAGTGATAAAATGGATAAACATTAGAGATTAAATTTATCGTTATACCAATTTAAAATAATCTAAACTAAAGTTTAGAGAAAATTTTATTAATTGCATTATATAAGCAATTTAATTTTAAAAAAACTATCGATTGAGTTTTAACTTGGTTGGCATCCGTATTATTGCTCGTGTAAGAGGATGTAAGTTTGAGTGTATTTAAACAAATTTTATCCTCTTATTTAAGAGTTGAAAAATATTATAGCTAATTTAGATATTGTATCAAAATTAATATAAAAATTATTTTCTATTTTTTCTCATTTTTTAAAGTTTTCAATAACCATTAAATTTTTGTTAAATAACCCACACTATTTTTATATTTTTATTTTTCGCCCGCAAAATGAGTACATTTATTTCTATTCATTTTTTAAAAATATAGATTTTATATTTTTGTTGATTAAGTCTTGATTTAGTTTGCATTAATATTGTTTTTAATGTAGGAGAATGAGGATTTGAACGTGTTAGTGTACTGAAGCACGATTTTCTCTTATTTAATGATTAGGGAAGGATTATAGATAATTTTATAAAAAGATTATATTTTTAAAATGATTTTTGGTTTTTTTTCTTGACAACAAATGGAAAAAATTGAAAACCATTTGGACTTATAATGGTTGGTTTCATTTTGGTTGGGAGTAAATTGGGTTAGTTTGATTTTCTGTTTCAAAGTTAAAAAATTATATTTAATTTGAATTATATTTTTTAAAATTTTTATTATAAATATTAGTTGACAATTGGAACATATGGGAAGAAGCTCGCCTGAGATGACGCCTCCGCATTCTGATATTGAGAAAGGGTGTCTTGAATTTGAGCATGGACTTTCCTCCTTCCAAAAGGTATATCAAACACTGCTATACATTTATATTTTTGTGCATTGCATAAATAAAAGAAGCAAAAGCCTTGGTTAATAAAGGAAACAAGATTCAAACACACCCATGCTGTGGGTTGAAAAATAATTTGAGTAAACTAACAAAGTAACTAAAACTGGTTCCTTAATAAATTTGTTTAATGTTAACAGGAAAGTTTTACAATTTTCAAAGTGCCTCATCGACTACGTGAAGTAAATGAAAAAGCCTACGAACCAAATGTGATATCAGTTGGCCCCTATCACTACCGTAAGCCACACTTGGCGAGGATGGAAGGTTTCAAAAAGAGGCAGTTTGAGAATATTGTTGAGAAAACCCACCTTGGTCTCCACCAATTTCGAGAGGCAATGAAACACTTGGAAGGAAAAACTCGCAAATGCTATGAACAACCTCTTCATCCTGATCTTGAAGTTGAAGAAAAATTTGTAGATATGATGGTGTATGATGGTTGCTTTGTTGTTCAACTAATCTGGATCGGTCATCTATATGATTTTAGGGAACTGGGACAACATGTTTCATATGACATGCGGTACGATTTGTTATTGCTAGAAAACCAGCTTCCTTTCTTTGTGCTTTTGGAGTTGTATCGCATGATAATACCAAATCCTGGACCTCGAGGACATTTGAGTCAGTTGGCTGCATTTGCTCTTACCTTTTTTGGAAGGCATCCCATCTATGTACCCGAAAATACTAGTATCAGACATCTTCTACAGTTGGTACATGATCCTTCTCAAGAAATCCGAGTAGCAGGAACAGAAGTAGAATACTGCTTTCCTAAAAACAAATTCCAAAGCTCACGAAGCTTGATACCTAGCGCAACAGAGCTGGAAGATGCAGGAATCCATTTCTTTGGTGTCTCTATCCAAAATATGCAAAACCAGGAGAAAGGGAAAATGAACATGTTTGATATAGAGTTCGACAATGACACCAAAGAACTCAAGATTCCAACCTTAAAAGTCGACCATTCCACAGAGCGTACGTTCCGAAATTATATGGCCTACGAACAATTATGGGGGGTGCGAAAATACTATGTTGATTATGTGCTATTCATGGATAAACTCATCAACACAGGCAAGGATGTAGAGCTACTCCGTAAAAGTGGAATTATTGATAATTGGTTAGGAGACGATGAAGCAGTTACCAAAATATTTAATAAACTGGGGTATTTCGTTTATTACGACACAGAAGCCTTCTACTATGAGGACATAGCTGATCGAGTGAACAAGCATTGCAAGAGAGACTGGAACAAATGGAAGGCAAAATTGAAGAAAGATTATTTTAACACTCCCTGGTCCCCCATATCGTTTCTTGCTGGGCTTCTCTTGCTCCTGATTACTATAGTACAAACTATATTTTCGCTTCTTTCTTATTATCAGCAGAGGCAGGAAAACTACAGAAGCCAAAGTGTATGATATCAAGTAAGTATAAGCTGTTATTTCTCATCTTCATCTATAGGTATAATTCTTTTGGTTTTGTTAATCATGGATTCGTTTTGTATGTATATTTCACAGATCATCGTCGCCTTTTTCTGGTGCTTTGGATTGTTGATCAGGGGTTTGACTTCCGCTCTATGGGAGTTTTTGAATTTCAGGCCGCACTTGGTGACTGTCCTTTAAAGGTGTCATCTTGTTTCTAATTTAATTTGTTTTTGAATTTTGCTATATGGTCACCTTTGTCGATTCCTCTTTTCATATCACTTAAATTGTATCTGTCCAAAAACCATGGCTTTAGTTTATTAGTCAGGGTATTCATTCCATACGATGATCTACCTGGTCCAAGTAGAAAATTGTCCCAAAGCAGCAAAGATTTACTATGAAGTTAGGAGAATTCCAAATAAATTAATAATGACTAAAAATCATATCACTCGCTTATGCATGAAAATCATAAATTTAGAATACAAAAATATGTTTAAAAATAACATAAAATAAATAATAAATGAATATGCATAGTATTAAAATAAAAAAAATTAAATTATTTATCATGATGTTATCATCAATTTTGAGTCGATGTTGAGTTAATTTGTGATACCAATTCAATCAAATACATTATTAATATATATACAATTGATGGATATAATAAAGTGTACATGATAAAATTAAATGTATAAAAATATTTAAACAAAGCTTTAGTTTAATGGTAAATTAAAATTTTTACTAATGAAATTGGTATGCATTTAAATTCTACTGTATGCATATTTTTATTGATTTTCTAAATAAAAAGACTAAAGTATTCTAAAATAATATAATTTATTATAATTACGAAAGGAGATTTCTATAATTTTTCTAATTAAGTTAATATTTGGTTGAACCATAACATTAACTCAATCAATAATTTAAATAATAATATATGTCAAAACCATTTTTTATTTGAAAAACGGGAATCGCTACCAATCCTTTTTGTTTAGGTGTGATCGGATCACCGAATAAAACATTTTATTTCATTAAAATATCAATTATAGTCTACGAAATTCAGAAAAATGAGTTCGGGAGTCGGTTACGTACGAGGAAGGATTAGCACCCTCGTAACGCCCAAAATTGGTACCTAATTGATTAGTTAATGTCTTAATATCGAATGTTTGAAAACTTGAAAAGAAATTTAAAATACGATCTCCTTTTTTGTTAATGCTGACAAAAAATTTCTTGGATAAACTAAACGAGGATTAAAGGCCGACTCAACTCGAGATAACCAACTACCACATCCCGTAAGTTAGGACACGACATTTGAACCCTTGAATGTAAGCTTGCCTATTTTATTTGAAACTTTGTGCGTTTTAATTCAAAAGGAAATTCAATTATTTGGAGCCAACAAAGAAAAATTGAAACCCCGTAAGTTAGGGCACAACTTTCTCGAGTTTCTAAACATAGAATATTGCCTTTATTTTATTTTTGTTTAAAATGTATGTATTTTGAAATTTGAAAGGATATTCGGCTATTTAGGATCAATGAGGAAACCGAAACCCCGTAAGTTAGGGCACAATTCCTCGATGTTCCAAAACGCGAAACATTGCCTTTGTCCTCAAAAAGTTCCTTTCGTCGTAATTTAAAAAAATAGAAAGAATTGGTGATTAAATGATAATTGATTGGACTAAAATGTTTAAATGGCCATTCATAGAAAAAAAATTTTACAACATGCATAAAAATGATGACATATTATCTTGCCAAAACACATTACAAAAGTATTAACGAATCATGGTGTTGAAAAGCATAAATAATCAAATATGATACAAATGAACAATGTAAAAGCAATGAATTCAAATTGCGACGCACAAGGCAAATAATCATTCAACTACATTATTCCAATATTCACACTAACAAAATTTCAAGATGAATTAAACAATAGATATAACTAATAATGGAAAATAAACATAAAAGTTTAGAATAAATAATGTATATAAAATTATTTTAAATAAATAGTAAAACAAATTTTAATAAACATTACATTAAAACAAGTCAAAATAAATAATATATAAAAATAATTTAAAATGAATGGTACATAATATATTTTTTAAATATCATATAAACGATTTGAAACGAATACTATAAGGTAATTTTGAATAAACAATATACAAAATAGTTTAAAAGAACCAATATGTAGAAAAATCTAAGATATATTAATCTGTTTAAAATATAATATACAGATATAAGAAATAAATAAGTAAAATATATAAAACAGTTTGTAAAGAAAATGAATTTGAAATTAAATGAATCCTGGATCGGGTCGAAAATAAATTGAAATTAAAGGGCGAAATTTAAACAACAAAAAAGAATGCAGGGCTTGAATGAAATGCGCACAAAGCTATGAGGGCTGAATAGGAAATTATCCCTCACCCCTAAACAGCGCATTTCCTTCGGGGACTAAATCGAAACAAAGTTGAAATTAAGGGGAGAAATTAAAAGCAAAGAAAAACTGGATTAGAACATAATAGAAATGCGGAAGGATCGCGCGCACAATTATCCCCTCCCTATGAAACGCTCTGATCCTAGGAGAATCCGGGTTGAGTCATCGGGTTATGCCTAGAAATGACGCCGTTTCAACGCCAACACTTACGGCTTAAAACGACGCCGTTTTAAACATATATATAAACCAAGATTTGCCTTAAAAATTTTATTTGACAAATTATTTTCTCAAAAAGCCTTAAAACCCTTTTCAAAACTCTCTTAACCTCTCCCCCCTTGTCGTCTCATGGGCTTCACCGGCGCATAATGTGCCTCCACCACTATCGTGATTCATGGCTCGGGGAAGCAAATGTCGACTAGGTCGACACCAAACACAGGTTAGAAAACTTCCCCCCCTTTTTGCGTATTTAGATGTTAGATTCAAAATAGAATAAGAAATAAAAAGAGAAAAATAAGAACAAAGAATCAATGAATGAACCACCTTGAAGTATTTGCTTTCTCTATTCGATAGCTTTGTATACGTAGCCATTACAATGAAAAAGTTCTTGGCTTTATAGTCGAAAAACAATGAAAAACGAAAAAGAAAATACAAATTTGTTTGTTTTTCCTCTTTGCTGTGCTGTTGTTTGTCTGTTTCTTTGCAGGTACAGAGGCAACGTGGCAGGGTAGCTAGAGCGTACGGAGGCTTCTGGTGGCGTAGCAGCTGCTGAGGCTAGGGTTTGCTACAAACATGGTTTAGGTTTTAGGCCTTTTTTGGGCTTAGGGTTTTATTAGTTTTGGGTTTTAAATTTGGGTTTGGGTTTGTAATGTTTTGGGTTTTAAATTTGGGTTATGTAATTTGGACTTTGATGATGGACTATTAATTTGGTTTTATTATTTGGATTTTTGGTTTAATATTTGGTTTTATTTTGGTTATTGGGCCCCGGCCAAATCGAGCTTTCTACAGCTGCCCCTCTTTGCTCGTTGTCGTGTAACGAGAACAGAGCAAATATTTTAAGAAAGACCAATTTTGCCCTGTCTAGCCGAGTCTCAATTTCTTTGGTGCCCCTCTTCTTCAGATAGCCTCATTCCATCCCACTGCGTCTTTGATGGTATAGGAATTAATGCCTTAATCTACTCCACTGTAATTTCAAGGAGATTAGGCTTGTAGCTTCGGTTTACTCTAATTTAATTTCAAGGAGAATAGATTTGCAGCTTCGATCTATTCCGCTGGAACTCTAAGGAGGTAAGAATTAGTAATTTCAACCTGCTCTACTATGACTTCAGGGAGATAAAGTTTGGTGGCTTCAATCTGCTCCCCTACTACCTCGGGAAGATAAGATTCGCCGTCTTCGATCTGCTTCACTATTGCTCAGGGAGAAGATCTACAATTTTCAGCCTGTTACCCTATTGCTTAGAGGGTTAAGGCTCACCGTCTTCGATCTGCTCCACTACTGCTTAGGGAGATAATATTTGGTGGCTTCAATCTGCTCCCCTACTACCTCGGGAAGATAAGATTCACCATTTTTGATCTGCTTCACTGTTGTTCAGGGAGAAGATCTACAATTTTCAGCCTGTTACCTACTGCTTAGGGGGTTAAGGCTTATTATCTTTGATCTGCTCCACTACTGATTAGGGAGATAAGATCTATAATTTTTAGCCTACTCCACTACTGCTTAGGGAGATAGAATCTGTAATTTTTAGCCTATTACCCTACTACTTAGGGGGTAAGGCTCACTGTCTTCGATCTGCTCCACTATTGCTTAGGGAGACAGGATCTTTAATCTTCAGCCTGTTACCCTACTACTAGGGGGTTAAGGCTCACTGTCTTCGATCTGCTCCACTATTGTTTAGGGAGACAAGATCTATAATCTTCGGCCTACTCCACCACTGCTTAAGGAGATAGGATAGTGGCTTAAATCTGCTCCACTGCTGCTTAGGGAGACAAGATTCACCGTCTTCGATCTGCTCCATTGCTATCTCATGGAGATAAGATCTATGAATTCACCGATATTGCTACACCGTCCTCTAGGGACATGATCTATAGAATCAGTTTCATGTACTTATGCTTATGCCAAATAATTAGGATGTCACAATCAAAATGAGTCAAATGCTCCTAACTAGATGAATGATATGAATGCAGAAATGTCATGAGAATGATTCCTTTTTAATACTTAAGTTGTCATCACTCGTTGTCCATCAAGGTTCTATCATTGATGTGCTACTGTGTCTTCTTGTTTAGCCGGTATCTTTGACAGAAAATCTGAAGAAATAGTCACAATTTGGACTATTCTTTTTCCAATGTTTCCAACTTTTGAATTTGGTTAGTTCTGACTTGTGGTCCTATTTCAGAGGTTCTTGTACTATTTAGAAGCCTTCTAGAGTAATATGCATAACTTTTTTTATGTGAATATTATAAGCCCAAAAATCGTGGTTTCAACAGAAAAATGCTTGAAAGAGATTATCATAATAGACAAGATGGAATTTTTTTGAGAGCAAGACTCAAAGTGAATAAATTAAACAAGATAGCAAATTTGATAAGGTACAAAATGAATAAGATGAGAAAAAGGTGCTCTAGATATCGCAGTACGAGCTTCTCTATTCAAACTTCTCAAAGACCATTTCGAGCTAGATATGTGTTCAGGAGATCCCGAGTATTTTGTTGATGCCCCAAGATGTATTGTTCTTCCTTCTTGTTAATTTGAGAGGACAGGACTACCACATGCCCCATATTCAAAATTTGAGCATCCTGTTTTCGGGTTTTCAACTCAAAAACCTCTTTGGTCTCAAAGCGCCCTTTGCGGGTTTTTACCTTGGCCTCTCCAATTCAAAATTTTTTTTTGTGAGTCTCAAAGCGCCCTTTGCGGATTTTCACCTTGGCCTCCCTCTTTAGGTGAAATACTTCTTGACGAAATCTGAATTCACAGGATTGGGCAAGTTTTTACCATCCATCTCGACTAGAATCAATGTTCATCCAGAAAAGGCTTTCTTCACCACATAAGGTTCTTCCCAATTTGACATCCATTTTTTTCTGAAATCTTTTTGTATGGGAAGGATCTTTTTCAAAACCAGATCCCCCTCATAGAATTCTATAGGGCGAACCTTTTTATCATAGGCTCGTATCATTCGTTTTTGGTGCATCTGACCATGACAGATAGCTCTTAGCCTTTTTTCTTCAATCAAGTTCAACTGATCATATCGAGACTGGATCCACTCTGCTTCATCTAACTTTAGCTCTGACAATACTCAAAATGACGGGATCTCGACTTTAATTGGCAAAATCGCTTCCATTCCATAGACCAAAGAGAAAGGTGTTGCCCCAGTAGAGGTTCTGACTGATGTTCGATAAGCAAAGAGGGCAAATGGTAACTTCTCATGCCAATCTTTGTAGGTCTCAGTCATCTTCCCCACAATTTTCATAATATTTTTATTGGCTACCTCCACTGCCCCATTCATTGTCTGATCTTGAATTAACTGCAGACCTCCGCTATCGTACTATTGTTCAAGTTTAATGCGTTGTCAGATATGATCTTCTCCGGCGTTCCATATCGGCATATGATATCATTTTTCAAGAATTTGCTCACTGTAAATTTTGTAACATTGGCATATGAAGCGGCCTCTACCCATTTATTGAAGTAGCCGATAACCATAAAGATGAATCGATGCCCATTGGAAGCTTTTAGAGAAATTGGTCCAATCACATCCATACCCCACATAGAGAAAGGCCATGGGGAAGTCATGGCATGCAGAGGTGAAGGAGGTACATGAATTTTGTCTCCATAAATTTGGCATTTATGACATCTCTTAGCGTAATTGATACAATCTTCTTCCATAGTGGACCAATAATACCTGAATCTCATAATTTGCCTGGCCATTGTAAAACCATTAGTGTGTGTCCCACAGACGCCCTCATGGACTTCTTCCAAGATTTTCTTAGCCTCTACAGTGTCCACGCATCTCAATAGTACTTGATCTTTTCTTTTTTTGTATAGGATCCCCTAGTCCAAGACATAGTCAATGGCCAATCTTCTCAACATCTTTTTATCATTCTCGGTTGCCTAGTTTGAGTACTCACAATTCCTCACATATTGCAATATATCGTGATACTAAGGGTGGTCATCTTTTTCTTCATCTTCTTCAATATTGTAACAGTGAGCCGGAGTTCCATAAATGCTCACCTGGATGGGTTTGACATCTTCTTGCCTATTCACCTTAATCATGGAAGCTAAGGTAGCCAAAGCATCGGCCATCTGATTTTTGTCTCGTAGAAGGTAGTAGAAGGTGATGTTATCAAACTCTTTAATTAATTAAAGGACCAGTTTTCGATAATTGATCAACTTGGGATTCTTGTCTCCCATTGTCCCTTGAGTTGATAAATCACTAGCGCAGAATCTCCATACACCTCTAGCACTTTAATCTTACGTTCTATGGCCGTATGGATACCCATGATGCACACTTCATATTCTACCATATTATTCGTACAATCGAAATCCAATTTACTAGTAAATGGATAATGATCTCTGTTTGAGGATACCAAGACTGCACGGATTCCATTACCGATAGCATTTGAGGCCCCATCAAAGTTTAGTTTCAAGGGCAATTCTTCTGGAGCACCTTTTTCAATTGTTGCGACACACATCAGGTCGTCATTCGGGAAATCAAAGTTCAAGGGCTCATAATCTTCCAAAGCTCTACTGGCTAGAAAATCTGCTATTGCACTCCCTTTTACTGCTTTTTTATTTACATAGACTATGTTGAATTCAAAAAGCTGAATTTGCTATCGGGCCATCCTTCCATTTAAAGCCGTCGACTCTATCATGTACTTTAAAGAGTCCAGTTTTGAGATTAGCTAAGTAGTGTGATACAACATATACTGCCTCAACCTTCGGGTTGTCCAAACCAGGGCACAACACAACTTTTCTATTAGCGGATATCTTATCTCACATTCAGTGAAATTTTTACTAATATAGTAAATAGCTCTTTCTTTCCTTCCTGATTCATCATGCTGGCCAAGTACGCATCCCATAGAATTTTCAAATACTGCCAAATACAGTATCAATGGCTTATCTGGTTTAGGTGGCATTAGCACTGGAGCATTGGATAAGTATTGTTTGACCTTGTCGAAAGTCCTTTGGCATTCTTCATCCCATACACCTAGGTTGTGTTTCTTAAGGAGGCGAAAAACGGGGTCACATTTCTCGTTAGTTGTGAAAAAAACCGAGCAATATAATTTAATCTTCCTAAAAAACCTCAAACTTCTTTCTGGGTACGCGGTGGAGATAACTCTTGTATGGCTTTGACTTTTTCTGGGTCGATCTCAATCCGTTTCTCACTAACCACGAA
This sequence comes from Gossypium anomalum, assembly GCA_025698475.1. Taxonomy (NCBI): domain Eukaryota; kingdom Viridiplantae; phylum Streptophyta; class Magnoliopsida; order Malvales; family Malvaceae; genus Gossypium; species Gossypium anomalum. The sequence goes on from CM046968.1 coordinate 81,946,721, forward strand.
TCCGAGAAGCTTTCCAGACTTGACTCCGAAAGTACATTTTGCCAGATTGAGTTTTAGCTGAAACTTTCTCAATCTTAAGAACAATTTCCTCAGGACTTGTACATGCTCCTTCTTTTTTTAGGATTTTGCGATCATATTATCGACATAAACCAAGATTTTTTTGTGCATCATGTCATGAAACAGGGTTACCATGGCCCTTTGATATGTTACCCCCACATTTTTCAGTTTAAATGGCATCACTTTGTAGCAGAATGTACCCTACATGGTTACAAATATGATCTTCTCCATGTCTTCAAGATACATTTTGATCTGGTTGTATCCGGAGAAACCGTCCATGAAGGAGAATAGTGAGTGCCCTGCCGTGTTGTCCACTAGGGTGTCAATATGAAGCAGTGGAAAATTATCTTTCGGGCTGGCTTTATTCAAATCTCTATAGTCTATACACATTCGTACTTTTCCATCCTTTTTAGAGACGGGGACGATGTTGGCTACCCATTCTGATTATTTTACCACCTTTAGAAATCCAGCGTCAAACTACTTTCTAACCTCTTCTTTTATTTTTAACAAGACGTCGGGCCTCATCCTTCGGAGTTTTCGCTAAATTGGCTTACATTCTTCCTTTATGGGGAGTCAATGCACCACGATATTAGTGTTCAACCGGGGCATATCTAGGTATGACCATGCGAAGACATCTTTGAATTCTTGAAGTAATTCGATAAGGTCTCGCTTCATCTCCATGGTGATAGAAGTTCCAATCTTCACCTCTTGTTCCTCTCCTAAGCTCACGATTTCTACTGATTCTTTGTGAGGCAAGATTTGTTTCTCCTCTTGTTCTACCATTCTCAACAAATCAGGAGATAGGTTATAGCCTTGGTCATCTTTGAAATCCTGAGGATCCTCCATACACATATCTCGCTCAAAAGGAGACTCTGAGGCACTAGCAGTGTCACTCATGTCATTGATATCTGGAGACCAGTTATGAGAATGAATGAAGATACAAAGAACCAAAAGAATCTAAGAATACTTATCCGTATGGTATGATTATGAATGAAGAACAAAAGAATATTTAGAAGAATGTCTAAAAGACGAAAGAATCCGAGAGTAATTATTTGTATAATATGATTATGAATAAAATGGAAAGAATAAAAGAATATCTGCTCAAAATGATAATAAATATGCATTTTATTGAAATAACGTTTTTGAACATAAGCCTATTTCAGAAAAGATTCTTATTACTCCTAGGCCTAGAGTAATAAGTGTGTTTTGGACATTACTCTGAGTTAGCTCTAAAAGCTACAGGAATCTCTTCTGCAGTCTAGTTATCCAGAACACTTCTAGGTATGTAGGGGTAAATGTCCGACAAAGTTTCTCCTCCAGTCACTTCCAAGTTCTCCAACATTTCTTCTATGGCTTCATTTCTTGGCGTGCCTCGCTCGGGATGAATGATTCCTCCAAACACAAAAGTTTTCAATATATGGGGGAATATCTTTGGCTCCCATTTGATTTCCTCCCCATTCAACCGTGCTCTCCTTCTTTCTTGTTTCTTTTCCAGCTCCTTTTTCCTTTGTCCCGCATCTGGCTTAAATCCTAAGCCGATGTAGTCTCTTTTGTCCTTCAATATTGGCATTTCAACGTTTCCTTGGAGGTGTCTCCCGAGTCCTCTTCCCGGTAGAGCTCCTTTTCCAATAGTTAATTGTAGGCCCATTCTTATAGTCTTGGATATCCTGGGGATTGGGATTCTATTCCCTTCGGTAATGAATGTCGCATTCACAAATTCTAAAGATTGAAAGGAACATTCGATCGCTTCATCGTTTGCCTCTAGGTACGGCGCTTCACTGGTTACTGCTGCGATGATATCCTCTTCAGCATTCATCGTCACTAGCCGGCCTTCAGTTACCAATTTTAACTTTTGGTGTAACAACGTAGGCACTGCCCTTACCGCATGTATCTAGGGCCTCCCCAATAAGCAGTTGTATGAAGGCTTAATATCCATCACCAGGAAATCCACCTCATATGTGTTTGGACCGATTAGAAGAGTTATTTCAATTCTGCCCATCACCCTTCTCTCTGTGCCATCGAATGCCCTCATTATATTCTGGCACGTCTTCATGTGAGAGCTATCCACAGGTAATCTATTTAGTGTGGATAATGGTAGGACATTCAAGGCTGATCCGTTGTTAATCAGTACCCCTGGTAGTGTGTACCTCTTATAATGCGTGGTGATGTGTAAAGCTTTAGTCGACCCATGCCATCGGGTGGTATCTCATTGTTATTGAGGAAGACAAAGTTATCAGCACTTATGTTGCTAACCAAGTGGTCTAGCTTGTTGACAGAGATATCATTAGCGACATATGTTTCGTTCAAAACTTTCATCAGTGCGCTGCGATGGACTTCCGAACTTAGGAGTAAGGCGGCCAAAGACCGAGATACAAGTGGTTGTTTTTACGAATGCTCCACAACTGTATCACGTCTTTGTGATTTAGAAATTTTAGAAACTCCTTAGCCTCCTCTTCGTTGACCGGTTCATTAATAGGAAGTTCAGGTTTGGCCGTTCTTTCCTTCTTCTGTTTGACCATTATGACTTTTCCTTTTGCGGGTTCGGCTTTTTTGCTTGTTGAATTGTAGCGTCTCCCGCTACGTGTATAGGAGCCCACATCTTGGTCCTCTTTTGAAGCATCAACCAGGTTCTCTTTTCCCGAGATCATCACGTTACAGTCATAATTCTATGAGACCCTATTGCTGTCTTTATATGGGAAGACTGCAGGTCTTTGGATTATGACTTTTGGTGGCATTTGCACTCTCGCTTTATTATTTTTGGGTCGTAATATGATGAACACGGGGTAGTTAACTTTTTGAAATTAAAGGGCGAAATTTAAACAACAAAAAAGAATGCAGGGCTTGAATGAAATGCGCACAAAGCTATGAGGGCTGAATAGGAAATTATCCCTCACCCCTAAACAGCGCATTTCCTTCGGGGACTAAATCGAAACAAAGTTGAAATTAAGGGGAGAAATTAAAAGCAAAGAAAAACTGGATTAGAACATAATAGAAATGCGGAAGGATCGCGCGCGCAATTATCCCCTCCCTATGAAACGCTCTGATCCTAGGAGAATCCGGTTGAGTCATCGAGTTGTGCCAAGAAATGACGCCGTTTCAACGCCAACACTTACGGCTTAAAACGACACCGTTTTAAACATATATATAAACCAAGATTTGCCTTAAAGATTTCATTTGACAGATTATTTTCTCAAAAAGCCTTAAAACCCTTTTCAAAACTCTCTTAACCTCTCCCCCTTTGTCGGCTCATGGGCTTCACCGGCGCATAATGCGCCTCCACCACCGTCGTGATTCATGGCTCGGGGAAGCGAATGTCGACTAAGTCGACATCAAACACAGGTTAGAAAACTTCCCCCTCTTTTTGCGTCTTTAGATGTTAGATTCAAAATAGAATAAGAAATAAAAAGAGAAAAATAAGGACAAAGATTCAATGAATGAACCACCTTGAAGTATTTGCTTTCTCTATTTGATAGCTTTGTATACGTAACCATTAAAATGAAAAAGTTCTTGGCTTTATAGCTGAAAAACAACGAAAAACGAAAAAGAAAATACAAATTTGTTTGTTTTTCCTCTTTGCTGTGCTGTTGTTTGTCTGATTCTTCGCAGGTACGGAGGCAACGTGGCGGGGGTAGTAGACGACGCGCACTGGAGGCTTCAGTGATGCAAAGAAATTGCTAGGGCTAGGGTTTGTTGCAAACATGGTTTAGGTTTTGGGCCTTTTTGGGCTTAAGGTTTTATTAGTTTTGGGTTTTAAATTTGGGTTATGTAATTTGGACTTTGATGATAGACTATTAATTTAGTTTTATTATTCGGATTTTTGATTTAATATTTGGTTTTATTTTGTTGTTGGGCCCCGGGCAAATCGGGCTTTCTACAATATAAATAGAATGAGGTTAAGAAATCTAATTCACCACATTGAATGAATCTACAGAGGAGTAATGTTTAGTTTTGAGGAACCGAATTACAATACTAAATTTTCTGAAGGATAAATTAATTTAATTGAACATGTTTTTGTTATAATTTTTCAACCAATTTTTTTTTTAAATCGAAACGTTTTTGTTATTATATTTACGAATTTCAATAAATTTTAGAAGTTTTTTTTTTGTCTTATATTAAATATATAATTTTTTAAATAACTAGTTTCTAGTGCGATTTTACACATTTAATAAATACATTTCCATTTGTAAACAATTTGCTGAAAATAATTTAAGAAGTGTTTGAACCAAAATTTGTTAAGGATATCTATGGAAAAACTGAAGTAAAAAACCCTTATAATACGACTCAATCACACAAAAAAGACTGCAATGTAATACCAAAAAGCTCCACGGTTGATGTCATGATCCACTCAGGAGGATATGTATTAGCATTACACAATAAAGACATATCATATGCAATAACCACTACAGGAAAATAGGGCTTTAACGGCGTTTTTAGCGGCGTTTTATCAAAAAAAATCCGTAAAAATTGTAAAACACAGAGTAATAGCGGGCCGCTAAAAACTGAGCAATAGCATCGTTTTTTGTTAAAATGCCGCTAAAAACAGAGCATTAGCGGCGCTTTTGGTGAAACGCCGCTAAAGACCAGAGCATTAGCGGCGCTTTTGGTGAAACGCCGCTAAAGACTAGAGCATTAGCGGCGCTTTTGGTGAAACCCCGCTAAAGACCAGAGCATTAGCGGCGCTTTTGGTAAAACGCCGCTAAAAGTCATGTAACTCCTGAAATCTTTAACCCCAAAAAAAACATAAAACACTAATCTATAACCCCTAAAATAGTAAACCCTTAAACCTAACAAGCCCTAAATACTAAACTATAACCCTTAAAACCCTAAACGCCGCAATAGGTGCATTTTTTGTGGCGCTAGGTTATAAACGCTACTAATGTTAAATTATTTTGTTCAAAACTTCGTCGTTTAGCTGTCTTATTTTTTACCCACACCTGATACACTTAACATTTTCCCCCTTTTTCCCCAGTTCTATTTCCCCCTTCTTCCTCATCCTAAATCCCTAAAGTATTATCACCCATTCCCAAATTCGACATCCTAAATCCCTAACGAATTTATGGTAAAGTAACAGGTTAAATAAGGTCTTATTTTTATTTTGAATTTGATTTTATTTTGATCATATCTAAAACTGACTTTATAAACAATATAAATTAACTAGACCATTCACTTAGCTATGGGAAAGTTAATTTCATTTTAGTTACTTAATCATGAAAAGTTACACTTTGATAACTAAACTATTTAATTAGAAGTTTTCATTTAATTAAGTTACGAAGCTGTTAAAATCAATGTTATGGCTTTCTTTAAACCCTAACCCCTTAAATCAATAATCCTTTAACCCCCAAACCTTAAATCTCTAATCATAAATCCCTAAAACTATAAACACTGGTCAATAACTCTTTAAACACTAGACCCTAAATCTCAAATCATAAACCCTTAAAACTCCAACCCTTAAACCCCAACCCTTAAACCCCAAGCTTTAAAACTAACCTCTAAACCCATAAACTATAGATCATAAATCATAAACCCTAAACTGTAAACCATAAATCATAAGCTCTTAAACTATAAACCCTAAAATCTAAAAAATGAATTTCATATGGATATTAAGTATATATATGTTCATGGTCTAGGATTTAGGGTTTATGGTTTAGGATTTGGGGTTTAATTTTTAGTGTTTAGGGGTAAATATGGTGAACTACTTAACTTGTGTATATTGGACTTTTTTATAATATAAATCTAAATAAGATAAATATAAATTATTATTTTTAAAAAATATATATCAAAATGGGTTAAATCCCAAAAGCATACGTGAACAATGGTTTAGTGTGCAATTGTATACATGCATGAACTTTAATTTGATCCAGTTCTTGTAAATTATTAACACAATTATATTGCATATATAAATATTTATATTTATTCAATATAAAAAAATATTGATGTATTTATACTTAAAAGAATAATACTTGTATTGCTTTGTCATTTTGTATTTTTTTTAATTCATCGATTCCATTTTATTTCTATTAAAGTTTCCTTTTGTGTTTTATATGTTAATTTAAAAATTATAAAAATATTCAAAAAATTAAAATTTAAAAAAAATAAAAAATAAAAAACTTAAAATTTTAATATTTAATATTTTAATCCATATTTCAGTTAAAAAATTCAATATTCAAAATTTTAAAAAAAAAAGATAAACTCAACACAAAAATTTTGAAAGAAAAAAATAAAAAAATATTAAAAATAAAAAAAAATTAAAATTGAACAATAGTGGCGTTTTTGCTAAAAACGCCGCAAAAGATTAAGCTATAGTGGTATTTTTTATGAAAACGCCGCAAAAGACCAATAATTTTTGGTTACCCACCCATTATTCCCTCTTCTTCTCATCTCTGTCGCATGCCCTAAATCCCCCAAGTAAAAGTTTGTACTTAATTCTTTTTCCTTTTACTCTAAAAATTTGCCCCCAAATTTCCCATTTCCAACAACACCAAATGTCTGAAGACGACGAGAGGCAGCAATCTCCGCCGTCGGATCTTGAGTTCGTTGTAATGGCTTTTGCTTTTTTTTTTTCCGACGCTTGATGGCCTTCTTCTCTGAATCTGTACGTTCTCTCTCCTTCCCCCCCTTTTCTTTTCTTTTTTTTTTTTTTTTTTTTACTTTGTTTTCTTTTCAAACATTTCATATCTTTAAAATTAAGGTTTTTAAATCTGTCTGATCTATTACATTGATGTTGTTTTGTTTGACTTATTGTATTTTCTTCTGGTTATGAACGGTTTCTAGTAGATCTGAAGCGATTCTCTTCTTATGATTTTTTTTCTTCTTTTTCTTTTCCCTTTTCGTGAAGTACATATAAACATTACATACAATGTTGTTTTGTTGATTGCATTATGACTGTAAGATTCCCAACTTATCTTTTCTGAGATTTAGTTGCAGATTTGCTTATAGGTGTGGTTTTTGCTGTTTGCTTGCATACATTTGTTAATTGCTGACTTGCCTGAAGGAATTGTCTTTGGAAACTTGGAATCATTCTTCTCGCGCATGCTGCATCGAATGGGCCAAGTTCTACCAGAGGCAACTGCAGTTTTCCTAAACTCTTGTGAAGAACTAGACCCTGATAGGACAACTGATTTGAAATCCAAGTTCAAGCAATACCTGAATGTTGGACCGTTCATCCTTGCAACACTACCACCATCCGCTCCAGATCCATATGGTTGCCTGACATGGCTCGACAAGCAAAAACCTGCAACCGTGGTGTATATCAGCTTTGGATCAGTTGTGACCCCACCTCCAAATGAACTTGTTGCACTAGCAGAAGCAGTAGAGGCTAGCTAGGTTCCTTTTATATGGTCTCTTAGAGATAAATCAAAGGTACATCTGATTTTCGAGCATATTTTTAGTTCTCGTTAGTGTGTGGAATCATGAGGTTTATGTTTAAATTAATAATGTCTTTCTTATGTATTAAATAAATCACAAATTTCGGTTGCTAGTATCATTAATATTCGAATATTTGAAATGGTCTCAATTTTAATGTTGAGTTTGCTGATGAAAGATCAGAATAATTCTAATATTGTTTTGTCTTAGTTTTTTTATTGTATTACCAAAAAAAAAAGTCTTAACTTGATAAAAAATAAAGAGGATTTGCATTTGAATTATTGACAATATATAAGTTTGTATATATCCAAATAAAAATTGCATGTTTTAATGTTAATAGAATGATCACAGCATTCTAAAATTCGAGAGAGACAGTAGGATGGGTGTTTTTCCTTTTGCCAGCAGCATTCATGTAGAAGTGAAACTCATGCTTTTTATTTATTTATTTTTATTTTTGCTTCTCCCATTTTATGTTTTAGTTAATTAGCACTCGAATGAAACCAAAGTCGAAACCGATGTTGTGTATGATGATATTTATGGCTTGAAATTGCTTTAAGTCCTCTGATTTTTGAAGAGAAAAAGAAAAAAAAGACTGAATGTGATGCAATAGGGATTTACGCTGCTGATGTGCATTTTCTGATGTTCTTGTATCATTTTTTCCCTTTTTTTCTTATTTTTACCTTTTGGGGTTAGTTTTAGTTTTTACCACTCTGTTTTTTTTTGTTGAAGAGATATGTAGAATATTAACCATTTGATTTGAGAGATGCCATTGTTAAAGCCCTGAGAATTGTACAAAGGCAATAGGACTTTGTATTTATGTTGGGAAATACCATTTTTATTTAAAGCATTTTTGCCAATCTTTTGTACGTAATTAAAGAGTGAGGTGTTTGAGGTTTATCATTCACTTTCATGTCTTGATAAAATATAGTTTGGGGTGGAATTGAGCAAAGGCTTCAGAACTGTGATTTCGAGTTGAGTTATGCATTGGCTTTCTCAAACGTTTCGCCAAAGAAAAGGAAATTACAAGGGAACAAGCGGTTCAAGGTCCAAGGTAAGCTATGAGAGTTGTTCAAAGCTGGCCTTTTGGTCTAAATCTTGCCTTGATGATGTCTTATTTATGTATTCTTTTGTTTGATCAATTGGAGGTCCAGATCATACTTTGAATGCTTTTTTTATATTCAAACCTCTCCTACCATATTATAATCAAGTGTTCTTAAGTTGACAAATGAACCGTAAGAGCCCATTCTTGTTTATAATTTTTCGTTGAGTTACATATAAATGATTTTTAAAAATTGTGTTTATAACTTTTTAAAGTATTATATATATGTCAAATTTCAACATTTGTCATTGCACTATGTTTATGTTCTTGATTTAGTATTTATATTCTAATTTGGCTATTTTTAATCGATTTTTTCCTTTAAAAATGAAATTTAGTTCGACATTAAATTCCTTAAACTAAATTATATAATTTCAAAAATCTTATATGATAAATAAATTATATATAATGTTATGTCAATTTACTAGTTGATACGGTTTGTTGAGAAGGATTATTGTATTATACGATTTGTTGAAAAGGATTAAAAGTTAGCTAATACGGTTATTAGAGGGTTGTTGAAGTATTGGCCTTTGACTAATTGTCGGAAGGAAGTTCTCTTCCTTGGGGAACTTGAGGAAGTACTTGAAGCAACACTGATCTATGGAGTTCCAACGATGTATGGTTCCGCTTTTCAGACAGATTGCACATTGCCTCAATAGCTTACATTTCGTGTAACTTTTAAGGCCTTTCTTTTGAATATTTGACTGATAGTATGCAAATTCGATGTAGTATGAGTAGTCAATCACCTCGGGAACCAATAGTATTGTTAATTGTGGAATGTTGAATGTTGCTAGGATGTTAAGAACTTAGAATAAATCATACGATTACTTTTCCGATAACTTTCAAGGGCTTTTGTCTTTTGAAAATGTCACTATGACTGCTAATTTTAATTGCTTGAGTAGTAAATCACCTTTAGAAACCATATGATAATAATTAATTTTGATGCAATGTTGCCAATTGTTGTTAGCTTATGATTAAAAATTTATGGTACTTTATAATTTTTGTGATTTGAGTGTTGAGGTAATCATCGATTCATGAAGAATAACATTTGGCTCTTTAGGAAATCTGCTGCAATGTGTGGCATACACCACTTTTTCCATTTCGATTTGTTTTGGGAAGTTGTCCTGCAGTATGGTCAAAGCATAGGAGGTGGCTATTAATGTCTATGCTCTGCCTTAATCCTTTAGCATGTGTAAGTTGGCAGCATTTACATCACTTTCTAAGTGTTTATGCTTCTGTTTCAACAGATCGAGTTTCCAAAATATTAGTTACTGGAATTAAAATATTCTAAATTGCCACTTTCTTGTTTCTAAGATAACTATTATCTATAATAGTGGAGAAACGTAATTTTTCTGCTTTTATGCACACTTAAGAAACAATGGTTTGTACTTTTATCATCTTCCTAGAAACAACCTTCATAGTAAGTAATGGACTATGGTGATAGCTTTGAGACAATCCTCCCGACTTCTTAGCTTTCTCGCACTAAATATTCAAGAAAGTTTTATCTCGCTTAAGGTGATTTTCAAGAAAGTAAGTACCCTACTGATTTGTGGCATTTTTTCAGATGAGAACTTCATCAAAATTGTTTGTACCTTGATAAATTTCAGATCTAGGAGGCTTCTTTCAATTGTCTATCATGGTTTTCATCTGGTCCTAGGAATTTGATTAAGCGTATTCTTGATCCAAACCTCTTACGTAAGTTTCAAATTCAATTCATCCTATGAAAATTTGTGATTACATGCAATCTTTGATCATGTATAAGCTTTAGCGCGTGCATTTTGGTTGAAATTCGCATGTTCTTTTTGGCAAGATATAACTATTCCTGAAATTCTACAAGATGAATGGTTCAAGAAAGGGTACAAGCCACCAAAATTTGAGCAAGATGAGGATGTAAATCTTGGTGATAATATCTTATATTTTACATGGTTATGATTTAAGTCCTTATTTCATTGATATCTTTATATTTAATCTAATTTTTATTATTTATTTTAGTTTTGATTCTAAATTTTTATTTTTATTTTAATATTTTTAGTTAAAATTTTAATAGAAAATTTTTCTATTTATATCATGGATATTATTCTTCTCAATATTTTGATAATGAATTTTAAATTTTTTTATATTTTTCATGACTTTTATAATATTTTATTTTTTTTTAAATTTCATTACCTTTAGCGGCGTTTTTGGGAAAAGCGCCGCTAAAGGTCTTAACTTTTAGCGGCGTTTGTGGGAAAAGCGCCGCTAAAGGTCTTGACCTTTAGTGGCATTTTTTTAAATAAACGCCATAAACTTTAGTGGCGCCGTCTATAGCGACTTTTTTTCGGCGCTTGTAAAAACGCCGCAAATAGTTTTAGCGGCGATTTTAAGCGCCGCTAAAGACCTTAAAAAACGCCGCTAAAAGTCAATTTTGCTGCAGTGAACAGGATTGTGAAATAAGCTGGAAAGAATTTCCTGGTTGCAACTTGCAACTTAAAATGAGATTCGACAAGAAACAATAAGACTAATAATGTCACTATCGCCAACCTTATAAATACAAATTGACCTTTATGTTATTAAGGAACAATTGCCACCAATTTCAAACTTAATCTTTAAACCAACATCTATATTAATTAATTAACCACAAGGTACAAATATTTCAGAAGAGATCTTACAGTTTCAGCTTGGGCCTGCATTGCCTTAAACTCTGCAGCTCTTGCAGCCAACTCAGCTTGCCTTGTCTCTTCTTGCTTCTTCATAAGTTCAAAGGCCTACAACAACAAGAAGAAGCCATTAGCATCACATAATGAATAACCAAACAGGAAATGTACAAAATATATAACTCAACCCTCCTCTAAAACAAGCAAAAATAATATTTAAAAAAAAAAAGACATTCTGGTATGCAAATGTGAAGAAACCTTTTTGGCATTAGAGGAGCTGCTGATTTCCCTCAAGGCTTTGGCAATGTAATACCAAAAATCGATTGAACCAAGTGGTCGGACCAAATTGTTCAATTTATTTTTATCTTTCTAGTTTTTTAATAATTTTTTTTATCAAATCAATTAAACCTTGCAAGTGAGTGCATGCATGCTTGATATTTTCGAAACTTGCTTTCATGTTAAGTTATACTGATAATATTTTTAAGAAGGTTAAATCGTACATAATAGAAATGAAAACAATAAAAATGAGTTTCCTCCCGCCCAGAATACTATACCACGCTCTTTTTAGTTCTTTGGTAGAATTTGATGACCATCGATGTAGCTCAGAAACTGATGATCGTCGGCGTAGCTCAGAGTTCTACTATACTAGGCAATATTTAACGCAAGTAAACTCAATTTTACTTACACTAGGACTGAATTTTTTTTGATACAAATTTGGTCCTAAGTGTTGGATAACTCCATCGACCCCTCCTCATTTCAGAAACAATTTGAATAGATAATAAACTTACAATCAACTTTGGCATCGAAAATATTAAAGCTTAGTAAGAAAGTGTTGGATATGGTATCTTAAGTATAATATATTCATTTGTAAATTTGTAATTTTTTTTAAAATGATTAGGTAATAAAAAAAAATTCATTCATTAAAATTAATATACTTTGTATGGTTTTTGCAAACAAAGTAAAATAAAAGCAAATATTGCTCGTTGGTTGTCTAATGTTTAAACTGATATTAAGCAGGATTACGTGGATGAATTGTAATACGGAAAGACATCATGTATAGTAGATGAATCTAAACATATCCTTAGTCTAATAAAAATGAGCAAACTAATTGAAAGATTAATATGTTGTCTATCAATTTCAATTGGGAAGATGTTTTGTCTTAAACATCAGAGCAGATAACATCAGAGCGGATGACTCCTAAAAGATAGAGACATAGATGTGACTAACAGTACATCGGACTAAGACCCAAGAAGAATAGACTTTGAATCCGTTTATGGATTTATTCACTTGTGACATTCATAGTGTGGCATACCTAAATCTTGAATGGATGGATGACTATGTATGCGTGACTCGTAAACTTTGATGTAAGTAAAAGCTTGAGTTAGAATAGATGAGGAATCGAAAGCTGGTGTGTTGGGTGTATGACTTCTACAATATGTAGTATCATTCACAATAGTGAAATTTATAATCTGAGACATGGGTAAATGATATCCTCTCATTGGAATTACATGGTTGATGAAAAGTAAATATGGTCATGGGTCGTTCTTTTTTGAGACGAGTGAAGTGATTGCTATTTGATAGTAATCGACTTTTCATGAAAGAAGATGTAATGGTTACCATGAGATAAAATAGGATCATATTGGAAGAACAAATATTATCCCAAAGAGATTAAGGATACCCTATGAGGGTAATACACTTATTACTATAGGCTATTGGACGAGCATTGATTGAGTTGCTTTCATAATGGTATGCTGATAAGGAAAATGCAATCACGATACTACAATTGAATGACTTTGTGAATAAATGAGTTTATAATTAATAGGTGAACAGTTGGAACTTAATTATAAATCATTTGAGCCCTAATTGCTTATATCCAATCGGTCCCTCCGCTAGCTCGTTGAAACTAGAAATTAATTGCATGTTGAATCAAAATGAACGAAATGAATAGAAATGAAAAAAAATATTCGTAAATGATTATGGTTTTCTCCAAAATGGAGAAATGAAATCATTTGAAAATAAATTTGGTTTTCTTAAAGTGGAAAGGAAAATGAAAATGAGAAATAAATTCATTTAAAATGAAATTGAATTTCTCAAAAATGATCAGAAGAATAAGTTTATGTTTTTGAGCTATTTTAAAGCCCAAAAATGAAAATAAATCATTCAGTCATAGTAAACAAGTTGAATTGTGAAATATTAAATATATTTTCTCGAAAATTTTACTAGAGCTAAAATTGTTATAATTATACCGGGAGTAAAATTGAAATGAGAAAATTATTTAATTGAATATAAATAATGAAGTTTATTATGAAATACAGAAGAGACAAAATCAGGTTGGATCAGGTTACAAAGCACTAGGTCAAAAAGTTCAAGAAGTACTCGTAATTGGTACTAATGTGAGAGAGGCCCAAAATCCCCTCATGGAATATGAAAGGGTGGCCATCCTAATAGGAATACTAGGGGATGTCACTCACCCTACTTCTACTCTAAATAGCAAGTTATTTTTCGATTTGAAATAAACTTTTCAAATTCAACAAAGGTTCTACATTCTCTCCCTATAAATAGATGGCATTAGTAGATCTATAAACATAACTTTAAGATATTGTCATTCTCCCCGAAAATATAGAAACTTTAATTCTTTTAGACTTAAATATTTTTTCTGGAATAATGATTTTATTGGTTTCTATTTAAGAACAGAAAGTTCTTTTCGCCCTAAAAAAATAGAAAATTATTTATGTTTCTATGTTTTAATTCGAATAGTTCGAGCGTAACACCCCTAACCCGTATCCAACACTGAAACATGGTTACAAAGCATTACCGGACTTATAACTTAAACAATCATTTATTTCATAATCAAATATCATTCAAATTAAAAACCATTCAAATACATTCATACCATCCCTAAAACAAGCCCTCGAGGCCCCAAATGGACATTAAAAGTGGTTCGAGACTAAACTGAGTACTCAAGGAATTTTTAGAAAAACATGGAAAATTTTCGAAGTGCAGAAGACACACGCCCATGTGGCCAGGCTGTGTGTCTCACACGGCTAAGTGACACGCCCGTGTCTCAGGCCATGTGGGCATTCGAAATGGGGACACACGATCGTGTCCCAACCAGTGTCCGTACCCATGTAACTCAATGACTTGGGTCACATGGCCAGACCATACGCCCGTGTGCCAGGCCGCGTACCCTTCGATATGGCCTCACATGCTCGTGTGCCAAGCCGTTTAAAAATTGGAAAGTATACTGACTTGTGCTACACGGCCAAGCCACACGCCCGTGTGTTAGGCTGTGTGAAGCTACTGACTTGATTTCTAAAGAAGTATCAGGGGACACACGGCCGTGTCACCTGGTCGTGTGTCATACATGGCTGAGATACACGCTCGTGTCTCTACCCGTGTTGACAAAAATAGGCCATTTTCCGAGCCATATTCTTCACCCACTTTGGTACCAACCTATACATATCAATTTGTATACAACCTTGGCATAAATAGGCACTCAAATCCAACCAATATCAAGTTTATAACATGTTCTATCCACACATACAACATGACATCCATAAGCACATTCATTTGACCATTTTAAAAACATACCAAAAATACCTCCAAAATCTACCTAAGTGGTCAAATACATACATGAGACATTGTGCCTAATCTTAGCATGCTTACACATTTCAATTTCAACCATTTGATGCCATAACACAATTTCACAAGCAAATCATTCATATAACATCTATACCACATATCATAAGGCCATTTACACCTATTTACATACCAAAACATATACCATTATTAAGCCAAACCAAATGGCTAAATACATATCAAAACATATAGGCTATCATTAGCCAAAACACTTATACATGCCATTTAACCCAAAATGTAAAGTCTAAAATACCAAAATAAGAGTTTGATAATGCAACACAATCTCTGACAACTTCCAAACCGATCGAGCTTCTGAATCACTATAAAACACGAAAATTAAAACAGAGTAAGCAATTAAGCTTAGTAAGTTCGTTTGACTAATAAATACAACTTACCATTCATCCACAATTTAGATAAACATAATTAAAACATAGGTAAATTCCAATTGTCCCAAAGCCTAACACATAATCACAATTATGTTAGTCATTTATGAATACATCAACTATGAATTATTTTTTGTATTTCACATGAATACCTATACTAGTTTGTATCAACTCTTATAACCTCGTATCATATTCTGTGCCTATTAAACCATTTCGAATACTATCAGATACTCAGGTATCTCGCACACTAAGTGCTAAAACGTGGTCAAAACCACCTCTATCTCAAATCTCATATCGATGCTCACTCTCGAGCCATAATTGGGTCTACTCACACAAGCTGTCAGTCAAGATGTAGCTATACAGTGCTACTCACACAAGCTGTAAAGTAGCCGTAACTAATGCTGAAAACTCAGCCACCAGTAAGATGTATGAGACCAGCACCCAAAATACGGTAATCCCTAATGACATGTCATTTGTATGCTATCTATTCCTAATGTTCAACCAGGACCCATACATTGCTGATACTTCATCAAAAATTTTCGTAGTGTCATATCATCACTATTATATCAATTAAGCATTCAAACACATATAATTTAATACTTATTAAACATACGAACTTACTTCGAATTTGTACAGAGACAATCGACCGATTAATCCACTAATTTATCTTTTCCCCGATTTAAACCCGAAGGTTACTTTTCTTGATCTATATAATCAAATTTAACTAATTTAATTCACATTCTATTCAATTTAATTCAAAATTCATGTTATGAGAAAATTACCATTTTGCCCCTATACTTTTAATTTCTTTAGAATTTAGTCCTTAGGCTCGTAAAATGAAATTCATGTAATTTCATCCACATCCAAGCCTAGTGGAATTTACTACATGCTCATAACAGCCCATACATTCCTCAAATTCACACTTTTAATACACAATTTTCACATTTCTCAGTTTAGCCCCTAATTGACAATTTCATTAAAAATCTCTTTACAAAAGTTGTTTAACTAACAACAAAGATTCATTTTCTTCCATTAAACTCTAAAAACCTAACATATTTATCAATTTTAAAACCCTAAACCTTCAACCATTTTGCAAATTAGTCCCGGGCTAGCTAGGTTAAGCTACAACGATCCTGGAAACATAAAAATCATTAAAAACGGAACGAAAATCACTCACCATGCAAGGGAGTGCTTAGTCGAACCTCAAAAACCCTCTAATGGTGTTTTCTTTGTTGAAATTTTTAGCTCATGCATGTATGAAGATGATAACTATTTTGTTTTATTTTATTTTTATCATTAATTGCCTTTTTACCATTTTACCCTTACCTAACTATAAAATTTACTCAATTACCAAGCCATGCACATCCACTAAATCATTTAATGGTCTAATTACCATATAAGGACCTCTAATTTAAATTTCTATAGCTATTTAACACCTTTAGCTAATAGAACAGAACTTTTGCACTTTACGCGATTTAGTCCTTTTTCACAAATTAAGCATACAAACGATAAAATTTCTTAATGAAATTTTTATACAATAATACTGCCATGCTATAGACCACAAAATAATATTAAAATAATTTTTATGACCTCAGATTTGTGGTCCTGAAACCATTATTCCGATTTCACTGAAAACGGGCCATTACAACTCTCCGCCCTTAGAAAGTTTTGCCCTCGAAAATCTTACCAAAAAATAGGTTAGGGTATTGTTTTCTCATGGTTTCCTCGGGTTCCCAAGTAGACTTCTCAATCCCATGACGATGCCAAAGAACTTTCACTAGGGCTATTCATTTATTTCTCAACTCTTTGATCTCTCGTGCTAAAATTCTGATCGGTTCTTTGTTATACGACATGTCGGGCTGAATCTCAACCTCTATCGGAGAAATTATATACGAAGGATCCGATCAGTATCGTCGTAACATAGACACATGAAACACATTATGAATCTTTTCCAACTCTGACGGCAACTCAAGTTAATAAGCCACTAGCCCAATTCTCTTAATAATCTCGTACGGTCCGATAAATCGTGGACTCAACTTTTCATGAAGACCAAATCTGAGAATTCTTTTCCAAGGTGATACTTTCAGAAACACTTTATCACCGATCTGAAATTCAATATCTTTACACTTCAAATCCACGTATGATTTCTATCGATCCAAAGCGGCTTTCAAACTGTCAAGCATCACTTTCACTTTCTCTTCGGTTTCTTGGATCAAATCAATCACGTGTATCTTTTTCTCACTAAGCTCATTCCAGCACAAAGGAGTTCAGCATTTACGACCATATAAAGCTTCATACGGTGTGATGATGTCACGAACTAACAAAAATACGACAAAGGCAAGCGCACCTATCGAATGGTAGTATAGCTACGGTGAGTCGGGAATATCGTATCCACAAGACTAAAAGTACTTGTAGTTACTATCTTTTTATTATCTAGCCTAATAAATTAAAGGAATTATTTTAATATAAATTTTAACTAAACTAATTACTAAACGACAGAGAGTGAATTGGGAAAATAATTGAAGAAAACTTATATGAGAGACAATACCCAGGAAAGAATCCACCTAGACTTCACTTATTATTCTGCATCTAAATTAAACTATTTATTCATTTGACTTGATCCGTAGAAATCCTTAAATTATATCAATACCTCTCTCGAGATTAAAAATAACTGACTCTAGGTTGATTAATTAAAATCTCTTTCTAATTAAAACCCCTATCGTTTAATTGACTCGATCTATGGATTCCCCTATTAGATTTGACTCTAATCCGATAGATTTATGTCGTCCTATTTCTAGGATTGCATGCAACTCCACTTAATTATGTGAGATCTACTCTTAAACAGGGACTTTTGCTCCACTGAATAAGCACATCAATCATGAATTAATATCCTGAAAACATTAAAAACATAAAATAAGAACACACAATTGAGATTAAGAACAAATATTTATCATGTAATTTAGAAAAATCAAATAATAAGATCCGTCTTAAGTTTCATCCTCCCTAGGTATCTAGGGAATTTAGTTCATACTTTGGGGGGAAAAACATCTCAAAATTAATAAAATAACAAAACATAAAGAACCCAAAAACTTCGAGAGAAATTGAATGGAGATATTCAGTTTTGAAGGAGATCCTGCTTCTGAGTTGAATTCGTTGACGTTCTTCGAGTCTTTTTCGCGTTCTACTCTGAGCGTCTTTCAAGTCCTCTTCTAGTGTGTTTTTATAAACTTTAGAATGCTCAGAAACCCTAAAAATTGGCTTTTTCTGCGTGTTTGGGAAACAGGGAGCGATATCGACACAGGCTGCCACACGGGTGTGTGGCCAACCCATGTGGCCCACACGAGCGTGTGCTCAGCTCGTGTGGAAATGGTCTTAGCCATGTGAATCTTTAAATCATCCCGTTTTGTCCGTTTTTGGCCTATTTTTCGCTCCTTTTGTTCCCCTATGCTATCTTAAGTATAAAACATGAAATTAAAGGATTAGAAACATCAAATTCAATAAATTATATAATAAATCATCCAAAAACATGCCAAGCATGGGATCAAAACATGTTACATTTATGGTTTATCAAATATCCCCACACTTAAGCGTTTGCTTGTCCTCAAGCAAAATCCTCAACTCACAATTAAAATTAAACTTTCTCAATTCATAATTCTCATCAATAATGTTTTATCATAATTCACAAATAATTACACATTGATAATTCAACTAAAAGAGCACTAAAGATTCAAACAATCCAAGTCAAACATTTTTAAAGCATGAAAACATAGATATTTCCCTTTTTCTAAATAATTACCTTTAATTCAAAACTGAAAAGAATTGACATCCTCACTAAAGATTCACTCAAATCACTCAAAGTGTTTAAGGTTCAAAAATTAAGCACTCAAAAGTCAAACATGAAAAGTTATTACCATAGGCTTGCATGAAAATCAAATCTTCACCACTATAAAAAAAAGATGATACACAAATCAAAAGGTCTTTAAAGGGTTGTAATGGGGCTTGGGTTAAAGCTGTGGATAAAGGTTGAAAAAGAAGGTTAGAATCGAGTTTGAATTGATAAATTACCTAACTAGAAAAATAAACTAATACTGAATAATTACATCAATCGAAATTATTAAAGAAAAACACGAGCTTCTTCTCAGAATATGAAATTAACTACTTAATCTCAACACAAAGAACTAATAATAATCAACATATATGTATTTTTTTCTTTTTTTTCTTTTTTTGAATGAATAATAAGAGAAAATTAAACAACTGAAATAAAAGAACATAGTTAGGTAGCTAATCAAATCAAATCTCGACAAAAAAGGAGTCAATAAAACGGGAACAACGAATAAAAAAAATAAGTCATGGGTTAATAGTGATGGGTGAATCAAGAAACGGTTTGTTAAGCTCAAAGGGGTTCACTAAGGGTTAATTATGAAGGTAGGCTTTTAATGGGATAAATGGGTTAGAACCTAGGTGTCTTTATCATCTCAGTATATCAAATCAAAGGTGTGGTCTCGACATGTATAATCGAAGCAAGTTCTAGAATAACAAATCAATATTGACACACTATAACCAATAATAAAGTGAGTAAGAAAAGTGTATGCTCTAAAGGCTCAAAATCTCACAAAAATTATGGTTTTTGATGTTAATCTTGCAAATTTCAAACTTCAAGGTAATACTTCAATTTAGGGAAACAACCTAAAAATTTTAATTCTGAAAATAGACTTGTTGTAACGCCCCTAACCCGAATCCGTCACCGAAATAGAGTTACGGAGCATTACCGGAGTTACCGATTTATTTATCAGATATTTCATTTCATCTAACATTCATATTTGGAACCAATTAAAATCAAACATATTGTCCCTTAACGTACTTATTTTTCTCGATATGTTTTACTTGAATTTATTACTCGTCTCAATTTAATTAATTTCCTTGTATCAACGTATCAAAAATAATCACCTATTTACATGTCATGATAAATATCATTCTCTTGCCATTTCTTCATAAACATAAATCAGGTAATTCATTATATCGATATTTCATGCATTTAAAAATACAATTCAAGTTACAATAACTTACCTCGTTGCTTGTACATGTTTATAATTTCATTAATCCGATATCTTTTTTTTTCCATGTTCAAGTTTCGTATTCGAGTTATCCGGATCTTTATAAAGAAATTTGATCATCGTTTTCATTTATTTCATGTTGTAATACATTCAATTAATACTCTAAACAAAATTACCATTTTACCCCTAAACTTTTAATTAATGACGATTTCATCCTTAGGTTAAAATAAAATAAAATTATTGCAATTTAATCCTTATTCCCAGCCGTTATTCTCAAACAAATTGATAACAACCCATGAATTATATAAAATATCAGAATTTTCCATAATTTCAACACTTTTCAATTTGATCCTTAAAACATGTTTTTCCCTGATCTTGAGCTTAATTAATAATTTCATTCAATTTTGTAATTTTAAAAAATAAAATAATCTATTTCATGCAAATTGGTCATTTCTAACATTTTTACAAAATTACCCATAAAATTTTTACTTTTATTCAATTTAGTACATGAGCCTAAAACATGCAAATTAGCCATGCTAGTTGAATATTCATACATATTTTCCTCCTCCTCCTCTCCATTCCACATCCTTAATTTATATAACATGCAACAAGTAACATTATCAATAATTTCACAATTTACTTATATGTATATTCAAAACTGTCCATTTGCGTCATAGTCACTAAATTATTTATATCTTAAGCTACAGAACTTGAAATCAAGATCCACTAATTTTTCCTGAAACTAGACTTGCATATCTTATTACCATAAAATTTTAAGAATTTTTTGTTTAGCCAATAAGTACAGTTTATTCTTTAAATTTACCCCTGTTCTGCTGTCTGACAGTTTCGACCCTTCTTCACTAAGAATTAATTATCTCATCGTACGAGGTTCGGATGATATTCCCACTTATTTCTATTGAAAATAGACTCATTAATGATTCTAAAAATATAAATTTTAGCCCCTAATTATTTTTATCCAATTTTTTATGATTTTCCAAATTTAGAACAGGGGAACCCGAAATCATTCTGACCTTGTCTCACAAAAGTTAATGTATCTCATGATTTACAATTCCGTTGCTTACATAATTTCTTTTATAAAAAAAACTAGACTCAATAAGCTTTAATTTAATATTTTATTCATCCTATAATTCGATTTCTACAATTTTTTGTGATTTTTCAAAGTTAAACTACTGCTGCTGCCCAAAACAGTTTTAGTGAAAAAATATTGATTTCCATTTAGCCCCAAATTTTATAGTTCATACAATTCAATCCTTGCTCAATTAACTCCTCAATTGAGATAATTTTTCTCATTTAATACTTTATTCCATCATTTTAAACTACTTAATAACCCTTGAAAACCAGAACTTTAACACTAGACCTTAATTCCAAACTCTTTCACAATTAGGTCCTAAACCAATTTTCATCAATTTTACTTGATAAAATCACCATATATCAAAATTAAAGCTTCAATTCTATGTTTATTCATCATATGCTTCCAGTACTCATCCATAAAAACTTCAAAAATTAGCCATGGAATCAAAAACTAATGAAATAGTAAGTTGGACCCAATTGTAAAAGTCCAAAAACATAAAAATTTCAAGGAGAAAGCAAGAATTAGACTTACATGAAGCTAGAGTATGAAAACCAGCTTGAGCCCTCCTCCATGGCTGTTTTTCAGCTGATGAATATGAAGAGAAATGAAGAGAATTCTAGATATTCCAATTTAGTCCCATTTTTATATAGTTAATTTTGGCAATTTTCCAATTTTGCCCTTATTTCACCTATTTTCTGATTTTTCTCAGCTATTGCCGCCCAAAATATCTCCTTTGGGCTTATTTGTACTTTAGGTCCTTCCTCATTTGTCAATTGAGCTATTTAATCATTTTAGTAACTTTTACACATTTTTCAATTTAGTCCTTTTTATTTAATTAGCTATCAGTATTTTAAAATTTCTTGACGAAACTTTAATACTAACTTATTAACACTCTATAAATATTTATAAAAATATTTATGGCTCGATTTAAAATTTTTGAGGTCTTGATACCTCGTTTTCGATTCTAATTATTTTAATATATATATATTTGTACACTATTCACTATTTCAAAATTTTTCCTAACTTCACATTTAACTTATACTCACTAAATTAATAATATTTCCTACTCATTTTTCGGATTTAGTGATCTCGAATCACTGTTCCGACACCACTGAAATTAGACTGTTACACTTGTCATGCTTGATTCTCTCATGTCTTAAAGTTTAAATAATCAATGCACAATTACCTATGAATTTAATCTAAAACACATCGATGATAATCACAAATCAATAAGAATTCATTCTAATAGTAATATGAGAAAATTACTTAAACACAAGGCATAATTCAAGGATTTTCAAATAATCATATAATAACCTCCCCACACTTAAGATGTACACTGTCCTCAATGTACAAACAAATGTAATCGTAATATAAACAGAATATCATAAGAGAGGGAGAAAACTGAAACTGCCCTGAATAATGGATGAAATTCCCAAAATAGCGAAAAGCGGAATTGTAGATAAATGTAGATGGAGAGCATGATTTTGAGCAACAGAAAAAGAAATAAACACAAATACTGAAGAGGAATAAAGGATTAAAACTCGATTAGGAACACTTATTAGAAAGAAAAATATAGTCCAAAATATAAAGACAAAATAACATAAAAATAAAAATAAAGATAAAGATAAATAGACTCAATGGTCCTCATCATCAGACTCATCAATGTCGTGAGTCGGCGGCGCTGGAGGAGAAATATGAAAATGCTAACAAATCTTCTGCAATTTGGCATCAAGACTGTCGAACCGCTTAGCACAGTACTGACGGAAACTAGTGAATTCCTCGTAGGATACTCCTCAAGAGCTAGCAGTAGAGGGATCATGTCGGTGACTCAATGATGGAAGCTGTGGTGGGTCCTCATGATAGGGAGGAACATCATCAGTGAAATCCTCTAGGTCATGCTGAACATCAAACTGGACAAGTCTATACTGAGACGGTCCACTCCACATTGTCGCTCGATCATCCTCATATGGATCATGCTCAAGATATCCTGAGGGGACATTTGACCGGCTAGGGTAAGAGTCGAGGACTACTCCGGTGTGTCGAGAAGACCGAAGTGTCGAGCGAGGCGATTTACATAAGGGCATAGATAGATGGGGCCCTTCTTGTGGAGTTCAGTCTGATGGCAAAAGGCGAGCACGATGAAGTACGCCAAATCAATGACATGTCCGGTAGCCATGTTCCACAGAAAATAGGTGTCATAAGTACTAACAACTCCTGCGTTCTCTCTCTATCTTGTAAAAATATGAGATAGGAGAGCGTGAAGGTACCGTAAGGTCGGTGGGAGAGACGTCGCCTTCGAGTGACTCGCGTCATAGTTTGTCAGGCCGCCCGTGAGATCAGTCCAACAGCGCGAAGGCGACTGATGAATATGCCGATAAAGCTGAAGAAAGTCCTCGACACTCATGAACTCCTCTGTGTAGAGTCCTAAAGCAGCACCAAACTCTGGGATGCTCATATGTCGCACCAACCCGCCAAGGTGAAAGGTGATAGTGCCTGGCTCGTCATGGACCGACATGACCTGCTAGATCGAATATATGGCACCAAACTCTAAAGTAAGCTCCGAGTAGATGGGCTCGATGATGGTGAAAAACTTATCCCATGGGGCTGTAACAATAATCGCGCGCACATCATCAGCCAAACGGACCTGCTCCAACGTGACCCAACCAATGCAGTGACCTAAGTAGAGTGGTCGCTGTCGAAGTAGCTGGTACAGATCCTCTTGAGGGCCCGCTAAAAATCAAAGATAAGGGTAGCGAGCCTCGGCAGATGCGCTTGAGGAGGAGGCCCCACCAGGGCTTTTCTACTTTTTCGAAGCGGGGATGGTGACCTTAGATTTACCTCGTATGTTCACCATGATGTACCTACAAAAGAATGTATCAATAAATAGCATATTCGAATATCAAGCCATACAAAATTCAAAAAGGGAAACTATCTAGAATCAAAATGGTGAAAATACTAGGAAAATGAAATCAAATAACAAAAACAGATTTTGAAAGTAAAATGCAATAAAAAAACAGAATTAAACAATCCTAATACTAATACTAAGAATAATATTAATAAATAAGTAATATAATGCAATATAAAGTACTCAGAAAATAACTATCAAAATGATTGAAAACAGTACCAAGATTAAATAATAGATGAAGAATGCATCATGATAATAAAGATAAACTAAATAGTAGCATAGATGAAAGAGGAACAGAATAGTAGGCCATAAATATAGTTAGACAAACCAAATAATAATAATGATCAATAAAGAAAAGAAAATAATATACTAATAATAAAAATAAATAAGAAATAAAGAAATGGAAGGAAAGGCAAAAGGGGAAATCGACGACCGGTGATCAGAGGTATGGGCGGAGCAGATCGGGGTTGGGGTGCGCGGTGATGGCTGGTATGGTTGAGGGACTTGCGGCCGAATGGGGCTTGGGGCCGAATGGGAGATAGGAATGAGGGGTTAGGGGGTTGGGTTGAAAGGGAGAGGGGTGGTCGTGTATAGGGGCGGTGGGGTGGTATGTTGGGGATGGCTGTGGCTTGAGGAAAAGAAAAAGAGAAGAGAAAAAGGGAAAAGAACATCGGTCTTGGTCAATAGAATGGCGGTCGGAGGAGGTGATCGAAAATAGGAGCAGCGGCTAAAGGGGTGTTTAGATGAAGAAGAAGACAAAAGAATAAATGAAAAGGGGATTAGGGTTTTTACGGGGGCACGGCCGTGTGAGGCCCATGTTTCGTCACACGGTCGTGTCACACGCCCGTGTGGTCTTATTCTAACCTGTGTGCATCTAAAAATCAAACCCAGTCTTCACACGGCCTTAGACAACACGGTCGTGTCGCACGGTCGTGTGCAATTGCCTTTACTTCTCCCACGCCCGTGTGGCCTCCCACACACCTATGTGACCGAATACACAGTCGTATGCCTTGCTTGTGTAGCTCTCTGACTTGTTTAAATTTGAACAATTAAGCTCCAGTTTTCATACGGCCTAGAACACGCTCGTGTTTCCAGGCCGTGTGGTCCACACGACCGTATCACACACCCATATGGACTCTGTTAGGCCATGTCTCTATCGATTTTTGAAAAAATTAAGTCCAAAGGTCTACATGGCCAAGAACATACCCATGTGTCCAGGCCGTGTGGGGGTTACACGGCAATGTTGCCAGGCCGTGTACCTTTTTGTCAGCTTCCTTAAAATTTAAAAACTAAGTTTCAGTATCCACACGGCCAAGGAAACACCCATGTGGGGCACACGACCATACCACACGGTCGTGTAACTCATTATCGCGTCCATGTTAAGTCACATGGCCTAGGACATGCCCGTGTGTCTAGGCCGTGTGGGTTAAAAACCTGTATTTTAGTGTTTAGTTAATTTTAAAGAAATAATATGAAATAAAAATGAGGAAATTAGAAATGTTAGTACTCGGGTTGCCTTCTGAGAAGCGCTTGTTTAGATTCTAAGCTTGACTTACCTCGTATTTGCTCGTTACAGTAGTTCGCGGAGTCAAAACTCCTCTTCCTCGCTGTCGATTCTATTTTCAACATAAGGTTTGAGTCAAGTAATATTTACTTTAAAAGTTTCAAATTTAGAGTAATTTACCTCGACTTTACCGTATGGGAAAATATTCAGTACCGTGAAAGGAGTTGTTCCGTTTGTATAAACCTTTGAATTAGCAATTCGAGGATTCGTTTCATCCAACAGCACCTAGTCCCCAGCTTTAATGTGGTGTGTTCCTTCTTTAAGCTCATCATGGCGTCATTTAGTTCATCGTGTATGCTCGATTTTCCCTTGACATGTGACCGCCATTCGTCTAGTTCATCGATCTGAAGCCTTCATTCCTTATGAGTTGTTTTGTTTTTGTCATAAAGACTAGATTGTGGCTCTATCGCGTTTTTCCTAGGGCATTCCTGCAAAGAAGTTTGAGTTGTAATGTTACTCAAATTAACAGAACTTAAACAATCATCTCTTACTAGATATTTTAGCAGAATCACGAGTTTAGAGTTTAATCGTGTCATCTCCCACACGAAGTATTAACTCACCTGTATCAACATCTATAATAGTTCCAGCAGTTGCTAAAAAGGGCCATCCTAAAATCAACAGTACATCACTATCTTCATCCATGTCTAGAACAACAAAATCAACTGGGAAAATAAATTTATTAATTTTGACTAAAACGTCTTCAACAATACCCCTAGGAAATCTAATGGTTTTATCTGCCAATTGGATGCTTATCCTAGGTTGTTTAGGTTTCTCAAGACCTAGTTGCTTAAACATTTTGTAGGGCGTGACATTAATACTAGCCCTTAAATCAGCCAGAGCATTATTAACACTTAAACTACCAATTAAGAAAGGAATAGTGAAACTCCCTGGATCTTTCAATTTTTTGGGTAGTTTATTCTATAGAATGGTTGAATAGACTGCATTTAGCTCTACGTGCAACGCATCATCTAACTTTTGTTTATTTGCTAAAAGCTCCTTTAAAAATGTAACTGAGTTGGGTATCTACGAAAGAGCTTCAATAAACAGTAAGTTAATATGTAACTTTTTCAAGAGCTTAAGAAATTTACCAAATTGCTCATTGGTATGATCTTTCTTCCTAGCATTGGATTATGGCACACGAGGTTCAAATTCTTTACTTACAGGTTTCTGTTGGCTCACCTTAACCTCCCCTTTGCTTACCATAATTTTTTGCCTCGGTTTTGGTTCAAGTTCAACTAACCTTTCTTCATCTCTTATAGTGATTGCATGAAGTTTTTCTCTTGGGTTAGTTTCGGTATTACTTAGCAAGCTACCTTGTGGTCTTTCTGAAATCATCTTAGCCAGCTAGCCTATTTGATTCTCGAGCCCTTGAATCGACGCTTACTAATTTTTAAGTGTTGTTTTGGTGTTTTAGAAGTGAGTTTCTGACACCGAAATAAACTTCGTCAACATTTCCTCAAGGTTCGGCTTCTTCTCCTGCTGGTAAGGTGGTTGAAAGCTTGGAGGGGGTTGTGGTTCAGATTTCCTTGACCACTCCAAGAGAAGTTGGGAGGGTTCCTCCAACCTATATTGTAAGTAATACTATAAGGATTATTCTGAGGTCTAGAATTGTTACCCATATAGTTGACTTGTTCGTTCGTTGTGCTATGGTCGTAGGCTAGGCATTATGGATTATTCATCCCTCCTCCACTTGTATCGCACTACATCACCGTATGTACCTGTGTAGAACCATATAAACCATCAATCTTTTTATTTAAGAGTTCTACCTAGTTTGATAACATGGTGAGCGCGTCAACGTTAAAAACACTGGCTACTTTTGTCAGCTTTGTCCTCATGACTTGCCACTAATAATTATTCAGTGACATCTCCTCTATGAAATCATAAGCCTCTTCAGGTGTTTTATTATTTATAGTGCCACCGGCAGCTACATCGATCATTTGCATAGTTGAGGGGTTCAAACCATTGTGGAAATTCTGAACCTGTGGCCATAGGAGTAACCCATGGTGAGGGCACCTTCTCAATAAGTCATTATACCTCTCACATGTATCATATAAAGTTTCAAGATCTATCTGTACAAAGGAAGAGATATCATTCCTCAATTTGGTCGTCTTGGCCAGTGGAAAATATTTCAGCAAAAATTTTTTGGTCATTTGGTCCCAAGTAGTGATAAAATCTCATGTTAAGGAGTTCAACCACTGTTTAGCCTTATTCCTCAATGAAAAGGGAAACAACCGAAGGCGAATGGCATCATAAAAAATGCCATTTATCTTGAAAGTATCACATAATTCTAATAAATTGGCCAAATGAGTATTTGGGTCTTCATCCTACAAACCATCAAACTGAACAAACTGTTGAAGCATTTGAATAGTGTTAGGTTTTAGTTCAAAATTATTTACAGCAATAGCAAGTCTAACAATACTCGATTCAGCCCAAGTGAGAGTGGGCTTAGCATAATTATACATAGTGAGGAGCAGGATTTGGATTTAAAGGATCCACAGGAAGTAGCTAATTATTCTGATTGTTAGCCATCTCTTCATTAGCGTCCTCTTGATCTTCCTCTGTACTTTGTCAGTTCTGTCTCGCCTTTCTATGGTTTCTGTGAGCTGTACTTTCAATTTTGTTGTCTAAAAGCAATGGTCCCGACAGATTTCTTCTAGTCATAAACTAAAGGAACCTGTCAGAAGCAAATAAAAGAAAAATTAGTAATTAAAAATAAAAATAAAACAAAAATAAAATGTAATAAAATAAAAATGGCTAAATTAATAACAATCTAGCGTTCCTAATATCTTAGTCCCCGGCAACGGTGCAAAAAACTTCATGACGTCACGAACTAACTAAAATACGACAAAGGCAAATGCACCTATCGAATGGTAGTATAGCTACAGTGAGTCAGGAATATCGTATCCACAAGGACTAAAAGTACTAGTAGTTACTATCTTTTTATTATCTAGCCTAATAAATTAAAGGAATTGTTTTAATCTAAATTTTAACTAAACTAATTACTAAACGACAGAGCGAATTGGAAAAATAATCGAAGAAAACTTATATAAGAGACAATACCCAGGAAAGAATCCACCTAGACTTCACTTATTATTCTAAATCTGAATTACATGATTTATTCATTTGACTTGATATATTAATATCTCTTTCAAGAGTGAAAATAACTCACTCTAGGTTGATTAATTGAAATCTCTTTCTAATTAAAACCCCTATCGTCGCATTAACTCGATCTATGGATTCCCCTATTAGATTTGAGTCTAATCCTCTAGATTTATGTCGTCCTATTTCTAGGATTACATGCAACTTCACTCAATTATGCAAGATCTACTCTTAAATAGGGACTTTTGCTCCACTGAATAAGCACATCAATCATGAATTAATATCCTGAAAACATTAAAAACATAAAATAAGAACACACAATTGAGATCAAGAACAAATATTTATCATGTAATTTAGAAATATCAAATAATAAGATCCGTCTTAGGTTTCATCCTCCCTAGGTATCTAGGGGATTTAGTTCATACTTTAGGGAAAAAACATCACAAAATTAGGAACATAACAAAACATAAAGAACCCAAAAACTTCAAGAGAAATTGAATGGAGATATTCAGTTTTGAAGGAGATCCTGCTTCTGAGTTGAAGCCGTTGGCGTTCTTCGAGTCTTTTCTCCATTCTACTCTGCGTGTCTCTCAAGTCATCTTCTAGTGTGATTTTATAAACTTTAGAATGCTCAGAAACCCTAAAAATTGGCTTTTTTTGTGTGTTTGGGAAACAGGGAGCGATATCGACACGGGCTACTACATGGGCATGGCCAGCCCGTGTTGCCCACACGGGCATGTGCTCAGCCCGTGTGGAAATGGTCTTGGCCATGTGGATCTTTAAATCAGCCCGTTTTGTCCCTTTTTGGCCCGTTTTCTACTCATTTTTTCCCCTACACTCTCCTAAGTATAAAACATGAAATTAAAGAATTAGGAGCATCAAATTCAATAAATTATATAATAAATCATCCAAAAACATGTCAAGCATGGGATTAAAACATGTTACATTTATGGTTTATCACGGTGCCATCTTGATGCTCGACTGGAAACTATTATTATATGTGAATTCAACCAACGGTAAATATTTTTCTTAGTTACCTTCGAACTCTAAAACACAACAACGAAGTATATCTTCGAGAATCTAAATTACTCTCTTAGATTGACCATCGGTTTGGGGATGAAAGGCAGTGTTAAAATGCAACCGCTTACCCAAAGCCTCTTGTAACTTCTTCCAAAACCGTGATATAAACCGCGAATCTCTATCTGTAATAATGGAGACTGGCACTCCATACAATCTAATAATCTCAGAGATATACAATTCGGCTAATCTGTCAAGTGAGAAGTCTGTACGTACCAGAATAAAATGTGAAAACTTCGTCAAACGATCAACAATGACCCAGATAGTATCTTTCTTTTTCGGAGATAGGGGTAATCCCGATACGAAATCCATTGTAACTCTATCCCACTTCCACCCTTGCATCATCACCGACTTTAATAGTCTTGAAGGTACTTGATGTTTGGCTTTAACCTATTAACAAATCAAACATCTTGACACAAAATCAGAAATGACGCGTTTCATACCCGACCACCAATATATTTGCCTCAAATCATTGTATATCTTAATACTTCCCAGATGAACAGAAAAGCTACCACTGTGAGCTTCATGCAAAATTTTCTATATAAGCTCTGGATTCTTCAGCACACAAACTCTATCTCGGAACAACAAATAATCATTAGATCCGATCTGAAACTCTGAATCATTAGTCGACTCATACTGTACTCGTTTAGCTTGAAATTCACTATCACATTTCTGAGCCTTGCAAATTTGCTGAAGAAATATCAATTTAGCTTTTAACTCGGCTAATATCGAACCATCTTCAGAAAAAGTCAACTACATGTTCATCGCTCACAAAACAAACAAATATTTTCTACTCAAAGCATCCGCGACAACATTTGCTTTTCTCGGGTGATAATCAATCACTAACTCATAATCTTTCAATAGTTCGAGCCATCTTTGATGTCTCAAATTCAAACCTTTCTGTGACATTTAATACTTCAAACTCTTGTGATCGGTAAATATGTGGCATTTTTTACCATACAAATGGTGTCGCCAAATTTTCAATGCAAACTCAATCGCAGCCAACTCCAAGTCGTGTTTCGGATAATTCTTTTCGTGTTTCTTTAACTTTCTAGAAGCATAGGCTATCACTTTTCCTTCTTGCATTAAAACACATCCCAAACCGTTTAATGGTGCATCACTGAAAATCACAAATTCTTTACCCGACTCAGGCTGAACCAAGACTAGTGCTTCAGTTAACAGTGCTTTCAACTCGTTGAAACTCTGTTGGCATTTATCAGACCACTCAAATTTCACATCTTTCTATAATAACCGAGTCATCGATGTAGCAATCATCGAGAACTCTTTTACAAAACGCTGATAATAGCCAGCTACTCCTAGAAAACTTCTGACCTCGGATATATTTCTTGGTGGTTTCCAATCAACAACTGCCGAAATCTTACTCGGATCAACTCAAATGCCATCCATCGATACTATGTGTCCTAAAAATCCAACTTCTCGAAGCCAAAACTCGCATTTGTTGAATTTAGCAAATAGTTTCTTATCTCTAAACGTTTGTAACACAATCCTTAAATGCTCAGCGTGTTTAGACTCATCTCAGGAATAGATCAGAATATCATCAATAAACACAACAATAAATCTATCTAAATACAGTCTAAAGATTCGATTCATCAAATCCATAAAAACTGCAAGAGTGTTAGTTAACCCAAATGGCATAAGAAGAAATTCATAATGCCCGTACCTGGTCCTCAATGCAGTTTTTGGTACATCCAAATCTTTAACTCACAACTGATAATAACCAGATCGTAAATCAATCTTTGAAAATATCGTTGCTCCTTTCAACTAATCAAACAAATCATCAATTCTTGGTAAAGGATACTAATTAATCGTAACCTTGTCAAGCTGTCGATAGTCAATACACAACCTCATTGATCCATCTTTCTTCTTTACAAACAAAATCGGTGTACCCCAAGGTAAGAAACTCGATCGTGCAAAACCTCTATCCATTAACTCTTGCAACTGAGCTTTCAACTCTTTCAACTCTGTCGAAGCTATTCTGTATGGAGCTATCAATATCGGTGATATTCTCTGTACTAATTCAATAGCAGATTTGACCCCTCTGATTGATGGCAACCCAGGTAACTTTTTGGGAAACACATCTGCACTGGTACTGATTCAATCTTTGATTTAGACACTTTTGTATCAAGTACATACGCAAGGTAAGCATTGCAACCTTTTCTCACATATTTCTGTGCTAACATCGTCGATATCACAACAGGTAAACCACTAGAATAATCGGACTCAATACGAAGAGTCTCACTGTTCTGACATTTTAATACAATAAGCTTTCATCTACAATTCACAACCGCATCATGTAAAGTCAGCCAATCCATACCCAAAATCACATCAAAATCATCAAATGGTAAAAGTATCAAATCGGCCGAAAAACTGTAACCCCGATTCATCAATGGACAATTTTTGCAGACTTTATCAATTAAAACATACTAACCTAAGGGGTTCGATACCTTAACCACGAATTCAGTAGACTCAACAGGTAAAATCTTACTATACACTAAATTTGTACACATATAAGAATGGTTGATCCCAAATCAATCAAAGCAGTTACATCAATGTTATAAAGAGAAAAAGTACCGGTGATAATATCTAGAGTTGATGCATCCTCGTGAACGTGAATAATGTAAGCTTTAGCTGGCACCCGTGCCTCATACCTCACTGCAGAATCTCTCATTGCACGTCAGCTAACACTAACATTTCTAGTATTTCGGGGTGGTCTCCCTCTAGTAGCAGAATTACTCGGTCGAGCGGTCGAAAGTTTATCTTTTTCAGGTAACTCAGGACAATCCCAAATAAAATGCTCCTGTGAACCACACCTGAAACAGGCTCTGTCATTCATCTGACATTCTCTAAAATGTCGTCTTCCACATCGTTAACATTCTGGTCTATTGGCCTTGACACTACCAACGATCGCTACTGAAGTGGCTTGAGCTTTTGAACTTATGTGTTGTTTACCATGATCTCGATTAGAATATTCCACTAAAGCGATCGAACGATTATGAAAATCCTTAGATTCTTTGACGACAAGTGATAAGATTTTCCTGTGACCTCTTTCTCGAATCTCTAGCCTCAGAAACGACTATTCTCTTTTCTTTATTAAGCTCATCGACTTTGTGAGCTCTATGAACTAAAACCACAAATTCTTTCAGTTTAAGTATTTTCACTAAAAGCTTAATATCTTTATTTAACCCGTCTTCAAATCTTTTACACATAACCACTTCGGTTGCAATGCACTCCCGGGCATACTTGCTCAATCAGACGAATTCTCTTTCATACTCAGTTATGGTCATACGACCCTGTTTCAGTTTTAAAAATTCTTTGTGTTTTTGGTCAAGAAACTGCTGGCTTATATACTTCTTTCTGAACTCGATCTGGAAGAATTCCTACGTGACCCGTTCTCTCGATACTACGGATATTAATGTGTTCTACCACTGATATGTGACATCTTTCAAAAGAGACACATCACATCTAATGCATTCTAATGGTGAACAAGACAATAAATCAAAAACTCGAATCGTATTCTCTAACCAAAACTTGGCTCTCTCAGGGTCATCATCAACTGTAGCCCTAAACTCTTTAGCCCCATACTTTTGAATTTTATCAACTGGCAGTTTGTTCATACATACCAGTTCTAAAATTTGAGAAGTTACGGGGATTAGTTGGGGAAAAGGTGGGGGTAAAGGTTACTGAGCAGCCAGATTTGTTCAGACAAACTCAGTGAACCACTTGTTCATCATTTGAAAGAAGGCTTCTTTAGCCTCTCCTCCACGACCCTCAGACGCAGGTCTAGATCCAGACAACGTTACCCTTCGAATAGAGGTCGGCATGTTACTTTCAACATCATTGGAGTCTGCTCGATTGAAATCCATTACTATATGAAAAACATAATTTTCAACTGTCAGGAGATGTCACACTATCACAAGTTATAAAATAGCATGTATAGCTAGACTTACATACGCTACGTTAGTCAAAGTATCAACTAAACTGTAGCTCTGATACTAATAAATGTAACACCCTTAACCTATATCCGACGCCAGAATAGGGTTACGGAGCATTACTGGACTTATAACTTAAACAACCATTTATTTCATAATCAAATATCATTCAAATTAAAAACCATTCAAATACATTCATACCATTCCTAAAACGAGCCCTCGAGGCCCCAAATAGACATTAAAAGTGGTTCAGACTAAACCGAGTACTTAAGGAATTTTTAAAAAAAATGGAAAATTTTCAAAGTACAGGGGACACAAGCTCGTGTGGTCAGGCTGTGTGTCTTACACCGCCAAGTGACACGCCTGTGTCTCAGGCCGTGTGGGCATTCGAAATGGGGACACACAGCCGTGTCCCAGCCCTTGTCCTATCCTGTGTAACTCACTGACTTGGGTCACACAGCTAGACCACACGCCCGTGTGTCAGGCTGTGTACCCTTCAAAATGGCCTCACACGCCCGTGTGCCAGGCCGGTGCTAGGCAATGTGAAAATTGGAGAGTATACTGACTTACGCCACACGGCCAAGCCACATGCCCATATGCTAGGCTGTGTAAAGCTACTGACTTGATTTCTAAAGAAGTATCAGAGGACACACGACCGTGCACACGGCTGAGACACACGCTCGTGTCTCTGCCCACGTGAAAAAAAAATAGGTCATTTTCCAAGCCATATTCCTCACCCAGTTTGGTATTAACCTATACACATCAATTTGCATACAACCATGGCATAAATAAACACTTAAAACCAACCAATATCAAGTTTATAACATGTTCTATCCACACATGCAACATGACATCCATAAGCACATTCATTTGACCATTTTAAGACATACCAAAAATACCTCCAAAATCTACCTAAGTGGTCAAATACATACATGAGACATTGTGCCTAAAACTTAGCGTGCTTACACATCTCAATTTCAACCATTTAATGCCATAACACAATTTCACAAGCGAATCATTCATATAACATTTATATACCACATATCATAAGGCCATTTACACCTATTTACATACCAAAACATATATCATTATCAAGCCAAATCAAATGGCTAAATACATATCAAAACATATAAGCTATGATTAGCCAAAACACCTATACATGCCATTTTACCCAAAATGTAAAGTCCAAAGTACCAAAATAAGAGTTTGATAGTGCGACGCGATCTTTGACAACTTCCAAACCGAGCGAGCTTCTGAATCACTATAAAACATGGAAATTAAAATAGAGTAACCAATTAAGCTTAGTAAGTTCGTGTGACTAATAAATACAATTACCATTTATCCACATTTAGATAAGCATAATTAAAACATAGGTAATTTCCAATTGGCCCAAAGCCTAACACATAATCACAATTATGTTAGTCATTTTTGAATACATCAACTATGAATTACTTTTCGTATTTCACATGAATACTTGTACTGGTTCGTACCAACTCTTATAACCTCTTATCATCTTCTGTGCCCATTGAACCATTTGGAAGACTATCGGATACTCGGGTATCTCGCACACTAAGTGCCAAAATGTGGTCAAAACCGTCTCTATCTCATATCGATGCTCACTTTCAAGCCATAACTGGGTCTACTCACACAAGCTTTCAGTCAAGACATAGCTACACGGTGCTACTCACACAAGCTGTAAAGTAACCGCAACTCATGCCAGAAACTCAGCCACTAGTAAGACGTACAAACCAGCACCCAAAATACGGTAATCCCTAATAACATGTCATTTGTATCCTATCTATTCCTAATGTTCAACCGGGATCCATATATTGCTCATACTTCATCGAGAATTTTTGTAGTTCGTATCATCACAATTATATCAATTAAGAATTTAAACACATATAATTTAATGCTTATTAAACATACGAACTTTCCTCGAATTAGTATGGAGACAATCGACCAATTAATCCACTACTTTATCTTTTCCCCAATTTAAATCCAAAGGTTACTTTTCTTGATCTATATAATCAAATTTAACTAATTTAATTCACATTCTATTCAATTCAATCCAAAATTCATGTTATCAAAAAATTACCATTTTACCCTTATACTTTTAATTTCTTTACAATTTAGTCCCCAGGCTCGTAAAATAAAATTTATGTAATTTCATCCACTTCTAAGCCTAGCCGAATTTACTACATGCTCATAATAGCCCATATATTCCTCAAATTCACACTTTTAATACAAAATTCTGACATTTCTCAATTTAGCCCCTAATTGACAATTTCACTAAAAATCTCTTTATAAAAGTTGTTTAACCAACAACAAAGATTTATTTTCTTCCACTAAACTTCAAAACTCTAACATATTTATTAATGGTAAAACCCTAAACCTTCAACCATTTTGCAAATTAGTCCCCGGGCTAGCTAGGTTAAGCTACAACGATCCCAGAAACATAAAAATCATTAAAAACGGAACGAAAATCACTCACCATGCAAGGGAGTGCTTTGCTGAACCTCAAAGCCCCTCTAATAGTGTTTTCTTTGTTGAAATTTTCAGCTCATGCTTGTGTAAAGATGATAACTATTTTGTTTTATTTTATTTTTATCATTAATTGCCTTTTTACCATTTTACCCGTACCTAACTTTAAAAATTACTCAATTACCAAGCCATGCACAAATTAAGCATACAAACGATAAAATTACTCAATTACCAAGCCATCCACTAACTCATTTAATGGCCTAATTACCATATAAGTACCTCTACTTTAAAGTTTTATAGCTAACATTACACGATTTAGTTGTTTTTCACAAATTAAGCATACAAACGATAAAATTTCTTAATGAAATTTTTATACAATAATACTATCATGCTGTAGACCACAAAATAATATTAAAATAATTTTACGACCTCAAATTTGTGATCCCGAAACCACTATTCCGATTTCACTGAAAACGGGCCATTATATCGAGCCTACACTCAAAGTTGTTTGTGGTACTGGAATAGAGGAGAAGATCACTTGGTTGAAAGCTAAAAATGATAAAAACCATTTAGTCAAAAACACAATTATGAATTTGTTCTAGGGTTTATTGCTATAAATATCACAAACCAGGTTGATTTTCAAAATTTTAATTTTTCGTTGTAAAAAAAAAATCTTTGTCGAACCTAATTTTTTTCCAATAGAAAAGACTCTTCCTTGGTATGCCACTACCAACCTAAAAATAATGACAACATTAATTTGCTTCTCTGTTGATGTTCTCTAACCTTATAATCCACCACATCATGAAATAGGCTAGGGTCATAAGTTTGGCTATTTCCCTTAAACTCCTTATAAGTTTTCTTCTCACTCCTTCCCTTAAACTCCTTATAAGTTTTCTTC
The DNA here is from genome assembly GCA_025698475.1 of Gossypium anomalum. NCBI lineage: Eukaryota > Viridiplantae > Streptophyta > Magnoliopsida > Malvales > Malvaceae > Gossypium > Gossypium anomalum. The sequence continues at coordinate 81,984,012 of CM046968.1, forward strand.
TCACTCCCGTAAACTTTTGCTTCAACACTAGCCATAAGTTTGGCTATTTCTCTTCCCAAAAATCCTTTAGTTTTAGCTGCGACTTTTCTTAATATATCACTACTTAATTTGCTGTTGCTTTTTGAAAATATTCGGAAGCATGCCAGGTTGTCTTAACCCAACCTGAGCCTTGAGCTGTGTACTTGTCTAGGTACCACTTTAGCTATTTGAAGCGTTCACCTTCCCTGGGCAAAGGGTATCTTTATGTCCAAATTGTGTTTTTTTCTAGTTTTCCTATAAAATTATAATATATATATGCACGCATAATTGGTGGGTGATGTCAGTTCAATCAAATACTTACGACATGCTTGGTTTGCCGAAATGGAATAGATTTGTGAAGGAATGCTATTATGTGAGAATGAAATAGAAATGTTATGGGTAGGGGTAAGCATTCGATCGAATCGAATGAAAAAATTTCGAATTAATTGAGTTGACGGATCCTATTTTATCATCCTAACTCGATTTGAAATTTTCTTGAATCGAGTCGAGTGAGATGAAATTCAAATCGAATCGAATATATTTCTTCAAGTTAAATTAGAAAAAATGACTTTGGATCCTTGTAACCACTGTCATCCATCATAATTAAATTTGCCCACCGTAATCAAATTTGTTATTAACCTTCATCTCCTCGTAATTTATTTATTAATCTTTTATATATAGGTTAACTTCTTTACTTGCTTAGTTGCTTCAATTATCTTCTGATTTTTGTCAGTATTTATTTTAAAATTAAAAAATATATTAAATATAAAAAAATTGATTTTTTAAAAAAATTTATGTTAAAGATAAAATGTGAAATTGATAACAACATTAGATTTTAAATTGATAACAACATTAGATTTTAATACGAATATTTTATAACATTATCAATAATTCAATTTTAACATAAATTTATAAAGATTTAATATGATTAAACAATTCAATAATATAAATAGTACAAAATGTGAAATTTAATTTAATAATATGAATAATAGATATATATAAAATTATTACTATTTAATTTTAGGGGTTTTTTAAATGATTTTTATTTGGGGAAAAGGGAGAAAAGTAAAATTTTGGGGGAAAAGTAAATGGGGAGAAAACATTCAGAAAAAGATTGTTTTTCTTGAGGGGGGGGGGGGGGGGAATTGGTTTGGGGTAGATGGAGGTGGAATGAGAAGGGGGTAAAAGTTTTAAGGGGAAAGTGGGAGGGAGTAAAAGTATTGGGGGGAAAGTAAAAAGGTTTGGAGGTTTTGAATAAAAATGTAAAATATTATAGTTTGGTATTTGGTTTATTCAAATTATTTGAATTCAAAAATTAAACTCGATTAGAACTTGAAATTCGAAAAAAAATTAGAGTTGACTCGATTAACTCAAATTTTGAATTTTGAATTTTAGTATTTTTAGTCGAATTGAGTTTTACTCACCCCCAATTACAGGACAAGATGTCTTAACTTTTTAAAAAGAGTCAAATTTGACCATTAACGTTTTGAAAAAGAGTCGAAATGATATCTTTTTAATGAGAATACTAAGTAAAATGTTAAATTAAAAAAAAAAAAAAAAAAAAAAAAAACCACCTCCATGACAATTCAAAAGTACTCCATGCTAAATTTTTATTTATTTTTTAATTTTAATTTCGATCCTTTTATCTTTATAATTTTTAAATTATTTTTTTATGTGACATATAAGACAAATAATATTATGTGACATATTAGTAGCTCCTCTACGCCATTGGCCACCGCTATTCAACCAAAAAAAATTTAGGTTTTTTTCCTTTAAATCTTATCTTCTCAGCTTATTCTTCATTTAAACAAAATTAAAAAGAATCTTGAATTTAAAAGTTTAGAATGACTCCTAAAAGATAGAGACATAGATATAACTGACTGGACTGACAATATATCGGACTAAGACCTAAGAAGAATAGATCTTGAATCCGTTTATGAATTTATTCAATTGTGAGATTTATAGTGTGACATACCTAGATCTTGAGTGGATAGCGAACTATGTATGCGTAACTCGTAAACTTTGATGGAAGTAAAAGCCTAAGTTAGAATAGAAGAGGATCCGAAAGCTGGTGTGTTGGGTGTATGACTTCTACAATATGTAGAGTCATTCACAATGGTGGAATTTATAGCCCGATACATAGGTAAATGATATCTTCTTATTGACATAACATGGTTGATGAAAAGTAAACGTGGTCATGGGTCGTTCTTCTTTGTGACGAATAACTTGATTGCTATTTGATAGTAATAGACTTTTCATAAAAAAAGATGTAATGGTTACCATGAGATAAAATATGATCATATTGGAAGAAAATATTATCCTAAAGAGATTAAGGATATCCTATAAGGGTTTATTGCTATAAATATCACAAACCGAATTGATTTTCAAAATTTTAATTTTTTGTTGTACAAAAAAACTATTTTCGAACCAAATTTTTTCCAACAGAAAGTGCTAAAACTCTTCCCTAGTGTTATTCAACCTTCTGTTGATGATTATTCGATGTATTATTAGGAAAAAATATGAAAATATATATGTCAGTGAAAAATAATATTTTTGGAGGCCTTATCAAAACAGAAATTGCTTATAATTTTTAAAAAGATGAAAGCAAGGACTATGTTGGAACCCAGTGCCATTAGTAGATGGTCTGAATAGGCGATTCAAAGGGTGGGTGGCTGAATGGGAACTCAAGAAATAATCCTAAAATGAGGAATGGAAAATTCAAGAAAGAAAATGAAACAGTAGACCCATTCAATAATTGCTCCATTAAACCATACATAGATTAATATATAAATTCAAGTAACAACAAGACAAGTCATTAGCTTCTTGCTCTATTGATTCGTTATTGACATTCATATCGTGATAGAAATTATATATTTAATGTGAAAATATAATTAAAATAATGTATAATAAATAAAAAATTGTATGGTTTAAAATTAATAATAATAATATGTACTAAATGAAATATGAAATGTGTGGGTGAAAATTTGTGTAATAATATTACAATTAACAACTCGGTCTATCAAATACGAAAATTAATGCTAAGAACAGTGTAGTCAAATTCTTGAAGAAACAATAATTGCTGAGAAAATTCTTAACTGATAGACATAGGTTGGTGGCAAACTTGAATTGATTCTCCATCACTCACTGATGTTCTTCACCAAAATTAGCATTTATCCGTAAGGAATTTTTACATGGGGACAACGAAAGCTATAGATAGCAATACAGAATAAATTCTGCAGATTTAATCAGGATATTTCACATTGAGCATTTGGTAAGAAATTCGAGCTTTTTTCTTTTCATTTTCGTCATTTTGTGGATTGGGAAAACTATCTTTCCTTCTTACTTCCTATGTTGAAAGTTGCAGAGTTGAATATTTCTTCATTCCCTAACTTTCACCCTTTTCCCCCAAAGTTATTTTCGAGTTAAAATGTTTCAGAACAACAACCCAGAAATTAATCCTGGTGGAGTTGTTAACCTTTCCAATCAATTGTTTGGGAAAAAAAATCAAATTTCAGACAAATGTTCCCCATTTATCCTTTGTTTAAAGTCAAGAAAAATGGCTTCTAGACATGAATATGTCGATGTTTTGTTGGGTAATTTGGGGTTGGGTGAGTGTTGAATCGAATCAAGTCGAATTAATTGAAAATATTTTGGTTAGTCGAGTTAACGATTCTTATTTTATAATCCTAATTCGATTTTAATTTTTTAATCGAATAAAATTTTTTTGTGTTAAATTAAAAAAATAAATATGTCAAATTAAAATCATACTTTAGTATAACTAATTTCAAGTTAGACCCCATAAATTTGAAACCATATATATTTGAAAACTTTTTCAAAGTAAAATAATAAAAAATAAGATACTTTAATATGATAAATTTCAATTATTAATTAACTTATTTAAATCGTAAAATTATTATTTTAAAAAAAATTAAAAATTTTAACTTCCTTAATATTAGAAATTTTTAAATTTATTATAATTTTTAAAAAATATAAATTTGGAATTTTTTTATAAATATTTTGAATTTTAAAAATTAATTTTAATTTTTTTTTAATTTTTGTTGAGAAGGACTAATTTGCTTATTTTCAAAATTGATAGGAATCAAGTGGGTATTAACTCTAATTTGTTATTCACATTATTCAAATTGTAAAATTCAACTTGATTCAAACTTGAAACTCGAATTACTTATTTAAGTTGACTCGAATAACTCAATCTAATTAACTCCAAATTTTATTTTTTTTATTTTTATTTTTTCGAATCGAATCAAGTTTTGCTCACCATTATTTTGGTTGGTAATGAAAATTGCTCCTAGACATGAAATTTTTAATGTGAGTCGGGCTCGAGTTTAGTATCTATAATCTGGGTCATGGCTTGGGCAAAATTTTACTCTCATTTTTCGGACCAGGCCAGGCTCGAACCTAAAAAAGTAGACCTAAAATTCTGCTGATGTTTGACCTAAACTCGGCCTGATTCATGATCAAGTCTAGCTTTAAGTAATAAAAAAATTCAATAATTAAGTATATATTAATATAGACAATATTTTAAATCGATATGATAAAAATATCATATCAATTAAAAATTTTAGGCTTAAGGGTGTAAAAAGCCCTCAAACTTTTTCAAAAAAAGCAATTAAACCCCTCCTCTTTTTTTCTTTTTTTTTTTTGCACTCAATTGAGCCCTTGAACTTTCAAAATGCATTAAAAAGGCCCTCAAATTTCTTCAAAAAAAGCAATTAAGTTCCTTTTTTTTTTTTGCACTCAATTGGATACTTGAACTTTCAAAATGCATCAAAAAGACCCTCAAAATTTTTCAAAAAAGCAATTAAGGCCCTGCTCTTATTAAAAATTATAAAAAAATCAAAAATAACTATATTTTAGATAAATTATTAAATTTTGGTAAAATATAAAATTTTCAAATTTATTAAAAATTATAATTTTTTTATAAAAATCGTAAAAAGTAAAAAATTGTAAAATTTTATAAAAATCATAAAAAAAAATTATAAAATGCATCAAAAAATTCCTTTAACAATTAACTTTAACTATTGGTCGTTAAAGTTAACGACCCCTAGTTTTTTTTTTTAAATTAGAGTCATCATGTGTTGCAACATAATGTGGCATGTGGTGAAAAATGATAAAAAATAAAAATCAATAAAAGTTATAGAAAATTATAAAATGATTCTTTTGGTAAGATAATTTTTATAATTTTTTTACGAAATTTAAATTTCTTTACATTTTGTATAATTTTCTTACGACTTTATAAAATTTTATATTTTTTTATATTTCTATATATTTTATTTTTTTATGATTTTTATAAAATTTTACAATTTTTTATATTTTTTAAGATTTTTATTTTTTTAATTTTTAATATTTGAATTTTTTTATTAAAATTTAATGATATTCATAACTTTTATTGATTTTAATTTTTTATATTTTTTTCTATTTTTAATAAAAATAGGGGCATAATTGATTTTTTTGAAAAAGTTTGAAAGTGTTTTTGATGTATTTTGAAAGTTCAAGTACCCAATTGAGTGAAAAAAAAGTAGGGACTTAATTATTTTTTTTAAAAGGTTTTAGAGTCTTTTTTATGCATTTTGAAAATTGAAGTATCCAAATCAGTGCAAAAGAAAAACAAAGACTTAATTACTTTTTTTTTTTTTTAAATTGAAGAATTTTTGCCCCTCAAAATTTTACATGTGTGATAAAAATAAATATAGTAATAAATTCAAGAGTTGAGTTTTTAAAATATTACTCATATAAAAAATTATAAAATTATGTAAAACTATATATATATATATATATACACTCTTTTACTCTCACTTCATCCTCACCACAACTTTCTCTCACGTTCAATTTCTCGCCTTGTTTATTTTATCATCTTTGTTCATCTTATTCTAGAAAACATCACAAACCCCTAAGTTCATCTCTCTATCTTTTGCCTCTCTAAAGGGTATGATGATTTAGTATGCTTTTCTCATCCTTTTCGTAAAAACTTTCTTTAACTAAAACTTCAACATCTCTATCCCTCTTTTTTTAGATAAATTTTTGGATTACTTTGGCATTAGAGGTGACGCAGGGACTGATAGGGGTTTTCGCATTCCTTAAAAACCATAACTTTTAGTCTGATCTCATAAGTTAATTAATGATAAAATTTATTTGTTGATGTTTAGTGATTTCAAAAATTAAGATAAAATAAAATTATATTTCGATCTCTAAAAATTTTATATTTGAGTTTAAATCCTTGAGGTAAAAAGTTTTTATTTAATTTTTAAAAGTTTTAACTTAATTTACATTGATATTGTTAGTAGTGTAGAAAGAGATGTACATTTTTCCGATTATGAATAGTTTTTGATTCTTTTTCTTGACAAAAACTGGAAAAAATTGAAAACCATTTGGACCTGGTTTCATTTTGGTTGGTAGTAAATTGGGTCAATTCGATTTTCTGTTTCAAAGTTAAAATTATAAATATTTAATTCTATTATTTTGATTTATAAATATTATATAAATTAGTTGAGAAAGGGAATCAAGTTCGCCTGAGATGACGCCTTGGCATTCTATTATTGAAATTAAGCATGGACATTCCTCCTCCCAAGAGGTATTTCAAACACTGCTCTGTGAGTTTGAACTAAATGTATAAGAAAGAAAAAGAAGTTTGATCCTCCCAACAACAAGTAAGTTGATTAAATTTCAAAGATTGTTGATTAAATTGGTCCAAAGAAAAAGATTAATGTGATAAAATGGATAAATGTTAGGGATTAAATTTGTCATTATAGTAATTTAAAATAATTTAAACTGAAATTTAGAGGGAAAATTATTAATTGAGTTATATAAACAATTTAATTTTTTTTAAATCACTGATTGAGTTTTAATTTGTTGGCATTAACATTGTTGTTAGTATAAGAGGATGTAGATTTGAGTGTGTTCAAACCCATTTTATTTTCCTATTTAAGAGTTGAGAGAGATTATGGATAATTATAAACATTATATCAAAATTAATATAAAATTTATTTTCTATTGTTTCTCTTTTTTTTTTCAATAACCATTAAATTTTAGTGAAATAACCTACATATTATTTTTGTATTTTTATTTTCGCCCGCAAAATGAGTGGGTTGTAATCTTATATGTAAGGAGTTATGATTTATAAAATTTTATTTCTATTTAATTTTTTTAAAAAAATAGATTTTATATTTTTGTTGATTAAGTTTTGGCTTATTTTGTATTGATATTGTTTTCAATGTAAAAAGACTTGTTTTTCCTCTTATTAGATTAGGAAGAGATTATGGATAATTTTATAAAAAGATAACATTTTTAAAATGTTTTTTAGTTTTTCTTTCTTGACAACAAATCAAAAAAATTGAAAACCATTTTGACCTATAATGGTTGGGTCTAAATTGGGTTAGTTTGATTTTCTGTTTCAAAGTAAAATTTTATGTTTAGTTTTAATTATTTTTTAATTTTTTTATTATAAATATTAAATAATTGGTTGACAGTTGGAACAGATGAGATCAAGCCCCTTTCGCCTGATATTGAGGAAGGTAATATTAAGCATGGAATTCCCTCCTCCCAAGAGGTACATTGTATTTTAATGCATTGCGTAAATAAAAGAAGCAAAAGGCTTAGTTAATAAAGGAAACAATATGCTATGCTGTGGGTTGAAAAATAATGAAGTAAAAAGGAGGGAGAGAGGTATGTATTACACTAATGACAGTGTAGGTGTTAAATGATATGAAGGAGTGCAATTTCTTAAGATTAACAGTTTTTAAATTGAAATATTAATGTATAAACTTTGTAATAATTTCTATGAATAAATTAATATTTGATTAATTTGTGCCAATTATTTATTTTATATTAATATAGATAGATAGATAAATAGGAAGGTTAACCTTGACAAAGTTGGGGGTGGAGGACTGAAACACTTAATTAGTTCGTAGCACGTGTGAGCTTGAAATATTTGATCTAATACTAAATATATAGAAATATAAGAAAGAAAAAGAAATTGTTTGATCAAAACTCTAAGAAATAATATCTCATGCTTTTGTGCAGAGAATGACTTCAGACAATAGCGACTTGCCTACAACAATGAGAGATGTATTTGAAACATCTAAAGTAGAAGAAGAGGTATTTGAAAAAGTATTCTATTGCTTTTGCATTGAGTAAATTAAATGTAGGTAGCTAAGGCCTTAATTAACAAAGTAACTAAAACCAGTTCCTTAATAAATTTGTTTAATGTTAATAGGAAAGTTTTACAATTTTCAAAGTGCCTCATCGACTATGTGAAGTAAATAAAAAGGCCTACGAACCAAATGTGATTTCAATTGGCCCTTATCACTACGGTAAGCCGCACTTGGTGAGGATGGAAGATATCAAAAAGAGGTGGTTTGAGAAGATCACTAAGAAAACTAACCTTGGTCTCAACGAATTTCGAGAGACAATGAAACTCTTGGAAGGAAAAACTCGCAAATGCTATGAACAACCTCTTCCTCCTGGCCTGGAAGCTAAAGAAAATTTTGTAGATATGATGGTGTATGATGGATGCTTTGTTGTTCAGCTAATTCGGAAGGGTCATCTATGTGATTTTTGGAAACTGGGACTACATATTTCATGTGACATGCGGGACGACTTGTTATTTCTAGAAAACCGGCTTCCTTTCTTTGTGCTTTTGAAGTTGTATCGCATGATAGAACCAAATCCTGGACCTCCAAGACATTTTTATAAGTTGGTTACATCTGCTTTTGTTTTTTTCCGCAGAGATCCCCCCTATGTACCTAGAAATACTGCTAGTATCAGGCATCTTCTAGGCTTGGTACATGCTACTTTCCATCCTTCACTTCTAGGAACCCAAGCAGAAATAGCAAGAAGAGAAGAGAATTTCCAAATCTCACGGGACACGATTCCTAGCGCAACAGAGCTGGAAGATGCGGGAATCCATTTCTCAGGTGTCCCTATCCAAAATATGCAAAACCAGAAGAAAGGGAAAGGGAACATGTTTAATATAACATTTGACAATAACACCAAAGAACTCAAGATTCCAATCTTAAAAGTCGATGATTCCACAGAGCGTATGTTTCGAAATTATATGGCCTACGAACAATTATTCGCATGGGAGGTGCCAAATTTCTTTGTTGATTATGTGTTGTTCATGGATAAACTCATCAACACAAGCAAGGATGTGCAGCTACACCGTAAAAATGAAATTATTGATAATTTCTTAGGAAACGATGAAGCAGTTACCCAAATGTTTAACAAATTGGGGGATTCCGTTTATTACAGCCCAGAAGACTTCTACTATAAGGACATAGCTAATCAGGTGAACAAGCATTGCAAGAGAAACTGGAACATATGGAAGCCAAAATTGAAGAAAGATTATTTTAACACTCCCTGGTCGCCCATATCATTTCTTGCTGCGCTTGTCTTGCTCCTGCTTACTATACTACAAACTATATTTTCTGTTCTTTCTTATTATCACCAGAGGCAGTAAGACTACTGAAGCCAAAGTATATCATATCAAGTAAGTATAAGCTGTGCTAAACCTAACTGTTGTTATTCTCATCTTCATGTATACATATAATTCTTTTGGTTTTGTTAATCATGGATTCATTTTGTATGTATATTTCACATATCATCGTCACCTTTTTCTGATGCTTTGAATTGTTGATCAGGGGGTTGACTTCTGCCATATGGGAGTTTTTGAACTTCAAGTAACACTTGGTGACTATGCTTTGAAGGTGTCATCTTGTTTCTAATGTAATTTCTAGACTTACAAAGTAGTGCCTTAAGAATTTTTCTTTCACTTAATTTGAATATGTCCAATAACAATCGGAACTCCAAATAAATTAATAATAATTGGAGATTTTATCATTTGCGTGAGATTTTATCATTTGTACATGTATTTAGAAATTATAAATTTAAAGCATAAAAATGTGTTTAAGAAAAACATACAATAAATAATAAAATATATATATAAAATATGTACAATATTAAAATACTCTAAACCCAACCCTAAACCCTAATAAAAAATTTAGCTTTTTAATCAATTAGCTAAACTACCAGGCATTGCCAAAATTTGCCACCAAAGTGCAAAATTCAGTGAACAAAAATAAAATAAAGTTTCAAACCCGACCTCCATCGCCAACAGCCAGTTTTCTTCTCTGTTGATGTTCTGCAGCCTTATAATCCACCAATTCACAAAATAGGGTCGGGTCAAGCACACAATTCTCACTCCCATAAACGGCTGTGTCGAAACTATTTTTTTGAAAAACGGTCAACTTGGTTTTAAAAACGAAAGCAAACATGAGAGTCGCCACCAATCCTTTTTATTTAGGTGTAATCGGATCACCTAGAAATTTGGTCATTTTAATAAAATATCTCGATTTACTAAAACAAGGATTTTGGTCTATGAAATTTGAGAAAACGGGTTCGGGAATCGGTTACGTACGAGGAAGGATTAGCACCCTCGTAACGCCCAAAATTGGTACCTAATCGATTAATTAATGTCTTAATGTCAAGAGTTGAAAACCCAAAAAGAAATTAAAAATACGATCCTCCTTTTTTATTAATGTTAATTAATAATGCTTGAATTAGAACAAAATGATTGCTAAAGATTTCCTCGTCTCGAGATCTAGGAGTATCACATCCCGTAAGTTAGGACGCGATACCTTGAACTCCCAAGCGCAAGTTTATCTTTAATTTTAATTGAAATTTCATGTGTTTCGGAACTTAAAAGGATATTTGGCCAATTAGGTTTAACGAGAAAACCAAAACCCCGTAAGTTAGGGCACGATTCCTCGATTTTCCCAAAATACGAAATATTGCCTTATTTAAAATATTTTCTCTTTTTTTAAATAATAGCGAATACAACATTTGAAGGCATGCATTTATTTTGTTTGAAATAAAATAAAGCTATCTAAGTTGGATAAATATGTTGGGGTTTAATACACAATATGATTTGAGCTAAGTAAAACAAAAGTGTAAAATAGAGTGTGGAATAATGAAACGCGAATCAGATACAATATTAATGAATGTCACAATATGAAGATGTTAATAAATAATTTCTAGTACATGTAATGATGTAATGGCAATATTCACAATGTATATTATTTTTTAATACCCATCAATAATCAAAGTAAATAGGATAAAAGTTTAAAATTGATAACAAATGAAATAATTAAGATTTAAAACTCATAACACCAAAGAATGGTTCAAAATAAACGACGTATGGAAAAGATTTAACATGAATAAAATATAAAACAATTTGAAATAAAATAATATATAAAGCAAATTTCAAATAAATAATATGTTAAATAAATTAAGATAAATAATACACAAGGTAAAAAAGGGGACCCTTTAAAATACATATAAAAGAGCTTAAAATGAATAATGTGTAAATGAGAAATTTAAAATAAATAATATACAAAAAACAGTTTAAATGAAAATATATATATAAATATAATCGAAAGTAAAGTTCTAAGATAGAAGTAAAAAAAAATTTTAAAATAAGTAATATATAGGAAGTTCAAAATAAATAACAATAAAAAGAATTTAAAATGATTAACATATAAAATAATATAACTAAATAACATATAAGAAATTTTAAAATACGTATTATATGTATAAACTAATTTAAAATAAAAGGGACACATAAGACTTCGTAATAATATGTATGATAGACTAAAATAAATAATACATATAATAGTTTAAAATGTATACAATAAACTTAAAATACGTAATAAAAATGATTTGAAATAAATAATATATGAAAACAAATTTAAAATAAATAAAACAATTCTTAAAAAACTGAACAAATAAGTAAATAAAACAGTCTAGGACTAGACTGGAATCAAATTCGAAACTTATGGGTACAGATTATAAAAATAAAAAAATAATGAGGACCGAAATAAGATGCGCTAAAACAAACAAGGACCAAACGGGAAACTAGTCCCACTTCGAGTTATCCAAACATTCATAAAAAGGGATCGTATTTTAAAATTTATTTTAAAATCTTTTCAGCTTTTGATATTAAGACGTTAATTAATCGATTAGGTACCAATTTTGGGCGTGACGAGGGTGCTAACCCTTCCTCGCACGTAACCGACTCCCGAACCCATTCTTTGAAGTTTCGTAGACCAAAAATGTCATTTTAGTAAACTAAAATGTTTTATTAAAACAAAGGTGATCCGATCACACCTAATAAATATCGGCGGCGACTCCTATTTTTGTTTTTGCTTTCAAAACCAAAGTCGATTCCCGTTTTCAAAAAAATGGTTTCGATAGCTTGGCGACTCCACTAGGGACTTTGAGAGTCGAGCCACAAGTTGATTAACTTTTGTCTTTTTGTCGAAAATTGAAATTTTGGTTTTTATATACGATCCTTTCATTGCATTTCATCCGTTTTGTGTTACGATCTTTGTCATTTTATTTATATTTTCTTTATTTACTTCTAGCTTTAAATTGTGGCTATCTCTCCAGATTCTTTGTTAAAGATATCAGTTACACAAAAAAAAGGTATTGTGTCGGTGACGCCACCTCGACAAATAACGAGCAATGTCAACCCAAGTGTAAAAGGGGATTATTCTTGGGAAAAGAAAAACGATACTCTGTATTCATGCAAATATCAGACATATACATATGGTCATTACACCCAAGGAATGGTGTAACAGATCAAATTGATTGAAGATGACGCAAATCCTATACCTCTGAGTTACAGCAGGATGGATAGAAGAAACTAAATGTTACTCCCCTGAAGTTGCAGTGAGAGGTACAAACTCTATGTCCCAGAAGATATAGTGGAAAGGACTCTGAAATTACAGTGAGGCAAGCTTGCTGATCAGATTGTGATTGTTTCTTTGGGTGTTCTGTCAACAATGCCAGCTGAACAAGATGGCAGCATAATACGTCAATGATAAGGCCTTAATGAACAATGAGCAACGATACCTTAAGCGTTTTAAAAAATGATCATTTTCATTTTTGCATTCATATATCATTCATAACACATCTAGTTATGATCATTTGATTCATTTCGATCATAGCATCCTAATTATTTGGCATAAGCATAGATACATGAAATCGATTCTAAAAATCATGTTTCTAGAGGACGGTATAGCAACATCGGTGAATTCACAACCTTATCTCTCTGAGCAGGTTGAAGATTGAAGTCTTATCTTCCTGAGGTAGAAAGGAAGCAGACAGAGGATTGAAGATCTTATCTCCCTAAGCAGTAGTGGAGCAGATCGAAGATGGCGAATCTTATCTTCCCGAGGTAGCAGGGGAGCAGATTTTAGCCATCAGCCTTATCTCTCTGAGGTAGCAAGAGAGCAAGTTGAAGATTGAGGTCTTATCTTCCTAAAGTAGCAAGAAAGTAGACTGAAGATTGTAGATCTTACCTCCCTAAGCAGTAGTGGAGCAGATCGAATATGGCGAATCTTGTCTCCCTAAGCAGTAGTGGAGCATATTTAAGCCACCATCCTATCTCCCTAAGCAATAGTGGAGTAGGCTGAAGATTGTAGATCTTATCTCCCTAAGCAGTAGTGGAGCACATCGAATACGGAAAATCTTGTCTCCTTAATCAGTAGTGGAGCAGATTTAAGCCATCATCCTATCTCCCTAAGCAGTAGTGGAGTAGGTTAAAGATTGTAGATCTTGCCTCCCTAAGCAGTAGTGGAACAGATCGAAAATGGTGAATCTTGTCTCTCTAAGCAGTTGTGGAGAATATTTAAGCCACCGTTCTATCTCCATGAGCAGCAGTGGAGTAGGTTGAAAGGTACAATTCGTATCTCCTTGAAGTTTTAGCGGAGTAGATTGAAGCTACAAATCTCTTCTCGCTAAAATGGCATTGGAGCGGCTCGAAGCCACAATTCGTATCTTCTTGAAGTTCTAGTGGAGTAGATCGAAGCTACAAATCTCTTCTCCCTGAAATGGCTTTGGAGCGATTGAAGCCACTAAACCTTATCTCCCTGAAGTAGTAGTGGAGCAGGCTGAAGTTAAGGTCTTATCTCCTTGAAGTTGCAGTGGAGCATGTTGAAGATAGCGAATCTCATTTCCCTAAAGTTGCAGTGGAACAGATTGAAGCTATAAATTACAGATCTTATCTCTCTGAAGTTACAGTAGAGCATATCAAAACAAACCTTATCTCCCTGAAGTTGTAGTGGAGCAGATCGAAATTAAAGTCTTATCTCCCTGAAGTTGCAATGGAACAGAATGAAGATAGCGAATCTTATCTCCTGAAGTTGCAGTGGAGTATATTGAAGCTACAAATCACAAACCTTATCTCCCTGAAGTTGCAGTGGAGCAGGTTAAAGTTACAAGCCTTATCTTCTCGAAGTTGCACTGAAGCAGACTGAAGATAGCAAATCCTATCTCTTTGAAGTTGCAGTAGAACAGATTAAAGCTATAAATCCTTTTCTTCTGAAGTTGCAGTAGGTCGGATCAGACCTACCATGGTGAATCTTATCTCCCTGAATTGTAGTGGAGTAAATTGAAGACACAAACCTTATCCCCCTGAATTTGCAGTGGGGCAAGTTAAAGTTACAAGTCTTATCTCCTTGAAGTTGCAGTGGAGCAGACTAAAGCAAGCAGGTCTTATCTCATTGAAGTTGCAATGGAACAGATTAAGCTACAATTTAAAGCCACAAACCTCATCTCCCTAAAGTTGCAGTGAAACAGGTAGTCGCAGTAGAGTGGATCAAAGCAACAGTTCTTATACCTCTGAGGATGCAATGGATTGGAATGAAGCTACTTGAAGGAAAGAAGTATCAAAAGAAGTCGAGACTCAGCAGGTCCAGACAAAATTGGCTCTTTTATAATCTTTGCTCTATTCTCGTTACACGACAATAAGTAAAGAGGGGCAGCTGTACAGGCCCAAATCTGCCCGCCCTAAACAACAACAAATAAATAAAAAAACAAAAAAAATAGCAGCCTAGTTATAAATAAAAAAATCAGCCCAAAACAAAAACAAAAATCATAAAACCCTAATGGCCCATAACCTAAACTAGTGTCAGAAACCCTAGCCGTCGCTCCCACCTCTGCCACCACCTACTCTGCCAACTGCTCTGTAACATCTGCGAAAAAGGAAAAGAAAGAGACAGAAACCATTTTCAAGAACAGTAACAAAAAAGAAGAACACGCAAACGAATAGAAAATATTGTGTTTATTTGGCTATAAAAGCCATGAACCTGAATGTAATTTTGTCACGGAGGATAAATAAAAAAGGGAGAAAAGAAACAGAGTTCTAAAAACAAAAATGGTGATTTTTTTTATCAATTTTTCGTTTTTAAATAAGGTAAAAGTATAAAAACAAAAAAGGTCTTAAAAACTTACTTGTTTCCTCATATCTCACGATCGTCGGAGGTGTCCTCCATCTGCAGAAGCCACGAAGACCCCTAGAGGTTTCGTTCGAGCTTTGAGAAAACGGGTAAACGAGGCGTTTGGCCGGATTCTTTTATTTCTTTTTCTCCTTTTCTTTTTTCTTTTCAACTTTTGGCCTCTAAATCTATATCTAGAGTGAAAAAATGAGAAGAAAGCCTCTTTTCGCGTTCTCCAGCTACCATGGACGGCGGTGCCGTCGCCGGTGGCCAACGGCTTCCACGGTGGTCCGGTGACCAAACCATCTGGCTGGATATTGAAGAGTAAGAGAAAGTTGAGAGGATTTTTGTTGTTTTTCTGAAAGAATGTTGAAAAAAAAAAAAAAAAACCTGAAATTTTAAGTTAAATAATGGTACCAAAACAGTACCATTTTGGCTCTAAGCCTCCAGACGCAAAACAGCGTCGTTTTGGGGTGAAGCGGAACAACCCAACCCGCCTAGCCAGGATCCGCGTGTTTGGTAGCGGAAGGGCTAATTGCACTTTTAGCCCTTCCGCTTTTTAATCAATTTGCGATTAAGTTCTCTTTTTTTTTTTATTTTGTGCCTATTAATTTATTTTAGTTTTCAATTTGATCCCGCATGAAGTGCATGGTTTTGGAGGGCGGGGATATTCCCCCATCTGGTCCCTCCACGTTACCCACGCCTTTCAATGTGATCCCTTATTTTACTCTTTTCTGAATTAAACCCTCAAATCCCATTTTGATTTCAATTTAGTCCTTCCTTATAAATATTATTATGTTACTAAAATTAATTAATCTAATATTCAGCATTTATTTTATTTTATTTTTATTTCTTCACGTGTTGTTATTTTTATAATACGCTTTTATTACTTTCATTATTGTTTATTTTATTGTTTATTCATTTATTTCCCTATACATACATTGTTATATGTTTCCACGTTTGGAGTATTATTATTATTATTGTTGTTGTTGTTGTTGTTGTTGTTGTTGTTGTTGTTGTTGTTGTTGTTATATTTACTGTTTTTATTATTTTTACTATTATTTTCTATTATTGCTATCATTAATATATTATTACTATCGACATCATTTTATTTTGCCTTAAATTGATTCATATAGTATCTGTTTTAAATAGTTTTATTATATACTATTCTTAAATTGTTTATCTATTATTTGCTTTAAGTTGTCATGTATATATTATTATCTTAAATTGTTTTCTTATGTTAACTACTTTAAATTGTTTCATGATTTTTACTTTGTCTTTCTTTGATCATCAATATTGAAATGCTACATGTTACGTGTTTATTGCTATAGTGCATTTATTCCATGCTTCATTATAATTGCCCCATCTCATTTTATTTTGTAATCACATTATTTTTATCATAACATTTTTTAAACGTGTATCTTTTTAAAGACCTCGTTAAGTTTGCCCTAAATTCATAAACAAGGGAAATTTTCAAAAACGAGCATTGTCCGATATTTGGGAAATTCGAGAAAACGTACCCTAGCTTACGGAGTTTCGATTTTCTCGTTAAACCTAGATAACCAAATATTTTTTTAACTATTAAAAAAGACATGATATTTTTAAATAAAAGTAATATTTCGTGTTTGGAAATTTCGAGAAATCATGCCCTACGTGTTGGGTTTCGATTTATCGTTTGACCGAACAACCGAATATCTTTTTTAAAGTTTCAATGCATGAGTTTTGGAAATCATGATATGATTTTGGCATCGAAGGTTTGAAATGTCGTGTCCTACGTGCTGGATGTGATATTTTATTTATTCGGAACAAAAGAATATTAATATCCACTTCGAGTTATCCAAACATTCATAAAAAGGGATCGTAAAAATTTGAAACAATGCAATATTTCGTGTTTGGAAATTTCGAGAAATCGTGCCCTACGTGTTAGGTTTCGATTTATTCTTTTGACTGAACAACCAAATATCCTTTTAAAAATTTCAATGTATGAGTTTTGGAAATCATGAGATGATTTTGATATCGAAGGTTTGAAATCTCGTGTCCTACGTGCTGGATGTGATATTTTATTTCCTCGAAACAAGAGAATCTTAATATCCACTTCGAATTATCCAAACATTCATAAAAAGAAATCGTATTTTAAAATTTATTTTAAAATCTTTTCAACTTTCGACATTAAGACGTTAATTAATCGATTAGGTACCAATTTTGGGCGTGACGAGGGTGCTAACCCTTTCTCGCACGTAACCGACTCCCGAACCCATTCTCTCAAGTTTTGTAGACCAAAAATCTCATTTTAGTAAACTAAAATGTTTTATTAAAACAAAGGTGATCCGATCACACCTAATAAAAATTAGTGGCGACTTCCATTTTCGTTTTTGCTTTTAAAACTAAAGTCAATTCCCATTTTCAAAAAAATGGTTTCGACAATATGCATGCAGCTGCTGAAGCACATTACTGCTATTGTATTTCATTCTATTTTGTTACCTTAAATATTGCTTTGTAATTTAGTCAAATTTTAACTAAGTTGATATTGTTTTGATGTAATTAGGTACTGATGGATTGATAAATTAGTACATCTATATGTGCAAACAATGTTTTCATAAGTTCCAATATAACTTAGTGATAGAAGGTAACGTTAGGTGACAATCTGTTTTGATTTGACCAACTAAATGTCTGGTATATGTATTGGTTTTGCGCCTTCATTTAATGTTAATGAAATCATTTTGAGAATTTCATCCAAAAAACTCTCTTTTTTCTTATTTTCCTTTTTGCTCTCCAAGTCCGATTTTGTTTATTTTCTCTAGCAAACTTACAGCATTGTTACTCAAGTTTCAAAGTAACATTCATTCATCTTTGTCCAAATCCCTACAATTGGTATCTAGAGCTTATTTCTTAATGGACATATTATTTTTCATTCCTTAAAACCATGTATTCCTCAAGTTTTTCACCAGCTGCACCACCAGCCTTCAATGGAGAGGGCTACCACATATGGGTGGTCAACATGAAGACCTACCTGCAGGCATTCGATCTATGGGAGGTTTTCAACTCAGATGTTGAACCAGCACCTATAAGATCCAAACCAACAGTGGCTCAAATAAGGCAGCATGCAGATGAAGGAACCAAAAGACACAAAGCCATGTCTTGCATTCAAAACAGTGTGTCTGATGTGATCTTCACAAGGATCATGGCCTGTGAATCACCAAAGCAGGCCTGGGATAAGCTGAAGGAGGAGTTTCAAGGGACTAAAAGAAAGAAAACGGCAGCAATAGCTACTAAATTTGAGAAGGGATTTTGAAAAATTAAAGATGAAGGAGGAAAAAACAGTAAAGCAATACTCAGACAGAATCATGGATGTGGTAAACAATATTAGACTGCTTGGAAAATAGTTCAGTGAAGTAAGAATTGTGGAGAAGGTGATCTCAACCTTACCTGAAAGGTATAAGGCAAAGATATCATCTCTTGAAGACTCGAGAGACCTGACCAGCATCTTATTGACAGAGCTAATCAATGCTCTTTATGCTCAAGAGCAAAAGAGAGCCAGTAGACTGGAGGAGTATCAAAAAGGTGCCTTCCAAGCCAAAAGCATACAACCTCGAGCTCCTCTGCATAAAAAGGGAAGAAAACCTAGAAAGACAAGCCTAGAGCAGATAGTGTAAGAAGATATCTAACCTGCCCACATTGTAGAAGGCTAAGTTATCCGAGTGAAGTATGTTGGTTTAGGCCTGATGTGCAGTGCAAATTTTGTAAAAAGATGGGTCATACTAAGAAAGTCTACAGAAACAAAGGTAAGTAGAGACCAAAAACAACCTCAACAGCCAAGAGCTGAAGCTCAAGTGGCAGAGGAAGGCAGTAACCAAGAAGAGCAAGTCTTTGCAATTTCTCACTCAGCTGCTAAAGAAAAGGTCGCAAAGGGATAGCTGATAGACAGTGGTTGCACAAACCACATGACTCATGATGCTACCATCTTTAAGTCAATTGACAGAAGCATCAAAGCAAAAGTGAAGGTTGGAAATGGCCACTTCATCAAAACTAAAGGCAAAGGAGATATGTTGATTGACACTCCTACAAGTACTAAACTTATTTCAAATGTCCTGTTGGTGCCTAAAATTGATAGAAACCTGCTCAGTATAGCTCAGTTGCTAGAAAAAGGCTATTCCGTAGTGTTCAAAGGCAAGGATTGCTTAATCAGTGATCCAAGTGGATCCAAACTCATGTCAGTGACCATGGCTGATAAAAGCTTTGTTGTTGATTGAAACAAAGGCTTATATAACATCTACACGCTATTTTAGATGAATCCAAGCTGTGGCACAAAAGGCCTGGCCATGCTAACTACAAGTCAATCGCTCAACTAACCAAAGAAGACCTAGTTGAAAACTTTGCTGATTCAGTTGAGAAAGAAGAGGTCTGTGAAGTTTGCCAACTAAGAAAGCAAGCCAGGCTTTCATTTCCTTCAAACAAAGCCTGGAGAGCCTTTAAATGATTACAGCTAGTCCATATTGATGTGTGTGACCTCATGAAGACACTATCTTTGAATGGCAGTAGATATTTCATCTTATTCATTGCTAATTACTCAAGGCATTGCTGGGTTTACTTCATCCAACATAAGTATGAGGTAGCCTCAGTGTTCTAGAAGTTCAAGGCCGCAACAGAAACATAATCAAGATGCAAACTCAAGACTCTAAAGCTTGATAATAGAACTGAGTACACCAGCTCAGTTTCAATCCTTTTGTGGTGAGGCAGGCATCAAGCACCAGCTCACCAACACCTACACACCTCAACAGAATAGTGTAAGTTAAAGAAAGAATGGAAGCCTGATGGATATGGCCAGATGTTTATTGTTTGAGAAGAATTTACCTAAAACCTTGTGGGCTGAGCCAGTTAACACTGCTGTATACCTCCAAAACAGGCTCTCAACCAAGGGTTTGGCTCAGAAACTCTATTCAAGGCCTGGTTTGGGTTCAAACCACCACTGATTCACCTAAGAGTCTTTGGATGCACTTGCTATGCTCATGTTCCAGCAGTAAAAAGAGACAAGCTAACCAAGAAGGCTCAACCTAGCGTCCTGGTGGGCTATAGTACTATGAAGAAGGGCTATAGAATCTTAGATCCTTTATGCAACAAAGTGCTTGTGAGTAGATATGTAGTCTTTGATGAGAATTCAAGCTGGAATTGGGACAAGAATGAGTAAGAATATGTTGTTGAAGACCTAGTGACAGACCAGATTAAAGGTGTTCAAGATGAGCCTGAATTAGACATAGATGATGGACCATTCAGAGGCGCTAGACCATTGGCTGAGATTTATGAAAGAGCTCAAGTGGTTGCAGTTGAACCAAGCTGCTTTGAAGAGGCTGAAGCTCAAAAGGCTGGAAACAAGCAATGGCTGATAAAATCAGAATGATTGAAAAGAATCAGACCTGGTAGCTGGTTGAGAGACCAAAAAATAGAAAGGTCATTTGGGTGAAATAGGTGTTTCGAGCCAAGCACAATGCTGATGAAAGCTTGAACAAACTGAAAGAAAGGCTGGTCGTAAAAGGGTTCAGCCAAAAGTATGGCATTAACTACTTTGAGACCTTTGCACCAGTAGCTAGGCTTGACACCATAAGGCTGCTAGTTGCCTTAGCAGCACAAATATAGTGAAAAATTCATCAGATTGATGTAAAATCAGCATTTTTCAATGGTTTTCTTGATGATGAGATCTATGTTGAGCAGCCTAAAAGTTTCAAAGTTGTTAGTAAAGAGGACAAGGTGTACAAACTAAAGAAAGCCTTGTATGGCTTAAAACAAGCACCAAGAGCCTGATATAGCAGGACCGATGGCTATCTAGCTAGCCTTGGATTTGAAAGAAGCATCAGTGAACCTACCTTGTATGTGAAGAAGCAAGGTAGTGAAAATCAACTTTAGTGTCTCTATATGTTGATGACATGCTAGTAACTGGAGGAAATCATGAAATGCTGGCTAATTTTAAAGCCAAGATAGAACAGATGTTCGAGATCTCAGATTTGAGGTGTAACACCCCAAATTTCTATAGCTTCAGCTTTTGTGATTGTTAGGCATGGAAGTATCTGAACTCTTGTTTTATGATGTTTTGGCTTAAAAGATTATTGGTTTAGGTGGTTATGTGCTCTGGGTGTGTTTGGGAGGTCCCAAGTTCAAGCTTTAACTTGGGCAAAATTTTGAGCTTTATTTGGAAAAAGCCTGACTTTAGGTCAGTGGGCTTTTAAGGAATTATTGGTAAAAACTTAACAGAATGGGCTTGTTGGTCTAGTGGTTAAGTGGAGTGTCAGTTGCTTAAGGTCCTGAGTTCGGATCTCTGCAATGACTAAGGGATTATTTTTGTTACAAGTTTTGGTTAAGCGTTGGGCTTTACTAAAATTTTGAATAGAGGGTTTTAGGGAAAAGTTAGGCTTTGTGGGTAAAGTTATTTTTCCTCTTTTCTGTCAAAAGTGTTCTCACCCATCTTCTTTTTTTCTCAAACCTTTACTGTCAAAATTCTATTCTTTTTTTCCCTTCTCCTTCGGTTTTTTTCTTTTTCGAGAAGCATAGGCGTATTGCTAGCGGTTCCGTCGATTCGGTAAGTATGGCTTAAATATAGTTGCGTGATTTTCTTTGGAGATTGTTTAAGAGGGTTTTGGTTGCTTTTTAGGGGATATTCAAGGATCTGTGGATCTTTAATTGGGATTCTCAACAGCGAGGAATCACCGCATTCATTAAAGGTAAGTAGATCTCTATTTCGAGTTTTGTCAGTTCTTAAGAAAGTTGATTTAAGGGACTGATATTAGACTCGAGATTGTCGATTTTAGGCTTTAGAGTGCTCGTGGTTGGATTAGCAGCGAAAATGAACCAGGGGTGTACTCCGATTACGCAGAAAACAAGTTTTGACGAAAGCCATACGAGCGTGTGGGACACACGGGTGAATCACACAGGCGCGCAGAATTCTAGGCCAGGCCATGTGATGCACACGGGTAAAGCTATTTTGGGCCACACGGGGATCCATAGATCGAGTTAATGCAACCCTAGGGTGTTAATTAGATAAAAGTCTCAATTATTCAAACTAGGGATTATACGTTATTAGTCTTGAATAGGGATAATAACATAACTTAGGGATCTCTACGGAACAAGTTAAATGAATAAATCTTCCGATTCGGAGCCAAAATAACAAGTAAAGTCTAAGTGGATTTTTCCTTAGGTATTGTCTTAATTCAATCGTTTTCCAAAAGTAATTCCCCAAATCTATTTTCTGCAATCTATTAGTTTAGTTAATTAGTTAATTAAACCAAACCACATTATTCTTAGGCTAGATAATAAAAAGACAGTCATTACTAGTACTTTTAGTTCCTTTGGGTTCGACAATCCGGTTTTGCTAATACTATACTACTGTTCGATAGGTACACTTGCCTACATCGTGATAATAGTTAGTTTCAAGAGAAAATAATTACAAATTTATAAAACTTATCACAGAAAAGCACGATCAAGTTTTTGGCGCCGTTGCTAGGAAACTAAGATATTAGGAACGCTCAATTTTTATTACTTTAGCCATTTATTTTTCTTGCAATTTAATTTATTATTTTATTTTTCTTATTATTTACTAATTTAATTTTTCTTTCTCTTGGCAAGTTTTTCTTGTTTATGACTAAAAGAAACCCGTCAGGACCACTGCTTTTTGATAAAGAAATCGATCGCAAAGCTCGTAGAAACCGAAGAGAAATAAGGTGAAGCCTAAGAAACACAGAGGAAGAGCAAGAGGATGATATTTCAACTACAACCGAAGAAATGGCTAAAAATCAAGAAAATCAGCTACCTCATGCGATACCCGCCGATCTAGCAAATCAGAATCCTACTCCTCGTACTATGTATGATTATGCTAAACCTACATTAACAGGAACTGAGTCAAGTATAGTTAAGCCTACTATTCCTGCAAATAATTTTGAACTGAAACCTAACACAATTCAAATGATACAACAGTTTGTTCAGTTTGATGGTTTACAGGATGAGAATCCCAACACTCATTTGGCAAATTTTCTGGAACTCTGCGGAACTTTTAAAATTAATGGCATTTTTTACGATGCCATTCGTCTTCGGTTATTCCCTTTTTCATTGAGGAATAAAGCTAAACAGTGGTTGAACTCGTTACCACGAGGGTCATTCACTACTTGGGAACAAATGACTGAAAAATCCCTATTAAACTATTTTTCGCCGGCTAAAATAGCCAAATTACGTAATGATGTCTCTTATTTTGTGCAGATGGACTTAAAAACTCTTTACGATGCATAGGAGAGATACAAGGACCTACCGCGAAGGTGCCCTCACCATGGATTACCTCTATGGTTGCAAATTCAAACATTCTACAATGGTATGAACCCATCGACAAGACAAATGATTGATGCATGAGCTGGGGGAACCATCAATAACAAAACACCTAAAGAGGCTTACGAATTTATTGAAGAGATGTCACTGAATAACTATCAGTGGCAAGTCATGAGGACTAAGCCAACTAAAATAGCCGGCACTTATAACGTTGATTCGGTTACGATGCTATCAAATCAGATAGAACTTTTAAATAAAAAGATTGATGGTTTACTTGGTTCTACGCAGGTTCATCTAGTAATGCAATGTGAAGCAAGTGGAGGTGGATCAAGCAATGCAGAATATCAACCCTATGGGCACAACATGGAGAACGAGCAATTAAATTACATGGGTAATAATCCTTGATCTCAAAATAGTCCTTATAGCAATACCTATAATGCAGGTTGGAGGAACCACCCAAATTTCTCTTGGGGAGGTCAAGGGAATCAAAGGCCACAAAATCCTCCGGGTCTTTAACAGCCACCCTATCAACAAGAAAAGAAACCGAACCTTGAGGAGATACTATCTAAATTTATCTCAGTGTCAGAAACTCATTTCCAGAATACTGAGACAGCACTTAAAAATCAACAAGCATCGATCCAAGGGCTCGAAACTCAGATAGGCCAGCTGTCCAAACTAATCTCCAAACGACCATAAGGTAGCTTGCCAAGTAATACTAAACCTAACCCAAGGGAACAGCTCAACATAATTAATGTTCAAGGTGAAGAAGGAGTCGTTGAGCCTGAACCAGAACCGAGGTAAGAAGTTGTGGTAAGCAGAGATAAAGGTGAGGTAAGTAATAATGAAAACCAAATTGTGAAGGTAGAATATAAACCTCGTATGCCATACCCTAACGTGACAAGGAAAGACCGCTCAGATGAACAATTTGGTAAGTTCCTTAAACTTTTAAAGAAATTACATATCAACTTACCGTTTATTGAAGCTCTATCACAAATGCCAAACGCAATGAAATTTTTTAAGGAGCTTTTAGCAAATAAGTGGAAGTTGGACGAGGCGTCGCATGTGAAGCTAAACGCAGTTTGCTCAACTATTCTACAGAATAAGCTACCTAAAAATTAAAAGATCCAGGGAGTTTTACAATTCCTTGTTTAATTGGTAGTTTAGATGTTAATAATGCATTAGCTGACTTAGGGGCTAGTATTAACGTCATGCCTTACAAAATGTTTAAACAACTAGGTCTTGGGAAACCTAAACAGACTAGGATGAACATTAAATTAGCAGATAAAACTATAAGATTTCCTAGGGGTATTATTGAAGATATGCTAGTTAAAATTGATAAATTTACATTTCCCTTTGACTTCGTTGTTCTAGACATAGAGGAGGATAGCAACACTCCTTTGATTTTAGGAAGGCCCTTTTTAGCAACTGCTAGAACAATTATTGATGTTGGCACAGGTGAGCTCACACTTCGTGTGGGAAAAGAAACAATCACCCTCCAAGCTCATAATTCTGGCAACACATCAAAAATTGAAGGTGATTATAAAAACCATTCTACTAAAACTGACAATATGTTGCAACCCACTTTGCAGGAATTGAGTTTGAAGGAAGGACAAGAGCCTATTTCAAGCAATATTAGAGGATCTATTCATGAAGAATGAAGGCTACAAATCGAGGAGCTAGATGAATGGCGAACGCATAAACTGAGAACACACGATAAACCAAAACAACGCCAGAACAAACTCGATACCACTCCAAATCAACTTAAGGTTAGAGATAAAGTTTATTAGATGCCGCAGATCCTCACATTGTCACTACCAAACCGAATGAAGAAATCCCTCTTATGGTACTTAGCATTTTCCCATTCAATACAGTCAAGGTAAATCATCCCAAGTTCGGCACTTTTAAGGTAAATAACACCCGTCTTAAACCTTATTTTGATGAGATTGATAGGAGGAATGAGGAGTATAAACTCCTCGAACCATCATGACGATTCAATGGAGAGGTAAGTCGAGCTTAGACTATAAATAAGTGCTTCTCAGGAGGCAACCCAAGCACTAACTGTTTAACACCTAACCTACTAACGGAGCTCTTGAATACAGGTTTACAACAGAGACACGGCCAAGCACACGGGTAAGCTTAGGACCGTGTGGAAACAGGGAAAAAACTTTCCCCAACACCGGCTACGATAAAATACCACGGCCATGCGACATGGCCATAGGCGAACCTGTCAAAACAACACGGGCGTGCGACACGCCCATGCCTTAAAACAGTGGTTGAACCTGAAAAACCAGCACAGGTGTGCGACAAGCCCGTGCCTAGCTCCCATGGTTGACACTACCAAAATAACACGGGCGTACGCATAGGTACACGACCGTGGGAAAAGCGAACCACATCACACACGGTCGTGTGATACGATCATGTAGTCACACGGCCTAGACACACAGGCGTGCCCGAAGGTTGTGTGACAATATCTCAATTCGCAATAAGCACAGGCTGAACACGAGCCACACGGGCGTGTGATCCGGCCGTGCCACTTTTAAAATTAGACTATCTCTTTTATTTTCTTTTCTTTTACTTTTGTTTTTAACCTAAATTCTCAATTGTTGTTAAACACGACTTATCTTTATGATTACTATCAGATTATTCCCTCACTTTTCCTTTTATCCTTCAGAATCATGCCCTCCAGCTTTATTTCCAATACTCGCTGTCGCCACTCCAGAAATTTCATCCATTTTTTTTTTTACTCAGGAAGTTTCACTTCTCTCCCTACCTTATGAACTTATATTTTCAATATATCTATCTTTGTACATTGAGGACAATGTACATCTTAAGTGTGGGGGGGTTACTTACATCTATATCAGAAAAATCCCTAAATTTTGTCTCATTCTCATGCGATTTTCTCATATCATTATTAGAATGAATTCCGATTAGTTTATAATGTTTATTGATATATCTTGAATTAAAACATAGACATTCATGCATTGATTATTTAAGCTTTAAAACATTAGAAATTTAAGCATGATAAGTTGATTTTTAAGAATTTAAAATTTTAGGTTGTTTCCCCAAATTTAGGTATTATCTTGAATTGAAATCCACAAGTCTAAACATCAAAAACCCATAATCTTTTGTGAGAGCTTGAGCCTTTAGAGCATCTATTATTTACTTCATGCTTACTTTTATTATTGCTTTGAGTGCATCAATATTGAACTGTTATTCTAGAACTTGCTTGATTATGCATGTCAAGACCACACTATTTGATTTGATATGTTAAAATGATAGAGGCACTTAGGATTAACTCACTCATGCCATGAAAAGCCTACCTCTACAATTAACCATTAGTGAACCCGTTTGAGCTTAACAAGCCATTCCTTGTATTACCCTTAATATTAACCCTTAACACATTATTGTTGAAATACCTTAAATTAATTTGATCCTTATTTTTCTCGAGATTTGATTTGAATAAATTGCTTAGCTATGTCTTGTTCTTAATAGTTAGTCTATGTTATTTAACTTGTTCTTCAAAAAAATGCATGTATACAAATTAATAGTAATCTTTTATTTTTGAGCTTAAGTATTTAAATTCCATATTCTGAGAAGAATCTCTATTGTACGCAAGTGATGATTAAATATTTTTCTAGTTAAGTAATTGGTCAATTCAATCTCGATTCTAGCCTTTTCTTTCAGCTTGTGACCACACCTCCTAACCAAGCCTCGTTACAACCCTCTAAAGACCTTTTGATTGATGTATCATATCAATTTACAGCGGTAGAGATTTGATTTTCATGCAAGCCTATGGTAATAACTTTTCATATTGACTGATGAGTGCTTATTTCATTGTCCTTAAACACTTCGAGTGATTTGAGTGAATCTGTAGTGAGGATGTTACAACTCTGTGAGATTTCGAATCGAGGGTAACCACTCAGATGAGGGGAGATGCCTAAGTTTTTCATGATTAAAAACTCAACTTGGAATATTTGAAGCTTTAATATTCTTTTAGTTGAATTTTCAATGTATGACTACTTATGGATTAGTTTAAAATATTCTCGATAGAAATTATAAGTTGAGACGAATTTATTTTGATTGTAAGTTGAGGATTTTGCTTGAGGACAAGCAAACACTTAAGTGTGGGGGTATTTGATAAACTATAATTTATATATATTTTACCCCATGCTTAACACGTTTTATGAATAATTTCTCCTTAAATTTGATAAATTCGATGCTCCTAATGCCTTAATTTCATGTTTTATACTTAGGTGAGCATAGGAGAGTGAAAGAAACAAGAAACGGGTCAAAATCAGAGAAAATGAGCCAATGTACAAAATCAACATGGCCTAGACTTCATCACACGGGCAAACCACACGACCGTGTCAATTTGGTAGAATAGAAGTATGACTCACACGAGTAGACCACATGCCCGTGTCATTCCAACAGGCTCGACCACGGCTTGAAGCAATCGCACACGGACATGTCCCTGTCGAGCCCAAGTAGAGTCCTATTCAGAAAAAGCCACTTTTGAGGGCTCTTAGGCATTCCATGGCCTATAAATATACCCTAGAAGAGCAGAAGAAGGGAGACGGAGAAGAGGGAGCAAGGAATTACTCCAAGGAAGTCGATTGATCCATCTCAGAAGCCGAATTCATCATCAAGACTGAAGATCTCTTCTCAATTTCCCTTCAGGAGTTTTGGGTTTTCTTTATGTTTTGTATTCTTATTTCTTCTGATATGTTTTCCCATTTAGTTATAAAATAAATCCCCTAAATACCTAAGGAGAATGAAACCTAAGATGAATCTTGTTATTATTTTCTGAATCATATGATAAATATTTAACTTGTTCTTAATTATGTCTTCTTAATTCTTGCTTTTATATTCTAGGATATTGATTCAAGTTAAGCTCTTATTCAGAGGGGGAATAGACCCTGTCTAAGAGTACATTTATCATAATTAAGCGGAGTTGATTGCGCGCCTAGAGATAGGGTGACAAGATTGTACTGGATTAGGGTGAAACCTAATAAGGGGATCCATAGATCGAGTTAATGCAACCCTAGGGTGTTAATTAGAGAAAAGTCTCAATTATTCAAACTAGGGATTATACGTTATTAGTCTTGAATAGGGATAATAATATAACTTATGGATCTCTATGAAACAAGTTAAATGAATAAATTGTCCGATTCGGAGCCAAAATAACAAGTAAAGTCTAGGTGGATTTTTCCTTAGGTATTGTCTTAATTCAATCGTTTTCCAAAAGTAATTCCCCAAATTAATTCAATCGTTTTCCAAAAGTAATTCCCCAAATCTATTTTCTGCAATCTATTAGTTTAGTTAATTAGTTAATTAAAACAAACCCCATTATTCTTAGGCTAGATAAAAAAAAAGACAGTCATTACTAGTACTTTTAGTTCCTTTGGGCTTGGCAATCCGGTCTTGCAAATACTATACTACTGTTCGATAGGTACACTTGCCTACATCGTGATAATAGTTAGTTTCAAGAGCGAATAATTACAAATTTATAAAACTTATCACAGAAAATCACGATCAAGGCATATCAGTGGTGGTTGACCGTTAAGGAGGGTATTCAGCCTGATAGGTTGACTTGGGATTTGTTTAAGACCACCTATCAGGGTAAGTATGTGGGAGCTAGCTATACAGACGCTAAGCGACGTGATTTTCTGAATCTCACTCAGGGAGACCGTTTAGTGGCCTAGTATGAAGCTGAATTTCTAAGGTTGAGTCGCTATACGAGGGGCATGGTGACGACTGAGTATGAGCGCTGTGTTCGATTTAAGGATGGTCTTCGTGATAGTCTACGAGTTCTGATAACTCCTCAGAGGGACCGAGATTTTTCAGTCTTGGTTGAGAAGGCCAAGATAGCAGAGGAGGTAAAGCACTTTGAGTGCCAAAACAGTGAAAAATGGAAGGTTAAGAGGGATTCTGAGTCTTCTGGTTCAGGGATGAGGCCTGAGAAAAGGTCAGGACTGATGGGGCCGTGAGAGTTGGGCCTACTGTTGCACCTGTTGGGGTGGCGATTTGTCAACTTTGTAATAGACGCCATCTAGGCGAGTGTTGGAGGTCTACTGGGGCTTGTTTGAGGTGTGGATCGACTGAGCACCAAGTTAAGGATTGCCCATTGAGGGGTAATCAAATGCAAGTTTCGATTGCTGAGACTGCGCAGCTACCGAGAGGGGTACAACAGCCACCTAGGGTCGAGGACAGGCTAGGGGTGGTAACGATATGGGTCGAGGTCAGAGAGCACCTGGCAGGGGTGCTGGGCCGACTGAGGCGAGGCAGCCTGCACTTGTCTATACTGCACGTCATCGTGAGGATGGAGATGCTCCAAACGTCATAACGGGTACATTTTTAATTCCTCATGTACCTTATGTTGCACTGATAGACATAAGCTCTACACATTCCTATGTTGCATGTTCTGTATCTGAGACTTTTGGAATCCCACATGTGAGCACCTCTAGTGAGATTTCAGTGGTGAGTCCGTTAGAGCAGTCTATTAGGGTTAGTAAGCTATTTAGAGACGTTCCGTTGGAAGTTCAAGGAACCGTATTCTTGGCTGATCTGATGGAACTTCCGTTTGTAGAGTTCGACTTAATTCTAGGTATGGATTGGTTGGTGAAGCATCGTGTAAGTCTGGACTGTGCTGAAAAGAGGGTAGTTCTGAGGATCGAGGAGGATAATGAGGTAGTAGTGATTGGAGAACGATGAAATTATATGAGTAATATGATATCTATGATGGTAACAGAGAAGCTTGTAAGGAAAGGATGTGAGGCGTACTTGGCCTACATCAGTGTTTCTGATTCTGTGGACTCTTAGGTTAAAGATATACGTACTGTGAGGGACTTTCTAGATATTTTTCCAGAGGAATTACCAGGATTGCCTCCAAGTCGTAAGGTAGATTTTGGGATAGAATTGATTCCTAGTACAGTTCTAGTGTCTATCGCCCCTTATCGTATGGCATTGAAGGAGCTGATTGAACTTAAGGCTCAAATTCAGGAGTTGTTGGATCGTGGATTTACTCGACCTAGTGTGTCTCCATAGGGAGCACCGGTTCTATTTGTAAAGAAGAAAGACGGTATGATGAGGATGTGCATCAACTATCGTCAGTTGAATAAGCTGACGGTCAAGAACAAATACCCACTTCCAAGGATAGACGACCTATTCGACCAGTTCAGGGGAGCTTCTGTGTTCTCTAAGATCGATCTACGGTCAGGATATCATCAGTTGAGAGTAAAGGAGGTCGATGTGCATAAGACGGCATTTAAGACTCGGTATGGACATTACGAGTTCCTAGTTATACCTTTTGGGTTGACAAATGCACCAGGGTGTTCATGGATCTGATGAATTGAGTGTTCCAGCCCTACTTAGATTAGTTTGTGGATGTGTTCATCGACGACATCTTGGTATACTCTAGGACTGAGGATGAGTACGATATACATCTGCGAGTGGTTCTGCAGGTCCTTCATGAGAAACAACTATATGGGAAGTTCAGTAAGTGTGAATTCTGGCTTCTAGAAGTAACCTTTTTCGGACATGTAGTGTCCGCTGGGGGGATTCATATTGATCCTCGTAAGATTGAGGCTGTGTTGGATTGCAAACAGCTGAAGAGTGTGTCGGAGGTCCGTAGTTTTCCGAGACTACCAGGATATTACCGACAATTTGAAGAGGGGTTCTCGTTGATAGCAGCACTGTTGACTAAGTTGCTGCGTAAGGGAGTCCCCTTCATTTGGACTAATGCTCAGTAGGAGAGCTTTGAGAAGCTCAAGACGGTTCTGACTCGGTGCCCCAGTTTTGATACAACCTAAGTCTGGCAAGGATTTCGTGGTCTACAGAGATGTGTCACATGTGGGTTTGGTTGTGTCTTAATACAGGATGGTAAAGTGGTCGCGTATGCATCTCTCCAGCTCAAGACTCACGAGGCTAATTATCCGACGCATGATTTGGAGCTGGCAGCAGTGGTTTTTGCTCTTAAGATCTGGAGGCATTACTTGTACGATGAGAAGTGTATCATCTACACTGATAACAAGAGCCTCAAGTATCTTCTCACTCAAAAGGAGTTAAATATTAGACAGTGTCGCTGGGTGGAGCTACTTAAATATTATGACTGCGTTATCGAGTACTATCCAGGTAAAGCCAATGTGGTGGCAGATGCGTTGAGCCGTAGGGTTAGAACCGATTTGAGGGCGATGTTCACTAGACTGAGTCTTTATGACGATAGGACTCTTCTGGCTGAGTTACAGGTTAGACCATCGTGGTTGGATCGGATTAAGGATAAGCAGTTAGGAGATAAGTCTCTTGAGTTGCGATTCTGTTAGGTTGAGGTTGGAACTACTACTGATTTTAGGATTGACAGTGATAGGGTGTTGCATTTCCGAGATAGGATTTGTGTACCTAATGATGAGGATTTGAGGTTGTCGATTCTGAGGGAAGTGCATAGTAGTTCTTACGCTATGCATCCTAGTAGAAACAAGATGTATAAGGATCTTCGAGAGTTGTACTGGTGGACCGGGTTGAAACATGAGGTGACAGACTTTGTTGCTCGCTATTTGACATGTCAGCAGGTTAAAGCAAAGCATCAGTTACCTTCAAATTTCCTACAGCCAATAAAGATACCGATATGGAAATGGAAGTGAGTAACGATGGACTTCATTAGTGGGTTACCTCTGACACCCACTATGAAGGATTCTGTTTGGGTCGTCGTGGATCGATTGACCAAGTCTACACATTTTATTCCGGTTAAGACAGACTTTTCCTTACAAAAACTGGCTAAGCTCTAAATTTTCGAGATAGTGAGATTGCATGGGGTTCATCTTTCGATTATCTCTTATAGAGATCTTCATTTTACGTCTCGATTTTGGCAGAAACTTTATGAGGCTTTGGGTTCTCGTCTGGACTTCAACGTTCTTTTCATCCTCAAATAAATGGTCAGTCAGAGAGGGTGATCCAGATATTTGAGGATATGTTGAAGGGCTGTGTCATGGATTTCTGTGGTAGTTGGGAGGAGTACTTACAATTGGCAGAGCTCACTTACAATAACAGCTATCAGTCTAGTATTCAGATGGCACCGTATGAGGCACTTTGTGGTCATAAGTGTTGCACTTCTTTGTGCTGGACTGAGTAAGGTGAGCGACGTATTCTGCGTCTGTAGTTAGTAGCAGAGACTGAGGATAAGGTCCACTTGATTCGGGATCAACTGAAAGCAGCTTCTGATAGACAGAAGTCCTATGCGGATTTAAAAAGGAAGGACATTGAGTATTCTGTGGGAGACATGGTTTTTTTTAAGGTCTCGCCATGGAAACAGGTTCTGAAGTTCGGTCATAAGGGTGAGCTGAGACCTCGATTTATTGGGCCGTACCAAATTCTAAAGCGACTGGGGCCAGCCACATATCAGTTGGAGCTACCTCCAGAGTTGGATCGCATATATGACGTATTTCACGTGTCGATGTTGAAACGTTATCGCTCTGATCCAACTTACATTGTGCCTATGGAGAAGATTGAGATTAGACCAGATCTAACGTTCGAGGAGGAGCCGATTCAGATTCTTGATCGTGATATCAAGGTTCTGCTTAGGAAATCTATTCCTTTAGTGAAGGTGCTGTGGCTGAATCATAGCACGGAGGAGGCTACTTGGGAGCTAGAGGATTCGATGCGTCAACAGTATCCTCACATTTTCTGATCAGGTAAAATTCGAGGACAAATTTTCTTTAAGGGGGTACAGTTGTAACACCCAAAATTTTTATAGTTTCGGCTTTTATGATTGTTGGGCATGGAAGTATCTGAACTCTTTTTTTTGTGATATTTTGGCTTAAAAGATTGTTGGTTTAGGTGGTTATGTGCTCTAGGGTGTGTTTGGCAGGTCCCAGATTCAAGCTTTAACTTGGGCAAAATTTTGAGTTTTATTTGGAAAAAGCCTGACTTTAGGTCAATGGGCTTTTAAGGAATTGTTGGTAAAAACTTAACAGAAGTGGCTTGCTGATCTAGTGGTTAAGTGGAGTGTCAGTTGCTCAAGGTCCTGAATTCGAATCTCTGCAGTGGCCAAGGGATTGTTTTTTTTGCAAGTTTCGGTTAAACGTTGGGCTTTATTAAAATTCTGAGTAGAGGGTTTTAGGGAAAAGTTAGGGCTTCGTGGGTAAAGTTCTTTTTCCTCTTTTCTGTCAAAAGTGTTATCTGTCGTCTTCTCTTTTTCCCAAACCCTTACTGTCAAAATTCCATTCTTTTTTTCCCTTTTCCTTCGTTTTTCTTCTTTTTCGAGAAGCTTAGACATATTACTAGCGGTTCCATCAATTCGGTAAGTATGGCTTAAATATAGTTGCATGATTTTCTTTGGAGATCGTTTAAGAGGGTTTTAGTTACTGTTTAGGGGATATTCAAGGTTCTGTAGATCTTAAATCGAGATTTTAAACAGCGATGAATCACCGTATTCGTTGAAGGTAAGCAGATCTCTCTTTCAGATTTTGTCAGTTCTTAAAGAAGTCAATTTAAGTGACAGATATTGGGCTCGATATTGTCGATTTTAGGCTTTGGAGTGCTCATGGTTGGATTAACAGCGAAAACTAGCCAGGTGTGTACTTCAATCACGCAGAAAATAAGTTTCGGCGAAAGCTAAAAAGTGGCTTCTAGACACCACACAGGCGTATGGACTGCCCGTGTGGTAGCCTGCGTCGCGAGACACGGAAGTGTAACTGATGAGCCAGATTACCAGTGTTACTTTTGTGGCGAAAAAAATTTACGAGAATTATGTTGAATAAGCTCACAAGTATGAGATTAAAGAGTTCAATGGTGGGATATTTAGTAATGCAAACAGAGAAGAGTACAGAGTAACAAATGAACTCAGTTTTAGAAGAAATATCGGAATGTTTTAAAAGATCATATAGAGTATGTAATGTTTTAGTTAAAGAAGAAAATTGGTCTCTGTTATTCTACTCATTTGGGTATGAAGTTTAAAGATATGTTTCCTGGGATTCCTTTCGAATTGGTTTTCGTTAGTGAGTGGGATAATACGGGGTCCTTGATGACAGAATTAGTCAGAGAAAAGATAAATGAGTTGTAAAGATGTCTGTGTGTAACGGTTAAAGTTGAATTAATTACTGTGACTTCTTCTGGGTGTTCTAAATATTCAATTGTCCCCAGGGGTTTATATGATCGTTCTCTTTCTGATGAAATTCTTATTGTGTGAGAATATTAGCTAACTATGATGTAAGCACTGTTGGACCCGTTGGTTTATGATCGGCATTTCTTTATTCTCTTCGAAATTCTGTTCTATTAAGTTGGAATAAGGACGATGGTAAAAATTTGTGTGAGGCTATTCTTCTGTTCCTGCCAAATGATGTTTGTCTTATGTGTATACTCGAAAGATATGATATTTCTATTACAATGGAGTTCCAGAATAGATAAGTATTATTTTTCTTCTGGTTTTCTCTGAGAAAATTTTTCAAGTCTTCATTATTATTCTCTTATGAGTTATGTTCTCGGGTTTCTGTTGCGAGATCGTATCTGGGGTTTTCTTATCATCCTTATTGTGTGGATTATCTGACATGGCTCATCTTTAAAGTACATTATTTGATCTGTGATGATTATGTTTGTTTGAAGGTATTTCTGGATTCGGTAATAGGAATGTGGAAAATTCTGATTTCTGGATTTCTTTGATTTTCAGTGTAAAAAATTGTCATCTGCAAAGGCATAAATGATGGAAACTCAAGCTTGAAATGTGTAGTGGTTTTCTTTTCTCGGGTAAGCTTGACTAAGTTTAGTGAGTTTAATCGGAATATCTCCGTTTTCTTGAGCTAATATAGTTGTGAGATCTTTGATTTGCATGACAAGAGAATTATGAACGAGTGCATGTACTTGGGTTGTAGTAGTGGAAATCAACTCAGCTGTTTATATCAGTGTGAACTGATTTGCCGAAATGTGAATTGAGTTATATGTATTTAAATGATTCTCTGGTATGGTAATGAATTTTTGTACAATCATGAGTATATAGATAGATGGATAGTTGGAATAAAGAAACTATGTTCTCGAGAGTATGATACGAAACTATGCTTATTAGAATATTCTAACTGAATGATGTTGTTATGAGTTAAAGTTGTTCTAGTTAATGAGATTATCATGTTCGAGAAAGTTGAATAATCGATGCGAGTTAGCAAAGTTGGAAATAGTTGAAAGTATTATTAACTGAAACTTTAGTGCTAACTTCAGTCTGGATTAAGTAAAGAAGTTACGATTTTCAGTAATGTACTAGTGAACTGATTGGAATATGTTTCATTAAGAGAATATAGAGAAAGCAGACATAATTACAGATGCTGAATGGAAAGATCTTTGCTTATTTTGTGAGAATGGTTACTCGATTGATCTTATCTAATGATGGGGAAAAAACCCACATGATTGTTTCAGTATATACAGAGTTCCTATTTGATAGATCAACTGAGCTATGTGTTCTGAGTGAGTAATTCAAAATTTTGACAATATGCTCTGGCAGTATATGTTAAAATTCAAAGCTTATGGGAAAAAGATATGCGAGGCTGAAATCAATTTGTGACCTTGAGAAAATAGTGAAAGTGATTCATAAGATTTGGAAGCAACTTCTTCTGGTAAGATTTTCGGGGATGAAAATACCTAAAGGGGGGAGAGTTGTAACAGCCCGTTTTTGGGGTTAATCGAAACAGTGATTTCGAGACCACAATCCGACATCAAAAAAATTTATTTTAGTATTATTTTAATATTTACAGTATGATATTAGAGTTGTGTGAAAATTTCGTAAAGAAATTTTATCGTTTAAGTGCTTAATTCAGTAAAAAAGACTAAATCGCGTAAAATGCAAAAGTAGCATGCTAATTGATAAAGGTGTCTATTTGCCATGGCTTATTAAATCAAAAGCCTTATGTTATAATTAGACCATAAATCTAGTAAATGGACATGGATGGACATATGCTAGTGGATTTTAAATGTATTTATAAAGGTTAATATGGTAAATAGTATAATAATGATATTATAATAAAACAAAACATAAAAAAAAACATGCATTCTTCATTTTTATGGCCGAATATAAGAAGAAAGGAAAGCCATTGAAGCTTCTTTAAGTTTGGCACTTGATGCCTTGGTGGAGGTATGTTTTGTGTTTGGTTTTTAATAATTTCTACGTTTTTGAGATCGTTGCTTCGTAATCTAGCTAGTCCGTACCTCCGATTTCAAAATTGTTAGAGTATTTGGATGATTCCATTGTTCAATATTTGAGTATCTTGATGTTTAATGATAGAAAATAAATCTTTGATGGTAGATTATTGAGTTTTATTAAGTGAATTTTGGCAAAAATGTCAATTTTGGACTAAATTGTGAAATATAATAAATTGTGTAGTAAAAGTGTGAATAAATGAAAAATATGGGCTGATATGAGCATGTATGAAATTCGGATACCTTGGGCTATGATGAAATTGACTAAATTTTCATTTTTCGAGCTGAGGGACTAATTTGTAAAAAGGTCAAAAGTGTAAGGGTAAAATAGTAATTTTACAAAAATATGAAATTGAGTTAAAATGAATAGAACATGAATTGAAATAGCTGAATTTGATTGATTAGATCAATTTAAGCCTCATACGAGTCTATATCGAGGGAAAAACAGAGTTTCAAACTAGTCGATCCATTTCAACGTTTTAACGGTCGAGGTAAGTTCGTATGTATTAAGCATTGTTAAATTAATGCTTTTAATGCTTGATATTGTAGAAATTGTCTATACGTGATTATTGTTATGATTAATGACTTATTGGCTAAAATGGCACTTAGTGTGTGGTTCGAAATAGCTTCGGCTAAAAGTGGCACTTGGTGAGCAATTTGAGATAGCTTCGGCTATATTTATATAAATGGCCCTTAGTGTGTAAAGTATTGAGGATGACACTTAGTGTGTGAAACATCCAGAATAGCACTTAGTGTGCAAGGTATCGAGTATGGTACATAATGTGCGAGACATCGAAGATGCAACGGCATTATGTATATGTATGAAATGGTAAGGATCGGTACAGGTATGTACAGAAAATCAACTTAATATGAAATCCATGAATGGTAAGTCCATGAGCATTGTGAAATGATGTTGTGTTAATTTGGTGAATAATGATATATGTTTATAAATGTATGGATTTCTAATTGAAAGAAAGGAAGGTGTGGTAAATTTAGTTATTATCATTTTCTTACTAAAACAGTTTTGGACAGCAGAGTAGTCTGACATTGAAAATACACCAAAAATAGTATAAAATGAGTTAGAGATTGAATAAAATATGGAATTGAATCTTATTGAGTCTAGTTTCTTATAAAAGAAACAGTGAAGCAAAAGGATTTCATATTATGATATATTTGAAGTTGTGTAAGACAGAGTCAGAACGATTTCGAAATCCCCCACTCTGATTTGAGAAAATCATTAAAAATTTTACAAAAATATTTATGGGTTATAATTTATATTCCTATAATTCTTAATGAGTATACTATCAATATAAATAGACAAGAACATCATCCGAGTCTCGTACTATAAGATAATTATTTTTTAGTGAAGAAAGGTTGAAGCTATGGGTAGTGAAATAGGGGTGATTTTAAAGAATAAACTGTACTTATTGGCTAAACCAAAAATTCTGAAAATTTTATGGTAAAAAGATACGTGAGCCTAGTTTCTTGGAAAATTATCAAAACTTAATTTGGAGTTTCGTAGCTCTAGATATAAATAAATTAGTGACTGTGACTCGAGAAAACAGCTTGACCTGAACATAAGTAAAAATGTAAATATGGTTGTATTACCTTGAGAAGCAAGTTAAAAAATTGCTTATTATTTTCATATGAACTTACTAAGATTTATAGCTTACTCACCTTCCTTTTCATCTCTTATAGGTTTATTTAGCTAGCTCGGGTTGGAGATCGCCGGTGATTCAATCACACTACCAAGCTACCATTTTGGGTATAAGTATTCAAATACTGAAGTCTATGGCATGTATAGAGGCTTTATCTTTTGTAATTATGTCATTACTAATGTGGCCAAATGTGTTGGCCTATAATGGTTATAGTTCAATTTGTGTATAGCCATGAATGGTGGCTTATGTTGATTATATGATTATGCATGTGCCTATGTCATGGAGATGAGGCTTGTGATCGTGTGTATGTAATGAGTTATATTGTTGGTAGTGAATGCTTGAGGGTTTAATTGAGATAAGATGATGTGTTGATAATTAAGGCTTAAATGTGTGATATGGGAGTAATCTTATAAACTTTGATGCATGAGAATTAGTAAATTTGAGCTTGACTAAGCATGATGTTTTAAGTATGTAAAATATGATATGAGGTTACCATGATCTTGTATTGTTTGTGGATGATTGAATGTTCAAATGTGCCATGTTAATGGTCAATAAAAGCAAGCATGTGAGTTTGTTATTGAGGGTGGCAATTGGCTTGGAAAATAGCCTAAAAATTGTCCACACAGGTAGATACACGGGCGTGTGTCTAGGCCGTGTGTGCCCTCATGGGCATGTAGTCTGGGCGTGTGTCCCCTGCATCATGTACTTTAGTTTCAAATTGGCCACACGGGCTATGACACGGCCATATGTCTCAGCTGTGTGAGGAACACGGCCTGGAGGCACGGGCGCGTGCCTTGGCTGTGAGCCCTTATTTTTGTGATGACGTCATAAACAGAGAGTTACACGGGCTGAGGTCACGGGTGTGTCCCGAGCCACACGGGCATGTGACCCTGTTTCATGATGAAATTTTTTAAGTTTTCCAAAAGTTTCCAATGTTCTAGGTTTAGTCCCGAACCACCCTCGATGTATGCTTTGGGCCTCGTAGGCCTATATAAGGGATGTTATGCATGTGTATGAAAAGTTTTAATTTGGATGAAATTTTATGGTCTGGTTTTGTATGAATGTTTTGATGTAAGTCCGGTAATGCCTCGAACCCTGTTTCGACGTCGAATACGGGTAAAGGGTGTTACAAAAAGTACCTCAGGGTATGTTTTTAATCTTGTATCAGCCATCTTTTGCTAGAATTCGAGGAAGCAAAATGTTGTTGCTCAGTCAACTGTTGAAGTAAAGTATGTGGCAGCTGCAGGAGCTATCAACCAAGCCATTTGGCTAAGAAAAATTATGGCTGATTTGAATCTACACCAAAGGGAAGCAACAGAGATCAATTGTGACAACCAATCTGTTATTGCAATTGCAAAGAATCTAGTGTTCCATGGGAGAATGAAACACTTCAAGATTAAATTTCACTTTGTTAGAGAGATAGAGCAAGCTCAAGAAGTGAACTTGACTCATTGCAGTTCTCAAGAATAACTTGCTGATATCTTAACAAAGCCCCTTAGTGTGTCAAGATTCCTGCATTTGAGAGCTAAAATGGGAGTATGTAGTATGCAAGCCAAGAAGGAGTGTTGAAGTTGGCCTGTATACTACATTTACACCACATGAAGTATAAAGAAGCAGATTAAGCCGCACTTACAGCACATGATGTATGCATGCAACTGTTAAAGCACATTACTGCTATTGTATTTCATTTTGTTTTGTTAACTTAAATATTTCTTTGTAATTTAGTCAGATTTGAACTAAGTTGATATTGTTTTAATGTAATTAGGTACTGATGGATTGATAAATCAGTACATCTATGTGTGCAAGCAATGTTTTCATGAGTTCCAATGTTAATTAGTGATAGTAGGTAATGTTAGGTGACAATTTGTTTTGATTTGACCAGCTAAATGTCTGGTATATGTATTGGATTTGTGCCTTTATTCAATGTTAATGAAATCATTTTGAGAATTTCATCCAAAAAAATATCTCTTTTCTTGTTTTCCTTTCTACTTTCCAAGTCCGATTTTGTTTATTTTCTCTAGCAAACTTACAGCATTGTTGCTCAAGTTTCAGAGGAATCTTCATTCATCTTTGTCCAAATCCCTACATAAATAATATTTTTA
This sequence comes from Gossypium anomalum, assembly GCA_025698475.1. Taxonomy (NCBI): domain Eukaryota; kingdom Viridiplantae; phylum Streptophyta; class Magnoliopsida; order Malvales; family Malvaceae; genus Gossypium; species Gossypium anomalum. The sequence continues at coordinate 82,024,551 of CM046968.1, forward strand.
AAAAAAGACATCCTGAAGAAACATTTTTAGCATTAGAGAAGATATTGATTTCCCTCAAGGCATTGGCTCCTTTCTCCAAAGCCTCGGGATCAAAGCCAACCAAAGATGTCCTGGGATTATGATTTCTAACCTTAACATCGCTAGAAGCCTCATTATCAGCCGTAGCTGTCGGCGGCTGTAATTGCAATTGTCCAGGAGAAGATGTTATAGACAAGATCGAGACACTAACCGACTACTGCAAATGTTTTTCATTTCTGTTATTTTTGTTAGTTTAAATGACATTGTAAAACGCTATCTTTGTTTACTTGTTTTAATTGCAACTATATAGAGTCTTTTAGGGAGGAAGGGCTGAAACATTAAAATGTTGCATTTAGTGTTTTTAATCCTCTATTGAAATGAGTCGTTTTGGAAACATCTGGAGGGTTGTTGCCAAGTTGTTTCTGAGACAATTACACACACTAAAAACAGAAACAAACTGTGTAAAGGAGTTTATGAATTCATAATACAGTTTTTCGCTTTATCATTTTTCCCCTTCTTTCTAAATTTTTCTTCCATTCTTCTTCTCTCGAATGGATTTTTCTTTCTTTGACTGTAACAAAGGTATCAAAGCTACTTGATTCTCATGGCCAATGAGGGAATCACCACCAGATTATAGAAGAAAATGAGCAAGATACAACAAGATTTGTCTCAACTGTACATGGAGATTAATTCCAAGATTGACTCACGCCTTAAGGAGTTTCATGAGATTGAAATGTGAGATTCGCACTGAACTTCATTCCCTTTTCGAGCAACATTTTGGACCACATTCTTCTCCCACTGCTACTGGAACACCTATGGACAAGGGCAAGGGCATATTGGGCAATTCCCCACCTGAGATTTCTACAAAAGAGCATCTAGCTGTTTCTCCCTTAGCAGATTTGTCAAATATGGGAACTCCAACTCGTATCAACCTCATGGACACAATTGGAAAGGTTTATAAACTGGAATGCCCTCGTTTTGATGGAACAGATTTCAAAGGTTGGTGGGCAAAACTGGACCAATTTTTTGAAGCTAAGGGAGTAAGCGAGCAAGCAAAAGTTAGAGTGGTTATGCTACATTTTGATAGTAAAGTACTAGATTGGCATCATTTCTTTGTATAGAGGCAATGAGAGTTACCTCATTTGGCTTAGGAGGTGTATGCTAGAGGGTTGAAGGATAGATTTGTATCAGACACATATATGGATCTCATGTCTGAATTGATCTCACTCAAACAAGTAGGATCTGTTGACCAGTACCACGATCGTTTTGTAAGTCTTTTAAACCAGATCCACTTACCTGAGGTGCATGCTCTAAGCATCTTTATCAGTAATTTGAAACCTGATGTAGGACCATATCTAAGACTTTTAAAACCTCAAACTCTCGTAGATGGTTATCTATTGGCTAGGCAAGTTGAAAGTATTTTGTTAAGACCTTTGAGGAGAAGTTTTATTGTGGGGAGTGGGATGAATCATCTAAAGACTTTTTTACCTAGCTCCAAGCCTTTACAAAATTTTGGCAGTGCTTAACAACTATAGGACACTCCAATACAAGTGCACAATAGAAAGTTCCTATCAAATCCTTGTCCTAGGCTGAGATAGAGGATAGAAGGAGGAAAGGTCTTTATTTTTGGTGTGGCACTAAATACACACCAGGGCACAAATGTGTCAAGTTTCAAATATATCAATTTTTGCTTGAGGCTAACCCTGAATAGGAAAGTGAGCCTAAGAGTCCAACTTCTGAGGATTTCTTGGAGTGCAAGGAACAACTGAACGTAATGGACAAGGACATTGAAATCAGACCACCAGTGGTGTCTTTGCATGCTTTGAATAGATCTCAGGGGCACAATACTATGAGGATTTCAGCATCTATCAATCAAATGGAAATGATCATATTAGTGGATTCGAGGAGCACACATAACTTTATAAATGCCAAATTGGTCAGGAGACTTAATTTACCAGTTGAGCCAGCCCCTCCACTGAAGATAATGGTGGCTAATGGGGTTAAACTATCCACTCAAGGTATCTGTCGATCTGTTCAATGGGAAACATAGGGCTCATGCTTCTTAACTTGTTTTTTAATCTTACTAGTTAAGGGATGTGATATTGTCCTGGGAATTCAACGGTTGTTGTCTTTTGGTTCCATCATTTGGAATTTCTCTTCTTTGACATGCAATTTGAGTATTTGGTGCACCAGTACATTCTGCAAGAGATTGTTCCTAGGAGCATGCATTTACTTTTAGGCAACCAGCTATCTAAATGTTTTAGCATTGCTGGCCATGGACCTTGTCAAATGTTACTGACCACTTGTGAGCATATATGTCTCACCCTATCAGACACCTAGTTACAACCAGATATACAAGCCCTTCTATCAGAATTAAATGATGTATTTCAACCACTTACTAGACTACCACCTACATGATTACAAGATCATAGGATTCCTTTGGTTGATGAAGGGAAATTGTAAATGTGAGGCCCTATAGGTATCTAGTAGTTCAAAAGGAAGAGATAGAGAAGTTCATCCAGGAAATAAAGTAGGCTAGGATAATTTAAGATAGCAATAGCCCTTTTGCTTCTCTTGTGGTCATGGTAAAGAAGAAGGATAGGAGTTGGAGACTATGTATTGACTACGGAATTCAACCAAATCACCATAAAAGATAAGTTCCTCATCCCTGTGATTGAGAAGCTTTTAGATGAACTAGGCCAGGCCACTATTTTCTCTAAATTAGACCTGAGGTCAAGGTACCATCAAATTCAGATGTGGGACATAGACATCTACAAAACAACCTTTCGAACTCATGAAGGACATTACGAGTTTATGGTAATGTCATTTGAACTCACAAATGTCCCATCCAGTTTTCAATCCTAAATGAATGATGTCTTCATGAATTTGCTTAGGAAGTTAGTTTTGGTGTTCTTTGATGATATCTTAGTCTATTCTAAGGACTGGACAATGCACCTACAACACTTGAGGGAAGTATTGCAGCTGTTGAGAAGCAACCAGTTATTTGTTAAAATGAGCAAATATTAGTTTGGCACTAGTCAAATGAAGTATCTAGGCCATGTCATTTCTAGTGGCACAGTGAGCATGGATTCCTCCAAGGTAGAAGGGGTTCTTAATTGGCCTCCACCACAATCCATCAAAGAATTGAGAGGCTTCTTGGGACTATCAGGGTATTATAGGAGGTTTATCAAGGGTTATGGAGTTCTAGCCAAACCACATACCAATTTATTAAAGAAAAATGTTATATGGCAGTGGATTGAGGAGATGCAAAAGGCTTTTCAAGAGTTTAAAGAATCCATTTGTCAAGCACTAGTGTTGAGTCTGCCTGATTTTCAGAAACTTTTTTGTGTGGAGACTGATACCAGTGGTATAGGAGTTGGGGCAATACTTTAGCAACAAGGGAAATCAGTAGCCTTCTTTAGCAAAGCTTTAGGCATCAACCATCAGGCTCTATCTATATATAACAAGAAATGCTCACAACCCTTCTAGCAGTTAAAAAATGGCATCCATATTTAGTAGGAAGACAATTTTTAATTAAAACAGACCACCAAAGCTTGAAGTTTCTCTCAAAACAGAAAGCAATCACCCCTTTTCAACAGAGGTGGGTTGCCAAAATGTTGGGGTATGATTACTCCAATATTTATCAAAGGAGGATTCAAAATATTGTTGTTGATGCTCTCTCAAGAAAACTGTGTATTGTTGAGGCCCAATTATTTCAGTGTACATGCAGCAGTACTTTATCTTAGTCTGAGCTATGGGAACAACCAAACAAGCCGGTAGAAAAGATCCCATTTTGCAAAAAGTGAGTAAGGAGGTACAACAACAACCTCATTCCCACCCTAAATACTCTTGGGATGGTACAGTTCTTCGAAGGAAAGGGAAAGTAATTGTAGGGAACCTGTTGGAATTAAGAAAGGTCATCTTCCAACTTTTTCATAGGGAAGCAATTGGTGGGCATTCTGGAATACATGCCACAAGGCAAAGAATAGTAAGTTTTCTCTACTGGAAAGGGCTTTCAAAATATTTCAAAACATTGGTGTGTGAATACTCTATTTTTCAAAAGTGCAAAAGTGATAATGCTGTGTAACACCTCCTAACCCCAAATCGTCGCCGGAACGGGGTTACGAAGCATTACCGGACATATCAGAAAACTTACGAATAATTTACAATTAATATAACTTTCATAGTATAATTTAATAATTAAGTCCCTATATTGGACTCTCGAAGCCCAAAACACGTATTAAAAGTAGAACGAGACTTGTTCAAATATTCCGAAAAAATTTTCGTAATTTTTTTTCTAAGCAACTAAGATCAATTTTCATTCACCAAGGAGTTGTTAGGAAAAGGGATTTAGAATCAGAGCTTGGAACAGCCAAATAACTCACTCATACTACAACAAGCAATTTGCTAGTGCAAATTTCATAAAATCCCACATGGATTAAGACCAAAACAACTTTCCAGGTTCATCACAACATTTAAAAACACCCAACCAAGAGCACAACCAGAAGCTGTCTGATTTCAGCTAAACATACATAATACTACTATTATGCTACCTGCTAATTAACTAAACACGACCATCAAATAAACTTTCTAACTTCACTTTCCCACCTTTCAAAAGGCTTTCAATCTCTTTAGGAGGGTTTAGCCCCATTCTTTGAGCTCTTTCCCACCGATCCAGCCGCGTTATCCCCACACACGGCCCGTATGCCATGTTCATATCAAATTGCCTTAACACTTGCTCTTGTTCATCAAAATCATCTGTTCCCCTCAAAGAAAAGAAACAACAATTTTAGCTTTTTGTAAATATCCATTTCCGGAAAGAAAAGGAAAAGAGAATGACCTTTGAGATCGAGTGAACCGCCATGAGAAACAAGAGCAAGGGGTTGGGTGATATCGGAACCGAAAGTAGCGGCGTGTTTGGGAGATGGGCTTTTAGTTGATTTTTTTCCGGTAGAGGCAGAGTTGTTCTTCTTCTGCCTGTAGAAAACATTCATGTTCTTCGATGTTGTTGCCATTTTTCTCGATTCTTCTCCTCTCCCAAAGCTTCTGTTTAAATTCAAAATTCAAAAATTAATAATAATTAAATTCAAATAATAGTAATAAGATTTCCGCATAAGATTTCTTCCATGTAATCTTCCAAAAAAAACAAAAAAGGATTCCCAAATGCCTCAAAACGAAATATAAGTTGCAATATAATCAAACAGAGAAAAATATATGATTTGCCCCATCATCCTTAATTAGAAAACTAAATATCTGGCTTTTTGCTGCTTTCATTTTCTTCCCTAGGATTTATCCACAGAACTTCATGTAGATCTAATAAATGATCTGGACATTTTCTAATAGCATCAAAATTATTCAAAACCCTATTACCCAAATCTTCAAAAAAAAAAAACACCCACATTATAAAAAGATATATTGACTTCAAAACCTCCAAAACCAACTAGCTGAATAAAGAAAATAAAAGAAAAAAATTACCTAATTTAAAGCAAATAATTAAAGTAAAGATAATTTATTCTTCCATTATAGCAGCAGTTGAAATACAGCTATAGATGCATAAGTGCCCAAAATCTAAACTTAGATAAGCTCAAGATGAAAACAACTTAGAGAAAATTGTAACACAAAATTATTTTCTTAAACCAAAAAATGAAGTTCAGAATGGTAACTGCAGGGTCAGCTAAACCTAGATCCTAAATACATCAATTTAAAAAAATCAGGAAAAAAAAAGAATCATAAGAAAATTAAAATTCAAAAAAAAAAAAAAAACCCTTTGCCCTTTGCTTACGGTTATTATAGAGGCGAAGTAGATGAGAGAGCAAAACCCAGAGAGATTTGATGAAATATAAAAGAGAAAAGGGAAAGTTGAAAAAAAAAAAAGAGAAGCAATTACTTTAACTTTATTTATTATTTGACCCGAAAGTAAAAATCAGGCGCATGACTCTTTTTTTACCCTATTTCAGCATGATATAGTAATAGCTTTTAAATATATATATATATATATATATATATAATTTTAAAAATTAAACATTTAAACATTTTAAAAATATTTAAACATTTTAAAATTTTAATAAAATATATATTTTAGAAAAATCTCAAAAATATAAAAAATCAATTAAACATTTTAGGAAATGACAAAATATATAAATTCTAAAAAATCAAAATTTTAGAATTTTAGTTAAAATTTACATAAACCTTTAGGAAATTTCAAAAAAAATTCATATATATATACATACATACATATATATATCTTCCTGGTAAATTTAAAACTAAATGTTGATTAGGGATAACTAAGATTTGACTAGAGTTCTGGTAATCGTATTGATTAGGTATTGATCAAGGTTGACTAATGTTGACCGAGCATTAACCAAACCTTGATTGATTACCATCCCTGTTTTTGCGTTCAAATATACATACCACAACTGTAATTTTAATCTCATGGCAAAAGAATTAATGTTAATTGAATGCAGCAGATATCAAGTCATGGATATGAGAGCCATCCCATCCGTGTATACTTTCTACTCATCAAATATTGAAGTAAACAAATCCAGACATGAATTTACTTACACATAATTTGCAGGGACAACCAATCCAATCCAATCCTAGTATACCAAAGAAAAAGTCAACAATTTTGTCGTGTGTTTTTACTTCCTAACTTCGGATAAATGGCTACAACGGCCCGGCATAGGCCTTCCGTCCTAATATTATGGAATCAGAATGTGATTAGATCATCTTTAGGTGCCTGCTGCTTCTTTGAATCTTGCCCCCCTTCAGATGAACCCCCACCTTTCTTACCAAAAATCATTTCATCAAGATCATCCATCATGTCATCATTGCTGCCACCATGCGTCCCATGTCGAGTACCACTTGTTTTCCTAATCAAGGCATCTTCGTTTGTATGACGGGGCGAATCATCAGGTTCAACAGCCACAGGAATCATTGCGGGTTCTGGCTCGTGACGAACTACTGATGGCTTCTTCAACTCTTCATACTTTGAGAGAGCTTTCTGGATCTCATCATTCACATTCAAAGCTTCAAAAAGCAGGGCCTCGTTATCTCCAGCAGTCTCGATGATTCTTAGAACAGTGGACTGGGACTGACGACATTGTTGGACAAGCGTGGTTGTCAGGTCATCCTGACATTAAACAGACAAAAATTACTGGGACCTTAAAGAATGACATCATTATCATCTTAGTCTTAACTGGAATCGAACTACATGTATTGTGAAACTGTCATTGGTATGTCACATTGTCAATGATCATCAAAATAAGCCCAACTTACCATCAACAGTCACCAAATAAACCCAGTAAATTTAAATCTAATCTGCTGATACGTCATCTTATCACAAAGCATTAATTCTAATTTACCAGCTGCAGAGCAAGCAAAACAAGTCGAAGACATCCCCTTCAAACTTTAAAGTGAAAACTTGGTACTGTTGCACACGTCAGCATTCTCATCAGTATTAATTATTGAGGAGGAAATTTAACATGCATTAGCTACAAGCCTTCAAGTGCGACTGTCTGATACAGATCATAAACAGACAACTGAAAGATTTAAGAGATCTAAAAGGAAAGTAATTTCCTCCTTGAAAACAGGGAAAAAGGAAAAAATATTGACTGACAAATAAAATGAGCTTTTGCACATTAAAGGCTCACTGCACCGAACAGACTAGCATCATTAAACAAAGGAATGACTCATTAAGCCAAAACTCAATTTTTAAGGCTTGTTACTTGGCAGCAGAGAACAAAGCATAATTTATTGGTACATGAAATTAGCAACTAAAAAGTGTAATAAAGAAGACGATAATACCTCAAGAGCATCTTGTTGGGGTGATGAGGATAACACAGTTGAAAGAAGCTCAATGCAGTTTCTTGCCACATCAAATGCTTCCTTTGTTTGTTCAGCAGAAAAGCTTGGAACAGGAATATCATGCTGAAGCTGCACATCACGCTGTATCTGCTGTGCAAGACTGGCATCCACTTCTGCCGCTGAAACTGAACGAGCAGGGGTAAAAATAGGTGCCAAACTCTCATTATCACGACCAGGGAAGCGAATACCCCTTGATTTTAAACTCTACAGCGGAAAAAAAAAAGGATCATTGGAGAAAATCTTAAAATTCATCAATCGACAAGCCACAAGAAAAGGCTTTATCTTTCACAGCTACATTGCACTGCATATTTTAGAATGCATGTTAAATCCTAATGTAACACAAAGCACAAATAGCTCAAGAGACATTGATGCAGACAAATGTTACTAGCCAAGAATTTAATTGTTTGACGAAGCTTATTCAAGGATCATACAAATTGATCTTATATTTCAAGCAACTAAACAAAATAAACAAATAATATATTTTTTTCCTTTTACGGGAAAAATTCCAATTCCTTACGTTACTAGCAAAGAATTTAATTGTTTGACAATGCTTATTCAAGGATCATATGAATTGATCTTATATTTCAAGAGACTAAACAAAATAAACAATAATATAGTTTTTCCTTTTACGGAAAACACTCCAATTCCGTGATTGAATGAAGCTTTGTAAGCTAATTCCTAAATTAACTACAATTCCAAGGCTGTAATAGCAATCAAAGGAATAGATTTCACATGACTTTCACTCAGATACACACCTTAGGAAACCTAGTGAACAAATTTATATGATCATATTTTCTCAACTCACTTCCACAGCTGCAAAGAACTAGAAAATTAGTTTATGCTGTTACCTTGTAAGTTTCTTCAAAAACAGGTAAATAGCGGAGCTCGCTGGTTGACTCCCCCCAAGCTTCAATAAGAATTAAAGCTTTGTTCCGATTATTGACAACAGTTTGAGGATCCTCAATTAACTTAACCATCTCACCAAGAACCCCTTCAGCTGCCACCTCCGAGAATGCCTTCTCACAATTCTTGACAAAAGTTTCAAGCAAGACCAAGGATAAGTATTGAACCCGAGGGCTCTTCAACATTATCCTCCGCTTTATGCCACGGATCAATTCAACACTGTTCACTTTTTCATGATTGACCATGTCACAAATATCAAGATTCAAGGCCCAGTCAGGCTCGTCAAGGGCCTCAGATGTAGCATCCTCAACAAGCTTATCAGTTGGGTTCGGGCCTTGGAAGAGTTCCTTCACCTTAAAGCTCATTGAGCTCATGCCAGCGCTCATCTTTCTGCCCAACTCAGCTCCTTCAACCTTGATGCGTTCACCAAAGGCACTAACTTTATCCATCAATTCTTTTTCCATTTTCACCAAACCTTCAAAACACAAAAAATTTACATCTTGAATAAATGTCTGCAAAAGTTAATGCCTAAATGCAACCACCATAGATGCAGAATTTCCGCATAAGATTTCTTCCATGTAATCTTCCAAAAAAAACAAAAAAGGATTCCCAAATGCCTCAAAACGAAATATAAGTTGCAATATAATCAAACAGAGAAAAATATATGATTTGCCCCATCATCCTTAATTAGAAAACTAAATATCTGGCTTTTTGCTGCTTTCATTTTCTTCCCTAGGATTTATCCACAGAACTTCATGTATATCTAATAAATGATCTGGACATTTTCTAATAGCATCAAAATTATTCAAAACCCTATTACCAAATCTTCAAAAAAAAAAAAACACGCACATTATAAAAAGATATATTGACTTCAAAACCTCCAAAACCAACTAGCTGAATAAAGAAAATAAAAGAAAAAAATTACCTAATTTAAAGCAAATAATTAAAGTAAAGATCATTTATTCTTCCATTATAGCAGCAGTTGAAATACAGCTATAGATGCATAAGTGCCCAATATCTAAACTTAGATAAGCTCAAGATGAAAACAACTTAGAGAAAATTGTAACACAAAATTATTTTCTTAAACCAAAAAATGAAGTTCAGAATGGTAACTGCAGGGTCAGCTAAACCTAGATCCTAAATACATCAATTTAAAAAAATCAGAAAAAAAAAAAGAATCATAAGAAAATTAAAATTCAGAAAAAAAAAAATCCCTTTGCCCTTTGCTTACGGTTATTATAGAGGCGAAGTAGATGAGAGAGCAAAACCCAGAGAGATTTGATGAAATATAAAAGAGAAAAGGGAAAGTTGAAAAAAAAGAGAAGCAATTACTTTAACTTTGAAATTGAATTTGAGATTTAAAAAAAAAAAAAAATGGAAGAAGACGGCAAGCGTAAGGAATGAGTTTAAATTCCTTGGGACTTCGGGAGTTTCAATTCTGTGCTATGCCTTGGCGTTGCCACTGTGGACCTCAGAAATATAATTAAAAAGCTTCTTTTTTTAACGAAAATTTAATAACTTTGTTTATTATTTGACCCGAAAGTATATCTGTTTTTTTTTTTTTTTTGGCATTTAAAGTGTAAACATTAATTGCATTAAAAATTGAGAGGACTCATGGCCGATCAAAATCAGGCGCATGACTCTTTTTTTACCCTATTTCAGCATGATATAGTAATAGCTTTTAAATATATATATATATAATTTTAAAAATTAAAACATTTAAACATTTTAAAAATATTTAAACATTTTAGAATTTTAATAAAATATATATTTTAGAAAAATCTCAAAAATATAAAAAATCAATTAAACATTTTAGGAAATGACAAATTATATAAATTCTAAAAAATCAAAATTATAGAATTTTAGTTAAAATTTACATAAACCTTTAGGAAATTTCAAAAAAATTCATATATATATATATATATATATATATATATATATATATATTCCTGGTAAATTTAAAACTAAATGTTGATTAGGGATAACTAAGATTTGACTAGAGTTAGACTGGTAATCATATTGATTAGGTATTGATCAAGGTTGACTAATGTTGACCGAGCATTAACCAAAACTTGATTAATTATCGGTCAAAGTAAGTCTTGGACACCCAATATGGTCAACTGATAATTTAATTTTTTTAATTTTAAATCTTTTAGAATATATAGTTGGCATGTCATAGGATAGATTGAGTACGAGTTACTTCAACCATATGTCGATGAGCATTGGGCACATTTTTCCTTCAGATGTTCCAACGAGTGCAAGGCACAATTATTTTTTTGATTAAACTGATGAGCGTTAGGCACAATTTACTTATTTCAGATGTTCTAATGAGGCACTGAGTGCTAAATTGGTGTGTTGATTGGATCTGTATATCCGTTCAAGTCAAAATCATGTTAATAGGAAATATAATATATGAATTGGTTGAATGATGTTTAGAATTGATTAAATGTTACAAAGTTGGAATATAGGCACTTCTATACAACATTAAATGTCAAGAGTATGTAAAAGATCACACGAACATGTTAATGAATAGGAGAGCCGATTTGGTAAGATAAGGAATGATTCATTTGACTTGGTAATGGAATGAAGTATAGTTATATATTATAAGTTGAGTAATTATGCAAATTAAACTAGCATTATGATAATAGTATGAAATATTCATATAAATTACTAGTTCATAAAATGATTACATAAATCATCTTTAAGAATTGACATAATGATGATATATGCATATAAAGATGTGTTAAATAAGTTTGGTTATATGGTGCATTTGTATTGATCAATAGTATAAACATGAAAATTGTATACTATTGGCTATGCCATATGTTATATTGATTTGAATTATAGAAATATCATTTAACTTTATCACTCAACGTATGGTTTGTTTTTCACGCAAGTTAGGTCCAATTCGAGGTTATGAGCATCGACTTCAGCATCCGGTCAAAAATCTCGGACTCAACAATGTTTGTATACTTTCTTTTGTTAGTTATTCAACATGTACCTAGATTGAATCAATTTTTGGTACAAGATTATGTCTATATGCACTTTTGGAATAGAATTTGGGAGTATGAAATTGTCAATAGGATGTAGTATGTATATGGGCTCAAAATGTGGTTTGAAATGTTAAAAGTTGCAACTATCTATGGCATAGTTGAATGGATGGGTATGTTTAAGAATTTAAATGTAATCTTCTAAGTAATTAACTTGTAAGTGATAAGGCATTAATATATTGTTGATTAAGGGTGTTGAAGTGCATGAATTGATGTTTGACGGCTATTTATATTGACTGATCTGTAGGTGTATGTATGTATTATGCTTTGTTTGGAAAATTGCAAGTTGACGTCGAATAGAATTTGAAGAAACATGTTTTTCACATCACGATGCCAAATGCATGTCATCGTGACGAGATATGAACTTCAAGCCACAACGCAACAAGGCCAAAACAGTATGTCATGTCACAATGAGGAACCCTTAAAATCGTGACGTCAATTCAGTATTTTGAATTCTTTACAATTTAATCCTAATTCGATCTCGAGTTATCATTAGGGCTTTTGTAAGGTTGCATAAGACTCATAAATGATTATTTATCGTATCATTATCTTATAATACTCATATTTGCATGTCTAATGATATAAATTGTAATTAAATTGACTGTAGTTGCTCCAGCACTAGATATAGCATCTTATAACTCGGACTCGACGATTGGGTTGGGTATGAGGTGTTCCCAAATTTTTAATTATTATTTTAGATATTATAATTTTTTTTAGAATTTATACACAATTTTTAAGAATTTTAAGCCTATACATGCCACATTATATTAAACTAAGTAAAAATGTCACATGGCACGTATTGGTACGTGTGCGTGTCCTCTTAAGGTTTTTTTAACACAATTAACTCTAAGGAATCAATGGTAGACGAAATTAAATTTTAAGTATCAAAATGAGAAAAATAATATAACTCAGAGATAAATGATTAATAATGCTTAATTAAAATATAATCTAAAAAGATTGTGGTTATCAATATATAATTTTGTTGTAAAAAAATAATTTGGAGTGATTAGATTTGAGACTTTGAACCCAAAATTTTTATTTTTAAATATATTGCCATAAATTTTACATAGTATAGTTAATATTTGAATATTTATATAAATATATAATTTTTTAAATATAATTATGATAAAATATATAGATTATTGGCACTTATATTTATTAGATTATGGGTGTGTTTGATAAACTAAATATTTAAATGCTGAAAAATAAAGTACTTGATTTTTACTCTTTAATTTTATAAGTACTGAATTTAGTTTTTAAAATTATTTGGTAAATTAGTAAATATAAATATTGAATATAATTATGTTGTTTGATAAAAGTAAATATTAATTTTTAAACCACTATTACTTTTAATTTTAATCTTATTAATATAATATTTTATATTATTTTAAATAGTTTTAGATGGAAGAGAAATACTGTAATTTGAATATCACATTTTTTTTAAAAAAAAGATAATTTATTTTAATTTTTTAATAAAATTATACCCACTTATCTTATTCAACACTTTTTTGTTAAAAATTTTATATTAAGTAAAAAATTAAAATATTATCAAACATATTTAAAATATTAAAAATTAAAAATTTTAATTTTAATTAATTTTCAATCATTTATCAAAATTAAGAGATATATCCAAAAATAACTACGATGAAATATAGAAATACAAACTTCAACATCCCCATAACTTTCTTTATTTCACATAATCTTCTTGGACATGATCCAGTTTCCAAACTCCAAAGAAAGTTCTATTCATTCATGAAAGATACTTAAGCTGTTGCATTTAGAAAAAGAAAAAAAAAAAAAGATATGGGTCATGGTGAGCCCTGCAGTGTCGGGGGGATGACACTTGGTGATCAGTAAGAGCAATCACACATGAAAGACAAAGGCAAACCTAAAATCATACTCCTCCTAAAGTGCAGAAAGATCTGAACATGAATAAACTTGGTAAATATGATACAAAATTTATGCTGAAATGTTGGGGTGGCATCTATTATTTTCTAACTCAACTGTATCAAACATATCAAAGAATATATGACAAAATTATCTTACATGGTTACATTTAAATATGTCCAAACCGGAAGGCATAACTCAGATGATTAAATCCGTACTTCCCATGCTGGTATTTACAGTTTTTTGCAGATTAAAGATGTCCTTGCTTAAGTAGTAAATGGAAGAATGGAAACAACAGAGTGGAAAGCTAAAAGAAATTATATTTTGAATGTGCTTAGTAGGAAAGAAGAAAAAAATGATAAAAGAGAAAAACAAAGTGTGCATTTTTCATCCTTCATTCCAAATTGAAATGATCAAAAAGGAGAAAAATGAGAAAGATGTAAGTGGTGCATTTTACAAGATTTGTGAACTTTTTTAAAAATTTCATTTTCTTTTCATCTTTCCACTTTTCCATTCTCGTACCAACAATTTTTCATCTTTCCACCCTACCAAGCAAAAGCCTAAATGAGTAAACCTCTATCAGCTGAGGGATTGGAAGGTTGCTCACTGAGGATTAAAGCTTGTTCAGATGAGGGATTGGAAGGTTGCCCACTGGTTTCGGCCGGTTTAGAATCTTTGGGAGAATTAGACTCGTTAACGTGTGCATGGCCCTCTGGTTTCTGAGCTTGCTCCTCAGCCAAAACTTTTTCTCTTGCCTTCTGCCCCACATCTTCTGCTGCTTTAGCAACCCTGTTGTACGCAGCACTAACCCATGAGGCTCCAACCAAAACATAACGGTTCTTCATTATGGCAGATCCCGCAGTGCTAACGGACTGCTCGGCAACTGCAAATGCAGACTTTGTCTTCTCTGAAACCTGAAATTTCTGGTCCACATCCCGCATCTTTTCATTTACTATGGCTGTGCCAGCACTAAATTTTTCAGTAAAACCAATCTTCTGATCAAGGGATGCAATTTTGGCAGAGGCAGTTGATGTGAACTGATGCTTCTCATCAAATGCCTTTGCTTTGCCTAATGCATCTTTGCCAATAATGAATCCCTTCGCTAGCATGGTGCTAACAACATCCTCCGCCTTCTTGTAACCAGCTTCAACCTGGCCACTACCTTTATCCCCTGTTCCCTGTGGTGATCAAACAATCTTTTCATATCAGAAACCATGAATTAGCAAGTGAACCCAAAATGGATTCAAGTAGTTAGGACATTACCGGTGTTGTAAAGACATGGTCTGGCAGCTTGTAATCAGGAGCAAGCTCTATGGTAACAGACTGATCAACAATTGTTGCCCCCTGAAGAAACGTGTATCCGAATCAGTAAGAACGAAATGAAAATTTTCAATCCGACCAATCAACGTTAGCCTTAATGGGAGATTTGCTCCTTTGTAAAAATGCTAACCAACGTTAGAACACTATCAATTATCAATTTGTAAAAATTTTTCTTGAAGTACTCTTGCTCTAAACCTATGTCCTACACATTCGAACATGAGTATGGACTATGAAGGTATGATCTTCCAAATACAAGAAAAAAATCTTTTAAAAATGAACATATAGCCATGTAGGAAACATGCCTGAATTTGATACTCACCCCGAATCTAAGTACCATAGTTTTAAACAACATGGGCACTGGCATGGTGATCCCACAGGCAAAGCATTACAGTAAGTGCTTTCAAAACCACATCAGATATAAGATTCCACAGAGATGTGCATAGACATTTAATTTTCATATTCATATTCCTTATAACAGAAGCATAAACTGTTATTACATGATGCATGCAGGAAAGTCAGTAAAAGCAATCAATCTGACCACTATGGAAAAAGCTCTAAAGAAATGACAGGTTCATACTGAAAGGAGGACTGCAGTCTCTGCTCCCTGTGGTTCCTTGAAAGTAATATATGCAACTTGCGATCGCTCATTATCACTGAAAGCCAAAAGGCAAAGCAGTAATAGTGTTCAAGAGATTCCAGAACATCACTATACTGGAATAACTACATGAATCAGAAGGCATGAGAAGTAATTCCAACAATTTCAACCTTTTTTTATTTGTATCCAATACAGTGGAGTAGAGAATGTGAATGAAAAAGAGATTGTGAAATTTAAACATCTTATGGTAATAACTAACCCTTGCATTTCAACATATACAAGTTCACCGGAGAAGATAAAGAACTCCTTTATATCTTGCTCAGATGCACCCAAGGAGACATTGCTCACTTTCACCGATCGGATCTGTTAAAAAAAAAAGAACTTGTAAGCCCCGAAACTAATAAAACATGTTCTATTTATATTACTTAGAATTTGAGTGTAAGTGTTAGATATAAGTAGGTGTTTACATTCAATTTTTAAAATATTTTCCATATATTTGGAGGGTCTGATCATATGTTTTATCCATGCTCGAATATGAAAAATTGTCGCAACCTAGTATTCTATCCCCCATTGTCACATGCATTTTTACCACGAAATAATGGCAAAATCAAATAAAAAAATTCCCAATAGGATTTTCATAATCATACATGCTCGCATGCAAGCATACACATAATGTTGAATACAAATTATGGAGGCCTTAGCAGGAGTTAAATTCTGTAAATTTTCTAAATCTTTTTAAATGAAGTATTAGTTTGAGCAATTTTCTTTTAGCAACCCAATAAATTTCTAATTAGCATACAAATGATCATACACGCACGACGAAATGAAATAAAAAAGATCCGTATACAGTTTGCAACAAATCCAATAAGAATATATAATCAAAATCTTTTCAATTACAAAAGTATCAATATAAGAAGAATGACAGTGATATATTATACGCGTGTCTGTATATATATATATAAATCGCTAAGAAGTAGAGAAAATGACATTATCATATAACGATATAAGAAGAAAATTCAAATGCATGATAATGGCAGAATGCTAAACTAATATTAGACAATATCCTAATAATAATGAGGTATTAACTAATTAAACAAATCGGAACATTCTCTTCCATTCTGTGACGAAATTGAAAGAAACAAAAAAAACAAAGTATGTGACATATATATTCTTACCGACCAAACAAGACGATGGAACAAAAAAGAAAATTTATAAACATTACACTAACCGCCATGAAGTTCCGTTTATGGCAGAAAAGCCGAATTTTTCTTCGCCGGAAATTTTTTTTTTCTTTTCAACAAAATTTGAAGGAAATGAAAGTTTTTCTGAGAGGGAGAGGTTATGGCGTTGAAGATGTTACGGGGTGTACATTAGAAAAAAAATCCTGTGCGGATATCCTTATCATATATCTTTTAAGCTTCATACTTTGAATATATTGTACCTCGGTGAAACTCTGTCGTTTAGAAGCAAGCTTTTAGGGTATTTTGGGAGTATTTGGGCAATATGAAGAAAAATAAAAATATAATTTGCGTGTTATTTTATTTATTTTTAGTATAATTATTGAACCTGGTTGAGCCAAAATCGACTTAGGGTGAATTTGGATATACGATGTGTTTATTTGTGGTAAATGTAAAAATAACGGTGATATTAAAATTATACTGTGACGTAAGATAAAAATTAAGCTAAACGTACTGCACCGCCTGTTCAAATCCACCTTTAGTAACCCATTTTATTATTAAAAGTTAATAAAATATTAGAAACATTTTATATTAACATTTATTGTCATAAACAATGGAAAAAAATTTACTCCAAACGAAATGCATGAAACTTACAACTTTGAAACAAATACAGAGGGAAAAATCTCTCGTAATTCTAAAATGTACGAATGAATACTAACAAAACAATCAAGATCCATTGCTATTAATTTCCTTAAAAACAAATACAAAACTATGATTCTATATGAAGTTTTGCAACAAGGAGAAGATGTCATCATCCTTTTCATCAGCAAATGAAACCAGCAAAGGGCCATCTTCCCTTTTCTCACCGACTATCATCATCGTGCTATCTTCTGTGAAAATATCGAGCATAGCCAAGATACTGTCATCGTGTGAAGGCTGGGGAATCTCCATTAATGTAGTAGGAAAGGCAACGTCAGAGTGATCTATGGAGGGTGCCAATCTTGATGTAATCTCGTCACTTTGATAATCAAGAGAAACCCCATGACCATGACCATGACCATCCAACAAATCAGAAGCTTTAAAATACAATACAGAGTGCGCATCTTCCGGTTCCGGACCATCTCTCGTGCTTTCATCGATGAAAATGGCGACCATGGATAGAATACTGTCATCTGGAACTGGAAGGCGATGACTTTCCCTGGATTTGGTGTTGGTGACCAAAGTGTAGACATTGTTTGAGTCAGCAGATGGTTGACGGGAGCAGGCATCCAAGGATGGCTTGTTTTTCCCCATTGTAATCAAAAGACCTCAAGATCTCGATACCCGATAATAATAATGGTTTTTACCCACGAGGAGTGAATAAAGTAAAATTGTAATCTTAGTAAAACGAAAATATATAAATCTACTAATTTACTTGATCCTTGAAAAAGGACCAAGTCCAATGCCTGAAAAAGAGCCTTCCTCGGATCATAAAACCCAGGCCGCAACTGAGAAACGATGGTGGATCCCTGATAGCCCCATGATGCATTTGCTGTGCAAATCAAACCCTGTTTTCAACAGATCAGTTAGCTCCTTCGTATAATCCCAACCCATAGAAATTAAAAGAGAAAAACATGTCAAAACAGGGAACCCTAAATCACCAAACAGGAAATAACCAAAACAAAGAATGAATTGAAGTAAGAAACCCTAAAAAGCAGAGTTCAAGTTTTAGAAGAAAACTGTGGGTTAAAATAAAAATGTAACCACGAGAGATAGAAAACTAGAAAGGAAAACAAATCAAAACAGGGAAACCAAAATCACCAAACGAAAATTAAATCGAACCAAGAAACCTAAAAAAACAGAGTTGAATTTCAGAATGAAACTGTAGATCAAAATCAGAAACAAGAAATCGAAACAAACCTGAATTATGAAAGGTTTCAGAAACAGAGAAATAACCCCAAAAAAATCAATAGGAATCGTAGGGGCGAGAGCGAGGAATTTAGAAATCGCAAGAATAGGAAAGGCAGCTGAAAACTCTGTGAAAGAGGGAAGTGAAAATAAGTGAGGGAGAGGGAAGCCGCCTCCCTTTATATATACATAGGAACTAGCCGTTGTATTCCTACGCGTTTTTCTTGGTTTATTTCCTACAGTCCTTATTCTTTTTGAACAATTTGAAATTTATTCTCTTTATTTTTATTTCTGATTTAGTCTCTCTATTTCTTACTTGAAGAATTAAAGTGCAATTGATAATATCGTTAATAAATTTTATTTAAATTTTCATATTCAAAAAATTCTATTTAGAAATTAAAATCTTATTGATAGCTAATATTCAAATTTAGTAAAAGTCAATTAATAATGTTAATAATTAGACTCTAATTTTTTTCTAATGAATTAGACTCTAATTTTCAAATCAAACAAACAAAGGGACTAAATTTCTGAAATTGAAAGCAAAGGGATTAAATTCCATAATTTTAAAGAGTACAAGGACTAGGGTCATAATTAGACTTTCTTCTTTTAATGTAATAACATTATTGGATATTCTTTTAAATAACATATTGTGATGATAAATAAATATTTTACTCTTTTTCTTTACTTTATACTAGTTTTAACTGGGGGTTTTAATTTTATTTAATGAATTAATGATACAATTACTAAATCCACGTATAAGTAATTACATCATCTAAATAAATTAAAATTAAAATATTTCTTTCAAACAAATCAAATTTAGTTTAAAATTTCTATAAAAAATTAGTTTATATTATAAAATAAAGAGAGATAGAGAGAGTAAAGAACAAAGAAAATATAGGAAACAATAGAAAATGTATTTTATTGATCAATAGAATAATTACAATGCTTCTTCAAAGTCTATTTATAGGCGTAATAAGTATAAATGAAGTAGAGATCTAATTCTAATTACTATTAGAATTTAGAGTATATCAAAATTTATCTTGATCTTCATGAACATCCACTTAATAATATATTCATAACACTCCCCCTTGGATGTCCATTTGTAGATAATGTGCATCATTAAAACCTTAATTATTAACGAAAACCCTGTGGGATAAAAAATTAATGAACGAAAAAGAGTACTCAATCTTCTATTACAAGATATCTCGTTAAAAACATTTACAAGGAAAACCCGATGGGACAAAACTTTGATTAAAGGAAAAGAATACAACTTGTTTTTAGACTCGCCTAATGAGAACATTACATTGCATCTTTGAGTCAACGCATTCCAATATTATATAATAGTCTTTCAAATATTGAAGTTGGTAATGCCTTAGTAAAAAGATATGATAAATTATCACTAGAATAAATTTGTTGAACATTTATATCACCTTTTTTCTCAATATCATGGGTGAAGAATAATTTTAGTAAAATATGTTTCGTTTTGTCACATTTGATGTAACCACCCTTCAATTGAGTTATACATGCTGCATTATCTTCGTATAAGATAGTTGACATCTTTTCCTATAAAGGCAAATTACATAGCTTCTAAATATGTGGAGTCAATAACCTTAGCCAAACACACTCTCGACTTGCCTCATGCATTACAATTATTTCTGTATGATTTGAAGAAACGGCAGTTAATGTTTGCTTTGTTGAATGTCGTGATATGACAGTACCCCATATGTAAATAAATATCCCGTTTGAGATCAACATGTATGTGGATCCGATAAATAACCAACATCAGCATAGCCAACTAATAGAGATTTTGAATCATTTGAATAAAATAATCTCATACTAATGGTCCTTCTGAGATATCCGAATACATGTTTAATTCCATTCCAATGTTTACGTGTTGGAGAAGAACTAAATCTTGTTAACAAGTTTACAACAAAAGTTATACCAGATCTTGTGTTGTTTGCAAGATACATCAATGCCATTTAGATATGGTACTTCAGGACCAAGAAAATCTTCATCATTCTCACAAGGACAAAATTCAATCTAACGAGGTACTCAATGGATGCGTTTTATCCATGTAAAATTTCTTTAAGGTCTTTTCCGTATAAATTGACTGATGGACATGAATTTCATCTTTTAAATGCTCATTTTGTAGGCCAAGACAAAACATTATTTTTCTAAGATCTTTGATCTTAAATTCTTTCTTTAAATAGTTTACTGCATTTTGAAGCTCCTCAGAAGTTCCAATAATATTTATATATTCAACATAAACAATAATTATCACAAAACCCGATCCAGACCTATTTATTTTAAAGGTTACAAATATGCGTTTCTGTACTTTCTCATATATTTAGATTTAGTTCTTACGCTTTTATTTTCAAGAACTTACTCCATTTACTTTTCAAATTCAAAAATTCAGGTTCAGTTGTTAACAACTTTAAAATTCTTATGTTAAATTTATTTAAATGACATTCTAAAATTAAAAAAAAAAAAAGAACAAAATCCTCACTTATTAGCCATGTGACAAAGAAGATGGCATTGCAATGATCCTAAATTCAACATAAAATGTAAACAGTGTTAATAATTTTTAAAATTTACATTAACATTTTAAACAAAATAAAATATTTAGACTAACTAATGACATTATAAAACTGAATGATGTCAAAAATAAAAATATAAAGATTAAATATAATATTTAAACATAGTTATGTGAGCTAAAATTCACTTCCATATATAGAAGTTAGAATATGTGTATGAGGAACCTCCTTGCATCTACCCTTTTCGCTCTCATAGAAGAAAAGAAGTAGAAGCAATAAGGAAAGAAGAAATTGATGCATGAAGTCCCCAAAAAAACAAGGAAATAGAAATAAATATACATCTTGAACCATGACACTACTTAAATTTTGCATAGATGAGGAAGTAGAATAACAGCTGTTTGACTACATGGTGTTGGTTCAATGGTTTGTGAAATCAAATAAACACCATCCAAATGTGGATTTAGATTTCATCACTTCCTTTTAATTGAGTTTTAGTTCAAATCAATTACTATAAAAAAAAATAAGATAAGTGTGAATTAAAAATATAATCCCAAATACTGATTCAATTGCAGACTGGGATTTATTTCTTACCTCAAAGGTACGGCAATGTTTGTTATATATGAACTAACAAAATACTATTTATTTTGATTATGAATATATCATCTTCTAAATATATGAAAAAATATTCATGTCACATTCTAAAATGTTGGAATTACATCTAAACTTTGGAGCTTATAATTATTAAAATTTTAGTTTTATTTTCTCTAAAATAATTGTATGAAACTTACAACTTCAACAAATGCAGGGGGGAAAATCTCTCATAATTCTAACATGTACCAATGAGTACTAACAAAACAATCAAGATCCATTGCTATTAATTTCCTTAAAAGCAAACACAAAACTTTGATCTTATTTGAAGTTTTGCAACAATGAGAAGATTTCATCATCTTTTTCATCACCAAGTGAAACCAGCAGAGGGCCATCTTCCCTTTTCTCACCGACTATCATCATCGTGCTGTCTTCTGTGAAAATATCGAGCATAGACAAGATGCTGTCATCGTGTGAAAGCTGGGGAATCTCCCTTAATGTAGTAGGAGAGGCAACGTCAGAGTGATCTATGGAGGTTGCCAATCTTGATGTAATCTCGTCACTTTGATCATCAAGAGAAACCCCATGACCATGACTATGACCATCCAACAAATCAGAAGCTTTAAAATACAATACAGAGTGCGCATCTTCCGGTTCCGGACCATCTCTCGTGCTTTCATCGATGAAAATGGCGAGCATGGATAGAATACTGTCATCTGGAACTGGAAGTCGATGACTCTCCCTGGATTTGGTGTTGATGACTAAAGTGTAGACATTGTCTGAGTCGGCAGAGGGTTGAAGGGAGCAGGCATCCAGGGATGGCTTGTTTTTCCCCATTGGAATCAAAAGACCTCAAGATCTCGATACCCGATAATGATAATGGTTTTTACCCACGAGGAGTGAATAAAGTAAAGTTGCAATCTTAGTAAAACGAAAATATATAAATCTACTAATTTACTTGATCCTTGAAAAAGGACCAAGTCCAATGCCTGAAAAAGAGCCTTCTTCGGATCATAAAACCCAGGCCGCAACTGAGAAACGATGGTGGATCCCTGATAACCCCATGATGCATTTGCTGTGCAAATCAAACCCTATTTTCAACAGATCAGTTATCTCCTTCGTATAATCCCAACCCTTAGAAATTAAAAGAAAAAAACAAGTCAAAACAGGGAACCCTAAATCACCAAACAGGAAATAACCAAAACAGAGAATGAATCGGAGTAAGAAACCCTAAAAAGCAGAGTTCAAGTTTTAGAAGGAAACTGTGGGTTAAAATAAAAAACATCCTACATATAATCACGGCCCATAAAAAAACTAGAAAGGAAAAATTATCAAAACAGGGAACCCAAAATCACCAAACGAAAACTAAATCGAACCAAGAAACCTAAAAAGACAGAGTCGAATTTCAGAATGAAACTGTAGATCAAAATCAGAAACAAGAAATCGAAACAAACCTGAATGTCAAAAGGTTTCAAAAAAGAAAAAAAAAATCAATAGGAATCGTAACAAGAAAACGAGGGATTGAGAAATCGCGCGAATGGGAGAGGAAGCTGAAAATTCAATCAGAGAGGGAAGTGAAAGAGGGAAGCCGCCTCCCCTTATATACACATGGAAACTAGCCGTTGTACTCCTACGCGCTCTTCTCGGTTTAATTCTGCTTGCAGTCCCTGTACTCTTTGAGATTTTTCAATTTAGTCTCTTTTTCCATTTCTTGAAAATTATTCTCTCTACTTATTTGAAAATTTAAAGTCAAATTTACAATATCATTAACGCATTGTAACGACTCGATTTTCGTTGGTGTCAGAAAATCTAGCTTCGAGGCTGAATTTTCTTAAATCAAGCCAAACCAATTATTAAACTGAGAATATTTACGAGTTGACTAGGAAATTAGCAACTAAAATTATGAAATAATTTATTTGAATAGTTAGTGAAAATAGTACAAAGACTAAATTACAGAGTGATTAAATTAGTAAAATTTGATTAGAAAAAATTAGTAAAGCCCTAATGTGAAATTTACCGGCTTGAGAATAATTAAATCATTATTAAAAATTTGTTAGTGGATTAGTATGAAATCCCCAGTACATTTCCATTAATTTTTGCCATGCCAAAACCAAAAGTAGGAAAATATTTGCTACATAGAATTAGGGGTTGAGAAATATTTTATAGGATATAGTAAAATATTAAAAAAATAGGTATTTAAAAAAAAAGATATATATCTAAATTTTAAAGTTGTTTGTAGAATAAAAAAGTACACTGCCAATTTACCGAACACTCATCCTTATTAAATTAATGTTAATATTATGGTATTAGTGGGTGAGAAATACAATAGATATAGCTTGCATCCATGCTTAGATTTTGTTATAATTAGTAATTGGAAATGATATTGTAGGAAATTGTTGGAGGAAGATGGATAAGAAGAACAAGAGAAACAAGTGCTTAATGAATTTACATTAACCATCATTAAATATTAATGACTTAAATTTAGATTGACTAATAAATGTCTTAAAAGTTTATTAGATTTATTGAATAAACGGTAATGTTGAAAATGATAAATAAATGGGTGATGATTGTTGAAGTTATAAACTATACTTATATGAATGCTATTATGAGTTCGAATTGTATTTGATATCATGAACGGACTATATTGAATTATGTTATAATGGTAAATGAAAATGAAATCAGAACTCTAGTTTTCGAAGGGTCGAGAATGTATCATTAGTTTCAAAGTATTTAGTGCCCACGGGCGTATATTGATATCGGATAGTTCTTCAAAGCATTGGATGTCTGTGGAAATGTATCACTAGCTCCAGAGTCTTGGGAGTCCGTGAGTGTATATTGACGTAAATTAGCACTGAGCGCACTTTATTTGACTTCCATATTCCCTATTGGGTCACGAGTATAATTCGTCATGTTATTCGTGTATTTGTTCATGCTCAAATTCGAGTAATATAATAGGTATGGAAATTGCAACTGGTTGTTTAACATACAGTAAGTTAATGATTATGCTTGAGTTAAAATTGAGATGTGAATGATGCTATAAAGTTGGTCAAGTTGTTTGATATATGAAACTAAATGCAATACCTTGAGGGTGCATCAATACATTAAAATATAGAACTTGGATCGAGCTATGAAACTCATATGGAAGTTTGAGGGAATGTTGTTATAAGATAGTGATCTTCATTGTGAATTTGATTGGATGGTTTATTATATGAATGAATAGCATGTTTAATTACCTAGTATATATATACATTGTTATTCAATTATATTAACACTAGTAAGCATCTAATGCTTAGTATGCAGACATGTTTGTTTTGTGCCCAAGTATCAGGAAAAGATCAATTTTAGTGATTTAGTTCAAAAGCATCTAAAAGCATACAACTCAGTTCACCAAAGTCCTTGCAATGTTTCTTTGAAGTTTCACTAGTAATAATATGTACCTAAGACTAAATAACTAAGAGGGTATTGTATGATGAATTAAGAACTTGCATAATGATTAACTTGAATGAAATGTCGTTTAAACATGATGTCTATACAAGTTTAAATGGTCTCATGCTTGATTTCTTAGTGTATTCAAAGCAAGAAGTTAGACTGAATTGTCAGCAACGAATGCGGCATCTCACATTTGGGTCCGTCGTCTAGGTCGAGTGTGGAGTGTCATATAGATTTTTCTTAAATTTGAATATATGACATTTTATATTTGAATTTTTTATTTAAAAATAAATTTCCAGTTAACAAAATTCAATTAATAATATTATTAATTAGACCTTAGTTTTAAATTTTGACAAATAGAGAGATTAATTTTTTTAAATTAAAAGTAAATAGATTAAATTTCAAAATTTTAAAAATACAGGGACTAGACCTGTTGGAACATTTTCAAATATTTATAGTGTTACAATAACTATAAATGAATGAGTGTAATTAATCAAAAGATAAATCTTTTGGTCATTGGTCTAAAGTTATATCATTTGATTTTTGAAAAAGAATTATAACTATTCAAACAATATTATTTGAATAGTTATAATATTAAATGAATAATTATATTTTTTTAAAGACATTATTATTCAAAAAGACGTCTATTGAAAGATATCTTTATGAAGAGATATGAAAAATCCTATAAATAGGAATGAGATTTCATTTAGAAGTAACACTAACAAGTTCTAAAAGTTCTTTCTATCCTTCTTCATTTTTTAATATTATTATATTATTCTATAAAGAGTTACTACTTACTACAGAAATTCTTTGTAGAAATTAAGTTTCTTGTTATTCATTGCTCAGTGTTTAGTAGACTATTTTCGCCAATAAAAAACACAAATAGTTATTGGCTTCATTGTATCCTCGAGGTTAATTTGCTTGAAACTTTTTTGCGCACCGAATATAGGTGAGGGTGAATATAACCTTAAAGGTAGTGGCTTAATACACACCTTGGGGCCTTGTCCTATTTCTTCATTTTCTATTCGAGTTACATTCGTGTGTTCGAGATTTTCCTCGTTGGATATTTGTACTAACAATTTTAACGTTATAAAATTCTTGATGATTACCACAACACATGAAAGTGGAACACTAAGGGAGTTGGCTTCCAACTTTGTCAAACTTGATCGTTTTGATGGTGGCAATTTCCGACGATGGTAGAAAAAGATACACTTCTTATTAATAACTTTGAAGATTGCCTATGTTTTGGATACACCAAGACTGAAAGAGAATGAAAACGAATATGTTCCTACAATCCGAGAAAGGAAAAAATGGGACAATGTTGATTACATGTGCATAGGCCACATATTGAATGGTTTATCTGATGGTTTGTTCGAAACCTACCAAAACGAGGTCACTGCTAAGGAATTATAGGATAAATTGGAGACAAGATACATGACTGAAGATGCTATTAGTAAGAAATTTCTTATCAGTCATTTCAATAGTTATCAAATGGTTGATGGTCGTTCTGTTATGGAACAATTTCGTGATATTGAAAAAATGTTGAATCAATTTAAGCAATATGATATGAAAATAGATGAAATGATTGTTGTATCCTTCATAATAGACAAACTTCCTCCATCTTGAAAAGACTTTAAAAGAAGTCTAAAACATAAGAAAGAGGAAATATCTCTTGAGGCTTTGGCAAATCTTCTTTGTATTGAAGAAGAATATCAAAAGCAATATCAAAACCTAAATTCTGAAAAATGTCAAAGTGCATGTTGCGGAGGAAGTACAGACTACTTAACCATTCAAGAAAAAGTTCAAACAGATTGATAGAGCACCTAAGTTCAAAAAGAAACAAAAGGGCTCATGCTATCATTGTGGTAAGCCAAGATATTTCAAGAATGAATGTCAATTTTTAAAGAAGAAATCATCGTCTAAGGCTGATAATAACGAAAAGTTTGTTGCAATGATAGCTGAAATTAATATGGCACAAGATGATAATGCATGGTGGATTGATACCGGAGCAACCAAACATGCGTGCAAAGAAAAAAGCATGTTCACAAAGTTCACACAATGTGAAAATGACAATGTCTTGTACATGGGGAATTCTTCCAATTGAACTACAATTCACTTCTAGAAAGGTTTTAACATTGAATGATGTACTTTATGTACCAGAAGTTAAGAAGAATTTAGTGTCTAGAAGTCTATTGAATAAGTTTGGTTTCAAACTTGTTTTTAAGGCAGATAAGTTTATTTTATCTAAAGGAGGAATTTTTGTAGGGAAATGATAAATGTATGAGAGCATGTTCAAACTCAATATTATTAATAAGAATAAAAATACTATTTCTGCTTATATGGTTGAATCTTCTTGTTTATGACATTATAAATTAGGTCATTTGAATTATATAAAATTTATTGACATGCATAAGTTAGATTTATTTTTAATAATAATATTGAAAAATGCAATACATGTATGTTGACTAAATTTACAAGAAACTCTTTCCTTAAGGTTAAAAGGAAAACAAAATTGCTTGATTTGATACATAGTGATTTATGTGACATACATAATACTCCTACATTAGGTGGAAAGAAATATTTTGTTACTTTTATTGATGATTGTTCTAGATATTGTTACGTATATTTATTGCATTCAAAAGATGAAACACTTGATCAATTTAAAGTTTATAAATCTGAAGTTGAACTTCTGTGTGAATCATTTATCAAGTGCTTAAGATCGGATAGAGGTGGAGAATACTATAATCCAAGTTATTTTGAATCCATTGGGATTATCCATCAAGTTTCAGCCCCTTACACACCACAACAAAATGGTGTAGCTGAAAGGAAAAATAGAGTCTTGATTGAAATGGTAAATTCAATATTATCATGTCCAAGTCTTGGACAAGGTTTTTGGGAAGAAGTTGTTATAACGGCTTTTCATATATTGAATAGAGTTCCTAATAAGGAAACTAAAATAACCCCCTATGAACAATAGAAGAAAAGGAAACCAAACCTTAATTATTTGAAGCTTTGGGGCTGTAGAGCCATTGTCAAAGTTCTAACACCTAAATGTAAAAAGTTATGTGAAAGAGAAATTGAATGCATATTTATACGATATGCACATAATAGAAATGCATATAGGTTCATAGTAATTGAACCAAATGATTCAATTTCAATTAATACTATTATTAAATCAAGAGATGTTATTTTTTATGAAAATATATTTAATTCTATTTCAAGACAATTACAGCCACAACAATTGATTCATTCTTCAAATGAGAATGAGATTCCATTGGAAAAAATTGATAATAATGATGAATTTTGTCAAGAATTTATTGCATTAGCCGCTGCATCTAAAGAAGCAGAATGGTTAAGAAATTTACTTTATGATGTACTGTTATGGCCTAAGCCAATTTCACCTATTTCTATCCATTGTGATAGTGAGGCTACTCTAGCAAAGGCATATAGCCAAGTATATAATGGAAAGTCTAGACACATTGGATTAAGACATAGCCATGTCCGACAATTAATCTCTGATGGAGTGATCACTATTAATTATGTGAGATCAAGTGAAAATTTGGTGAATCCTTTGACAAAAAGTCTTACTAAAGATGCAGTCAAAAATACCTCAAAAGGGATGAGACTCAAGCTTATTAATTAGAGTCACCCATGATGGAAACTCGACTCAACGCTTGGTATAACATCAAGTCTTGAGTTCAATGAGACAAAGTACATCATTAGTATGTGACTGTTAGCACTATAAATAAATTCATCCTAAGATTAAAGTGCTAGGTACTTGTAATGATAAGGGAAGGATGAGTAATGTACTCTTAATGGACTCATAACATAAATATGTTAGAGTGTTATAATTACAAGAACACTTTTGATGGGATCTACCTATGTGAGTGGAAGTGTGACTGTTTCTAAGAGCTCAAGGGCTTGGCTCTGGCAGCACTCATGAAAAGAGGACATAGACACATGGCCATAATAGTGTCCCTAGATACTATGTATGGACCAATGTTAAAATCATTGTGTGAGATGTGTTCAGTTAATCAAATGAAATAGTTGGTGCAAAGCTTAGTCTACCATGTAATTTCGATTAACTTTAACATATTTTTATTAAGTGAAGGTTCAATCGTAAGACACCTTCATTTATGCAAATTGATTTCCAAGAATATTAAAATCTAAAATATTTTGAAAATGGGATGAGATTGTTGGAACATTTTCAAATATTTATAGTGTTCCAATAACTATAAATGAATGGGCGTAATTAATCAAAAGGTAAATCTTTTGGTCATTAGTCTAAAGTTATATCAATTAATTTTTGAAAAAGAATTATAACTATACAAACAATATTATTTGAATAGTTATAATATTAAACGAATAAGTATATATTTTTTTAAAGACATTATTATTTAGAAAGGCGCCTATTAAAAGATGTCTCTATGAAGAGATATAAAAATTCCTATAAATAAGAATGAGATTTTATTTGGAAATCACACCAACAAGTTCTAAAAATTCTTTTTATCCTTCCTCATTTTCTAATATTATTAGATTGTTCTATAAAGAGTTACTGTAGAAATTCTTTGTAAAAATTAAGTTTCTTGTTATTCATTGCTCAGTGTTTAGTGGACTATTCTCGTCAGTGTAAAACGCAAATAGTCATTGGCTTCATTGTATCCTCGAGGTTAATTTACTTGAAACTCTTTTGCACATCGAATATAGGTTGGGGCGAATATAACCTTAAAGATAGTGACCTGATACACGCCTTGAAACCTTATCATATTTCTTCATTTTCTATTCGAGTTTTGTTCTTGTGTTCGAGATTTTTCTCACCGAAAATTTATGCTACCATAATTAGAACTTTTTTATTTTAATGCAATATCATCATTTCATATTCTTTTTACAACCAAATGTGATTTTTCTAATAATAAAATAGTAATGAGATTTTTACCGGTGTAAAATAAATAAATAAAAATTGTAATTTTTTTTTACTTTGTGTGTATATATATATATATTTCAAACTTTTTCCTTGGTTTAAACGTACTTTTAAAAAAATGAATAAATCAATTGAGTCCCTATATAAAATTCGATCCAATTGAGCTCATGTCGTTAACAAAAATAAAATCAATTAAGTCATTTTCTTAACTATTTTTATATTTGACCATATTAACCGTTAAAATTAATTGACGAACCAACCAAATACAGTCATGTAGCCACTTGATTAAATCTTATATTTGTCTCATAAAAAACTATAAAAATTAATTAATATATAAATATATTTAAATATATATAACAACATTACAAATTTATATAAACTTATAAAAATTCATAAAAACCTATAATAAATTCTAATAAATTATAAAAAAAAACATATTTAAAATCTTTGAAATTTCTATAAAATTATAAAATTTATAATAAAATTCATAAAAACTTATAAATATTATAATTTATTATAAAATATCAATAATTATAAACTTTATAAAATTCAAAACAAGTTTTAATAAATTTTAAAAATTTATTTTTTAAAAAAATTATAAAATATTAAAAATATATAATGATCATAAAAATTCATTTATTGATTCCTCATTTTAGAAATTAAACCCCTAAAATCAAAATGAACATGTGACATTATACCAACCATTGAATAATGGGAGTACTTGTCAGAATATTCCATGCTAGCATATGCTAATATTTGCAACTGTTGGATATTAAAATTTTTGTTTTATAGTAACTACCCGCACCAACAATACGTAATATCATACAATACTTAGCAAATAAATTTCAATTTTTCAATGTCCAAACTAATGTGTTGTACTTAAAAAATTGGAGATAAAAAATTTAAAATAAAAATAATATTTATCAATAAAAATGAGAGGATCCTGTAATTATCGTCTTATTTGTGAATGATCGAGAACATTTTATTCAACATGAAAATATCTCAAACAATTCGATGTTCACATTATTCAATAGTTGGTGTAATGTCATGTATTTATTATGGTTCTATGGTTTAAATGACTTTTTTTATTTTTATAATTTATTTGAATTTTTTTATATTTTTATAAGTTATTATAAAGTTCTAAACATTTTTAATATGTTTTATTAATTTTATAACTTAATAGAATTTAATGAAAGTTTTATAATATTTATAAGTTTTTTATGAATTTTATAATTTTTTTGTAAGTTCTATAATTCAATAATTTTATAGAAATTTTAATATTTTTAATAATTTTTATGAGATAATATAATATTAGATTATAAATTGTATCATCTGATTTATTCATCAATTAATTGATTGATCCATTAATTAATTTTAACAATTAACATAATTAATAGAAAAACTTAATTGATTTTTTTGAGTAACAGCAAGGCTAAATTGGTGTGAATTTCATGCAATGACTAGATTTATTTTTTTTCATTTTTTCCTTAAGATACTTCTGTATCCATGCATTATATTTTTGTCAAACAAAGTTTTAATAATTGTTAAACAAGAAAAAACTAACTATTAATTGAAATAATAAACACTAGTTATTTGGAATTAGAATTTGAGGCTTATTAATTAAAGGAAAATGACTCAATCAATGTATGTTTAGTTCATATTATTTTTTTTTTTTAAAATTACTATTACTATTATTATTGCAATATAACCTGACAGCCTAAAAGTTTTTTTTTTTTTTTTTGGGTCAAGGACAGCCAAAAAGATTCTAAAAATAAAGAAGCCACCTAGTTTATTTTTAGAGTAAATGATGTGTTAAAACAAATAGTATTACCTTGTCCATCCACTAATTCAGAATATACTCATCGCAACATGATACCAATACAAAATTTGAATATAATATTAAGCCTTCTAAAACCATAAATAAACCGATCACATAATGAGCAGGAACACAGGCAGTACCAAGTTTTACCTCATAAAAGCAAGAAAAACAAACATGTATTTGCGTATACAACTTGTAGGACATCACCCCTTCCTGCTAAAGTGATGTAAAGAAGGCCTATTTGTCAGCAAAGATTTTTCATCCCATCCACTCTCCTCCCTTAAAACTGCTTCCTATCCACCGTATGCACCATTTCCCAGGGAACTCGAGTTAAGCTCATCTGTGTCCCCGGTGAGTGGACTTCCTGTAAGAAAATGTTCCCAAAAAGTGTCGTTAATTGCTGGAAGTTTAGGGCTTCCATCAAGCATTATCTCCATATCTTGACCTGCACAAGACTCGGCAGCTTCTATGGGCATTGTAGCATTCGATATGACTGACATTGGATCAAGATATTCGGCATTCCTGCTCTCAGGCCCAACAGTATTATCAGATACAAATCCTAGGATTTGAGGAACGCTACGGAAAATTGCATCTTTCTGTGATTTATGCACACTTGTCTCAGTTGTCAATTGAGCAGCAGCAGTTGACAGACTAGAGTCGGGAACCCCTGATTCTGCTTGCAGATATGACTGCCAAGAAGCTGGTGAGACTTCTGAAAGAGTCACTTCCGAAATCTCGCTGGAGGAGCTACTGCTGTGTAATGCACTGGAAGGAGGAGCGCCATGTTCCCGCCTCGGTGATGTGTTCACCTCCACCATCTGGTGCTCACTGAGTAAAGGCTGGAACTTTACAGTCTGCCCATTTGGAGATACGGCACCATTTTCACCAGTTAAATTTTCTTCATCCTGCCTATGGAGTCTCCTCTTCTTGTTTGCTCCAGTCAGTTGCCTGTTGCTATCATTTTGCTGCTGTAAAAGCTGGTTTAAGAAACCTGGAGTTTGCATGACCTTAGCAAGAAAAGACATCATTTGCTGCTGTCTCTGCTCCATCATCTGTACACGCTGGCCATAAGCTTGCAACTGGTTGTCCGTGGCTTGCTGCTGCTGCCTCAACCTAACAAGTTCCTGCATGAGAACATTCTTGTCTCTCTTAAGCCCTTCAACCTCCTCTTGAAGCCCAAACTTCCGTACATCAACGCAAGCTCCAATGGATGAGTTCTGTTGCTGATTACAATGGACATTAGCAGGCTTCCGCCTGCTGATAGCTTTCAAGGCATGTTTCTGACCTCTTAGGAATCCCTCATTAGCAAATTCCCAACGATCAGGGTCAACTTTCTTAAAACCCTATAGGAAAAAAATTAGGATAATCAAAGACATGAGTTATCGTGTTCACTTGCTAAACCGAATATAGCAAGTCTGCAATGCATAAAGCAGGATTGAAGTTTTATATCTAAGTGAATCACATATCATGCGCTCAGTCGAACCCCAATGCCCGACCATAATCGATTAGTAATTACAAGCACATATTTAAACCTGCAGATGACAAACACAATTTCAATTTCATGAGTTCTTCAGCTCAAGAAAAAGAAAAAAAAGTCAGAAAAGTTAAATATCTAACATTCACCCTCTCAATGAATAATTCCAAATTACAACCCATGACAGCAGCTTACAAATAACACTCTCTCCATCATGCTTTGCTTCACTTGTTAGTTGAGAAACATCTTAAGACATGAAACGAACTTCAAAAAAATAGGAATGAAGAAAAAGCTAATATGAATCAAGATTTGATTTGTCAGTATAGCTAGTCCGTCGGATTTTGTATCTTACTAGGAAGACCCTCAAAAGAAAATGTTAGCTTATGATGCAATTCCTCTAGACTCATTTCTTAAGTAAACAAGTATAGTTAAGGTCAAACAAGGCAAAAACAAAGAAGAAACAAATCAAATACAGAAAATATCATGGAATGCAAGATAAGTCTCCAGACTTCATAGCATATTATATGAAAAAAGAAAGTCGGTGAGGGTTTGGAACCTTTAGCCTTTAGGAACATGAGATCAATACAAATAACAATCATGAACAATATCACTAGACATTTCAGGCTTCAACTATTGACATAGATAGAAGAATGTATAAGAAACTTTTAACTAATTCAAATTCAACATATAAGACAAGTAGGAAAGAAAGGTGATTTCTAAACTAGCATCATCTAATATGATAGCAAAATCTGTCAAAATATATAAATAGGTGTATATATATGGATTCATGTTTTATGGAAATTAAGTGTAAATGTGTCTGTATACCAAATCAAGCTAGTAACTACTACAGGATTCCTATTGAAAAAAGAGAACTTAAGACACTAGAACTCATCAGCATTCCACCATGGCAGTAAGGTAGATAAGAATAAGTTCATAGCATTCAATTTAGAAATTCCATGTGCATCAGTCGCAATTCACAACCAACTAAAACAATGTTATATTTAGTTTAATTAACCAAATTTGTATCTTACGAATAAAATAGAGCCTAGAAGGGAGGAAGGGAAGATAGGGAGAAATAGAAATCAGTTCTTTCAGCTAGCCTTACTTCAAAATTTCCAAATTTAGCCTAATAGACAGCCAAATAAATAGAGTTTTATCAGCTCCTTGAACCCTTTTGGCCAAACTTAGGAAACATTAGGTTAGAGCCCCATACCATATACCCGAAAATTCAGTTTTTACTTATTATGTTTCATATCCATTCTTCCACATTTATGTTCAAGGGAAAATGAATTCAACCAATCATCCTCATGCCATTGAGAATCCTATAAAATATGAGGAACTCCAACAGCCAAGAGCTACTCGATTATCAAAGTTCAGAAAGCAGTAAAAATTGCAGTGGCAAATCCCTACTTCTAGATTTCATTAATATGACCATTCAATCAAACTCATATTCCATTTAATTCATCTTACACCATAAATTCATTATCCAACAACCATATCGGTTCTGAAAAACTCTCCTTCCACTCCATCACTGACTCAAAACTATTCAAAGGTGACTTCAGTCTCGCCTAATTTTTTTAAGGCAATATAAGTAAGACCAAATTTCCATACAACCCAAACTTTCCCAATAGTATATATAATAATATATTATTGGTGTAATGCTCGAATCCAAATAAACCTAAAGCTGAGGTCTCATTAGCCTCCATAAGTATAAAAAATTGAAACTTGCAACATTAAAAAAGAAAAGAAAAGTGAAAGAATATAAAATCGAAGAAATACCCACATAAGTATTAAGTTGTCTGACAAAGCTGGAGAAGTTATTGTGCTTAAAATACATGGGCAAAAGGTCCCTCGCAAACTCGGGCACTTTCCAGACAACGAAGCTGTTGTTATCACTACTCCACGATACGACCGAGTCGGTGGACGGATCGTCCACCACGTCGAAGGTTTTGCTCAGAAAAGGCGTCACCGTGTTGCCGTTGGCTGCGGTGTCCGCAGACGCGGCTGGTACCGAACCATGAAGAGTCTCCATTAGGGTTTTAATAATGAAAAAAGAGAGAAGGAGAAAAGGGTATTGGAAAAATCTGGTCACAGGATCAGATAGGGAGGAAAGTTGCCATGGGGGGTAGCTTAGATTGTGTAAGCACAGAGGAAGAGGAAAAGAAGGTAAAAGTAGGTGAGGAAATGGGGGAGAAAAGAAGAGAGTAAAGCGGAAGGAAAGGATTTTAGGTGCCTTTGATTTGATTGTTTGGAAGGTGGATGGTGACGAAAATGAAAACCAAAGAGAAGAGAACAGTAATGGAGACGGTGCAAATTTATATCACGAGAACAAGGTCAGGATAGGTCGATTTCTATAATTAATACTATAGGTTATATCAAACAACAAATTCTTCATTCTTGTTACCAAAATCTCTAAATAAAAAAAAAATTTCTTCGAGCGATTTGACTATCACCCGTCTTTTTCTTTTCTTATCAATTTTTTTTCTTTTTTTTTATTCACTTCGTGAATTGATTTTAAACATAATTTTATTGTTATCCTTTTTAATTTGGTAAATGTTTGATTTTTTTATTAATTTTTGTTCATAATTTTGAAATTATCATATTAAGTGTCTACAATCACTTCAGATATATCGTGCTTTAGTTGTTATAAAGTTAATTGTCAACATGTCATAATTTTTTATTAATGTTAAAGCTAAAGTCTTTATTGTGTTAATGGATATTGTCATTTCTCATCTACAACGAGTGTCTATTATTTTCTCTTTGAATTGTATGATTTTATTTATTGAATGAATTAATAAATTTACCTTTTAAAAATTTTTTATTTATTTATATTTTTAAAACTAGCGTGATTAATAGAATAATCAAACAGTAATACATGTATCTCAAACTAACATGTAAAAATCAATTCTTATCATGCGGATGAAAATTTTAATAAAATGACCAATTATTTTTTTAATATAATATGCAAAGATTAATTCACTCATTTTTTTATACAATGCTTAGAATTCTACATAATCCTCCTCTAATTCTTAAGTAAAAGAGCACATTCAAACACACATCTTTTTGTACGGGCAATAATACAAATACCAACTGAATTAATACCTAATAGACTAATTCACCCGAAAAGGTAAAATAAATTTCAATTTTTAATAAAATTACCAGAATATGTTGTAAATTTGAATAAATCACTATGTCCCATCAATTGTTTTTTGGGTTAACTTTGTGGGTAATGATCCCCACACTTGTATGTTTTTAGTGGTTTTCTTTTTCTTCATTTTGGTCTATTTCTTATTAAATTAAACATTTATTTTTTAAAATCTAACTTTTTTTTACATGGAAATCATCCTTATGGATTATGTTAAAACATGTTTTAAGTACTTTTATTCTTTCTACATTTAAATTTTAATTTTTTTAACGATTTTAATTTCTTTCGAATTTAAGAATACAATTAAAATTTTTAAAATAGTTTTAAAAAATTTATTAAATTTAGATTTATTGTAATAATTTTTTTATTATATGACTATTAAGTGATTATTTCTTTTATTTTAAAATATCATACTAGTGAATTTAATAAAAAATTTAACAGTGTTAAGAATTACACTTAAACTTTAAAATTGAAAAAGTAAAAAGATTAAATTCATGAAAAAGACTAAATTCTAAACATATAAAAAAATATAATGACTTGAAATATATTTTAACCAAAGCATGTAATCAATTTTAGCGAAAAGAATTGGCTAAATTTACAAAACAATGAACTACAAATTAAATTTACAAGTTAGTAATGAAATCATCAAAATATAAAATTTTAATAAATATTAAATAAATTAAAGATTTTATCATGCTTGTGGAGATTACATATTTAGGATAAAGAGGTATGTTTAAAAATCTCATTAAATAAATAATGAAAGATATGGTTTAAACTAATTAATAATAACACATGAAATATTTACAATAGTAAAATATAAAAAGAAATAGATTAAATTGTAATAAAAACAAATTTTAAACATATAAATATATTAGTTTAATAATACTAAATAAATACAATTGTTTATCATGGTTTTATCATTAATCTTATGTTGGTGTCGAGTTAACTTGTAACACTAACTCGATCAACAATATTATTTTTTTCAGTATCAAGGTGTCCTCCAAGTTTGCTTTATCGTATATGAAAATTAAAATACCCTAGAATAATATAATTTATTTTAAATACGAAAAGATATTTTCGTAATTTCTCTAACCGAGTTGGTGCTTAATTGACTATGACATCAATCCAGTAACAGATTTAAATAATAGTATAGATATAAAATTGATTGAGGTAATAAAATCTAAATGTATAAAAAATATTAAAATAAAATATTGGTTGAGTGCTAAATTTAATATTTTATTAATACAATTAGTATGAGTTAAAATATTATTATATGCATATTTTTATTGATTTTTAAATAGCAAGATTAAAATACCATCAAATAATATATCTTATTTTAAATATAAAAAAATTCATAATTTTCTTAATTGAGTTGATGTCAGATTAATTTGTGATATCAACTCAATTCAAATTTTAAATAATAGTATAAATAAAACAATTGGTCTCATATTCTTTTCATATATATATATATATTTTTGGTATAGATAAGAAATATAGAGAAAAAATTATCTAACATTTGTTTTAAAGTATATAGCTTTTTTTATATTTTTTTATTACATTATTCACATTTTATAGTTTAAAAAATAGAAAATAATTTTTGAAAAATTAATTACCAAGTGCGGGATTTTATTTTGTTTTCTCTACTCAAATAAATGAACAAATTATTCTCTGTACATTAGATCAAAGAACAAGTTGGTCCTTTATGTTAAAATTTTCATCTATTTTTATTGTTAAAAAATAGTATAACTGATCAAATAACCAAATGGTGACATGTGACATGTTATATATACCTCATGCTAATGTACATGAACCAGTTTTTAATTATAGAGATGAATGATAGTTTCAATAGAATGATTAATTTACTCTATATCTAACGTATATGAATTAATTTATTTTTTAAAATAAAAAATATAATATAATTTAATTCTTAATACAAAAATCTTTTTAAAAAAAAGAGTTTAATAATCATTTCAAGTGGTTATGTTGTTGGTCCCACCAACATTACCTTTTATTCTTTAAAACTAAATAACCAACTTCTATCTTCAAACTAAGTTTTCAACCTAAACGCAAAAGATAAGCTTTTAAAAATCAAGTTTTGATGGTGTAAAACTACAAAACTCTCCTCATTTATACAACCATATTATTTGCAAACATCATTTTTTCCACACACTAGTATTATATATTTTTTAAATTTTATATCTAATATCTTTCCATTTATAGATTATTTTAATATCTAAGATATTATTTATATATTCAAATTAAGTTTTACAAAATTTTATATTATTTATTTAAAATAATTAAAATTTATATTTCATATATCAAAATATTAATAAATTTAAATATTTTAACTTTTCATGATGTTAAAACACTTAAATTAGCATTTTTATTTCTTTTTCAAATATTTTTCATAATTTTATATTTAATATATTAAAATTTTTTTTGATGAATTACACTAACATAACAAAACTTGAACAACAAACGCAACTAATGTGATTCAAACCTAATACCTGAGATATTGAACACCCTTAACTATCAGGCCATCACATGAGTTCATATTAAAATTTATATTTAATATATCAAAAGCAATGACTTTTGTGCAGTTTTATTTCTTTTTTTCCATTTTTTTTCATAATTTTCTAAAAGAGAAGTCATCAGTTAACATATCAATCAAAACCCTCTATTTTAATTTGGTAATTGCAACCCACCAAATACTATACAGGCTTAGTTTACATTAATAATGTTAAGAGATTCTTGAAAGTTGCATAATGGAGTCAACTTAAACGCATAATTTCCTTCTCAAGTGACTGTAATTAATTAGGGTTTAAAAACCATCTATTCCGATCACTATATTTTCGAATTCTTTTTATCATTAAAAAAATGCAAAGTACGAAATAAAGGCATACTAATATCGATTATGAAATCAATAATGGAACCACAAACAGTACGCCATTGACATTACTTGGGGTATGAGTCAACACTACAACTAAAAGAGTTGGGAGAAAAAATCATGTATTCTATAATAAAGAAGGGATTAGAAATGTAGACGTATCTATAGACTAATCTCAAGTTAAACAACAAACAAACTGCAATCCTTTGTAACCCCCTTAACTGTTTACCTCTCAAGGATGCTTCAAAATTGTTCTTCAATAGGATTGGAAGATGCATTTCCTTCTGAAACAAAACTGTACTGCAAACTTCTCAAGAGATCAGCCAACATGCATGCAAATCAGGAAAAAGGAGAACACTATCTTACATCCCATCATGCCTGCAATGGCACAGCTGCAGTATTTGCATGAGTTGAGCTGTCCTTGACCTTCTTATGTGAGCGTGAATGGTCTCCAGATTTGTGAGATTTCCTCTTTTTCCCAGAGGCCTTTGGTTTCTGCTCTTCGGAAACTTGCTTTTGATCTTCTTCGGCATTATCTGTTAAAGGTGCATCTTCCATATTTTTCTCGGAATGTAATAAAGATTTGGTCTTCAAATCATCCTGAGTCGCGGGTTCAATAACAGACATTCGAAGAAGAGTGTAGTCCAACAGAAATGTGCTTCTTATAAGCCTGTCTATCCTGCTGAAATGTCTCTGAGAATATGGGATAAGACCTTCAAGTAGTTCACTAATGCCTTTTATCTGCAACATAGTTTATTCAAGCACAAATTCAGCGGGTAAAAAGCTCAAATATCAAACAAAATGAACACCTAACCTTCAATCAACCAAGCAGAAAACCTAAAACAATGGTTTAGGTTTTTGCTATTACTTCTTTAAAGAATGTTTTGATACTAGGAGAAAAAAGCGCATTTAGATGCAGAAATAAAAATTTTGAAAGAGATTGAACACTAATATTCAACTTCCATAATAATCAATAAACCAGTAAATATGAACTTCATTTGAAACAATTTTAGTAAACTATTATTATGAACATCAATAGACCGTTTGATCTTTAGTAATATATGATTCAACCATTCATTTGTTTTCCGTTTAACAATTTTCATAGAAAAAAACAAATGTCAAAGAAACAATGACCAAATGGAAACCTAAACCATTTTTAAATTTGTAGTAAGCTATATGATAATGGTTTTTACTTAATCTTTTGCTTCAAAGTTAGGGTTGGGACTTGTAAAATATAATGGGTTATCCAAAGCCACATGCATCTTCCCTGCAGCCAAATGAGGCAATTAACATCAACTGAATATTACAATAGAATACCTCGATAATCTCTGTCGGAGGAAGAATGTTGAAAGCTCGGAAAAGAACAGACTGGGCAACATGACACAGCTTTGGCTTTGTGTTCCATTCTCGTATATACTCAAAAAGTAGAAGAAATTCTTCTTTGCCAAGGGCATGAAGGGCTTTGTCTATATGGTCCCCAGCTTCTCCCTTCCTATACCACGTTCTGCTATGAGAAAATGTTCTGCTTACTCAGAAAACAGATATGACTAGGCAACACTAACCTGCAAAGCTCAGAAAACAGCTCAAAAAGTTTACGAGGCCTCCTAAGCTCCAAAGCAATTTGTATTGCCTTTGTGTACTCAGCATCTAACAGTGCGTTTTCTAATTCTTGCCCTCTCAAAACCCCTTCTTCCTGTGTCAGAATGGAAAAACATATTTAAAACTTTTTGTGCAACTAATACATAAACAACAAGATGTAATGAAGGAATAGAAGCCCTCATCATATCAGTCAAAATTGATAAACAACAATGTTAGGATCCTACGAAAAGCTAACTTTCACGAAAGGTCTTATTCCAAGCTCCAAGTACTTTCACAAAGCCCGAGGAGTTACTCAAAAGTGGGAAGGAAAATAGAAAGATCAGTATTCGGGCTTGAACAAGGTCATGTATCCAAGATAAAGTAAATTTTATCCGTTTCATTTCATAGTCTGGTTAAAACAAGTTGAGGAAAGAACAGTATTTAGGAGGCCCTAGAAATGTTTTAACTCTTATTTCCTTCTAATCCGCAGCTTCAGTTTCTCTTAAGAAAGGGTTAATCACTTTTTAGGGCCTGAACTTGGCAACTTTTCCCACATTGGGACCTGAACTTTTTTTTGGTCCAGGTTAGGCCCTGAACTTGGCAATTGTTGCTACATTAGGGCTTGAACTTTTTTTTATCCAAGTTAGTCCTTGAAAACCCTAGAGTTCAATCCCCCGTGAAAGAACAATTGCCAAGTTCAAGGCCTAACTTGAACTGAAAAAAAGTTTAGTCCCAATGTGAGAAAAGTTGCCAAGTTCGGACCCCAAATAGTAATTTAACCCCTTAAGAAAACATATCAGTCTTGCAGAAAACCTTTACTTTTTTATTTGTAACAGCATATTCCAGGTATCTTACAAAAATTCAAGAATCAACATTGAAACATATTTGCAACAAGTAACTCAGTCACTTAGCATATCCAAGGGCCTAGTATTAAATTTGTCCCATTCTATATTCCAATATGCTTCAAGGGGAAATAATATCTCGGTACAAAACGTATAGAGGACACACCTCTTTACGAAAAGCTTCCTCTTTCTCAGCAGCAGTTGAATCATGCCACAGATTGATCACTGCATCACTGCCACCTGTTGCTAACATTTCTGTCTTTTTCCCAACCGCCAATGCCCAAACCTGCACACCAAATTTTATCATAAAAAGAATTAATACCAAACAGCACAATAAGTCCTTAAAAATCTATCAATGGTATACCTTCGTATTTCCCACAGAATCCTGTCAAATCTATGAAAAGAAAGTAACCCAAACATTAAAAGAATTAAAGAATAACTCAACACCTTGTCCTCATGCTGATCATAGGTAGCGATGCATTCATTTGTTTTGATTGTCCACAGCTTAACCAACCCATCAGCACCTGAATGATGAATTGCATGCTAAATGTCACCAAAACATTAAAATGGAAGAAAATCCTAATGAGTGTAGAGAAAGAAGTTATTACCACATGATACAAACTGGGTCCCACGTGTAAGAAATGATGCTCTTAATACACTTGATGTATGCCCTTCAAACGTTTTCAGGCATGAACCATCAGCTATAGCCCATATCTTTACAGTCTTGTCACCTGATGCCGTTATTACACATTGATCAACAGGTGAAAACTCTACACACCAGATCCCTCGTTTATGCCCTGTAAACTTAACCACAAGTACCAGTTCTGGAAGCCTCCAAACACAAGCAGTGCGATCCTAACAGCCAGAAAAACATATTTAACCTTTTAAAATTATCTTTGGAATCATAAAAGCATGTGTCCAATACAATATATGTAGTTTCGGCATCCCCTATAAAAGGAATAAATCAACAATACCATAACAAAATAGGATGTTGATTAAGATGTATTGCCTACTAACCTGCGAACCACTACACACTAAACTGTCATTTGGTGCAACAGCAAGAGAATTTATATCTTTATCATGTGCTGCTACAACTGCCTTTGCTTTTAAACTAATAGGCTCTTCAATATCATCAG
Organism: Gossypium anomalum; assembly: GCA_025698475.1. Lineage (NCBI taxonomy): Eukaryota > Viridiplantae > Streptophyta > Magnoliopsida > Malvales > Malvaceae > Gossypium > Gossypium anomalum. Next base: position 82,067,605 of record CM046968.1, read on the forward strand.
AGAGTCCATCAAAGTTCCAAACCTTAATGGTACGATCACTGAAGAAGATGGTACACGTGTAAGAATATAAGATCATTATCACCCAAAAAGGAAAAGAGAATAAAATCAGTAAAGCTGCAATCTTAGCAACAATTTACAACCATAAATTCTTATATCAGGAAAAGTACTGAATTGAGGCACTCCAGAATATAAAGATATAACATAAGCAAAAAATAAATATGTCATAGAAGCACTCCAGAATTTATCTCCATTCATTATCTAGAAATGTTTTTCTTTATGTTTCCTGTTCTACTTTAGTTAAGGGTACTAACTATGTTTTATTTTTTCTTTGGTATACGACTAGCAGGTGCTCTTTTTTAATGAGTTTGAATGGCAAGGATTAGAGGGGGCTTATTTGCATCCAACAGTTATGATTAAAAGCTTCTATACTTATGTTTTCCTTTTATTGTTTCTACTTCCGCACAGCATAAGGTTACATGCATAAAACATAAAAGATAAAGGACAAAACAAGTATTTTTTAAAGCGCCAAATTAAAACAATCAATCCAAAATTCTAACCAAATATGACCCCATCATGTAGCATAACTTACAAAAATACAAGGTCCAAGATGCATCGTGAACTTATTTTCTTTATTGTCATCTAAAATACTGCAGCCACTAAGTTAAAACAAGATCTAATGTCATGCTACCAAGCATAATTGGCAGACAGTTTTGAAGGCATAATGCACTGTGTATCATAAGTCAAGTCAACTACAATCCAAAACCTAATTTCATTTGTCAAGTCAAGGAACAATAAGCACTGTTAGATCACATAAGAGAAGATTAAATCTTAGCACTTCACTCCCACCAAAAATATAGAATGAAAATAATCAGCAATTAAGCATCATGTTATTTGACAAACTCATATGTGGTAAAAGTAAATTGCATCTCCAAATAGACAAGGCTTCCCAAGATAAGTGCTCACCTACTGCCACTGACAAAAAAATCTCGGCACTTCTTGGAAAAAGCAACAGCTCCAACCGCTCCCATGTGACCTATGCCAAGTCCTATGCAACACCTTCTTTGTGATTCCCACAACCTTACCTATAAAAAGAAAATGTAGATGAAGAAAAATAAGTCAAACTTATTAGCAATGTCAGAACCACTAACATAGGCAAAACTTAGCAGCAAGCTTATATGCACAAGTCAGAAAGCAGAAAAAACGTACACTATTGTCCTTACTCCCAGTTAGAATAAGTCTTCTCCCATTACTTGACATAGATGTATCAAGGCATAGAATAGTATCAGTATGACCAGCTAATACATAGGAACATGACATGGAGGAAAGGTCATACACTCGAACCTGCATATGAGTAAATTAATACAAATTAGACATTTACACTTTCATCTGCATAAATTCGTAGGCATCAAGTGTCTGTAAAGTTATATAGGCACACAGCAAACCCCTTGAAGGAGAAACACGTTAACAAAATCAATCCCGATAAGAAACTCCAGCAGAGATCAATCAAATATTACTGGGTACAGAAGAAGGAAAAGGGCCAACAAGGAGCACAATTAAATCCAAAATTGAAATCAAGCCAACAATTGAATCATTAAACATCGAGATAACTAATTCCTGTGTAGCACTATGTCAAAATGCACCACCAGCAAGCTTACTACAGCACCTGTTCAAGATTTGTAGCAACAGCTAGATATTGTTCCTCTTCATCAAGAAACTTCATATCCACAATTTCATCGTTGAAACCCACAAGTCTTTTGGTCAATTTTAAAGACCACTTTTCTTCTAGATACTCCGCTGGAGAATAAAAGAGAAACTGCTGATCAGCTGTCACACAAAGCAATCCCTGATCCAAGGGCAGCATAACAGCACTAGTGAAACCCCTTGTTGAATCTTCATCCTCGGCTGAGCTAACGGTAACATCTGAGGACTTTTGCTCATACAAGCAAACTGCACTGTCAAAGTAAATGATAAAAATAAGATTTATTTAGTATATATAAATGCAAAGACAAGTATCTTCATAGGGGATACCAAAAGAATCACAAACGAAAATAAAAAATTTTATTTTGCACATGTTAAATTGAAGACATGTATCCTCAGCAACATGACCAAATACAATCAAATGGACATCTATTTCATCAACCTAGAATTTTTTTTAAAAGGAAGTACAATAATAATTCCATTTTATTACCCTTCAGAGGTCCAGATGCGTACAATTCCACGTTCACCAGCTGTGATAAAATAAATTCCAGTTGATCTGCTTTTCTTCTTTCCACTTTGCTGGAGGAATGCACCCAGAGACGAGGCAAACTGACTCCCAGAATAAACTATACACACAGCTTCAAGCACCTCATAAGTAGGTATTGTACTCTTGCATCTATAGTCATGAAGGTCCCATAAATTTACAACCTGAGATGATAAAGAAAAGCTTTCTGGTTGAAAATTCGTTAATACAGTTGAATGCTTTTTGGTTGAAAATTTGATAATACAGTTGAATTGCTACAAATGATTGGTCAACTTTCTTCGGTTTAGAAGAAAAATGCGGCATACACTCCAATAAAACATAACATAAAGCAAAGCACCCAAGAACTTAGGCCAATGTAAACACAAATTCCTAGATGAACAAAGCATTAGCAAGATACTCCAAAATATTATGGTAAAGACTAGTGAGGCATCAGACCGAAGAAGAAACTTTATAAGGTTAAAAGAAACAATTGAAGGGATAAAAATATAGAAAAATAAAAAAATATAATAGTAAAGAATTTAGGCAAATGTAAACACAAATCCCTAGAAGTAAAAAGAATTAGGAAAATACTCCAAAATACTATAGTAAAGACTAGAGAGACATCAGACTGAAGAAGAAACTTGACAAGGTTAAAAGAAACAATTGAAGGGATAAAAATATAAAAGAATAAAAAACCACGAGTTAAAATAATCTAAAAGGTTTGCAAAAAGCATTAAAGCTGTCAAAAGTCTTCGTGGCATTTACAGGAAATTCTCACTGTTTAGTAGTGTTACTATATGCATACTTTGGCAAAAAATCACAACTACAAAAAGATTGACTAGAAATATTTATTTTTAAATCTGTATAATAGACGCTTTAATTATATCAAGATCAAAGGAACTTTGCCCCTACCTTATCTCTTCCAGCACTTAGCAACGTCCATCCATCTTCTGACACTGCCATAGAAGAAACTGCTGAGAAATGTTTTTCTAGCACTGCAACACACTTCTTTGCTAGAAGATCCCAGACTCGTACAGCAGTGTCATCGCTTCCAGAGAAGAGCTACAGGAACAAGGAAAAAGGCTCAGACAGATTACATTTAAAAGCATAAAGCAATTGCTAGCAAAAGGGTTAAAAAGAAAAAAAGGCAGTCTAAATAGACTGAGGTGCTACTTACAAGGCTTTTATTTACATCAGGATGAAACATAATACTAGTCACAACACCTTTATGACCTTTAAAGTAATGAGTGCAGAAACCACCATCAACATCCCAAACAAGAACTTTCCTATCAGCTCCTGAAGTTGCAAGCAGTCCACCAGAGCCATGGCAAGCCATACCCATTACCGGACCATCATGCCCCTACTCAAAGATAAATATTAAAATAAAAATAAGGACAAAAGCTCTGCCAAGTTTGTTAACATAACAACAATAACTATAAATTAATACTAATATAAAACTTATGTCATACATTTAACAACCACTTTGTGTTTCCCCCTCAATGTGAAATCAGTGATTTGGATCATAAATTGTCATTGTACCTAAGCTAGGGAAAAATTGAGATCCATTCTGATGTGACACTCTTCTTCACTTGAAAAAAAAAAGTTTCAAAGGTATTCAAGTAAAAAGAAATGTATATATTCCAATGGACATGCTTAGCGTATCTTTTAAGACCAATTCATTGAAATTGATGTTGGTTACAAGACCCGCTAAATTGAACTTGGTAAGTCATTATAACAGTTAGCGCTTCATTATAATATGACTGAAAAATATGAACTTTATAAGTCATGCGATTTTAAAGAAATCATTATAATAATTAATGCTTCATTCCATTGTTACTTTTGCTACTGACTTTTTCTATGCAGTTTAATTGAACTAATTTAAAATAACTCATTTCTACTTACCTCATTTAAGCAAAACCATGCTAAACTTTCGATCCTAGCAAAATTATAATGGTACATTTTTAATTCTTCAAAGAAATAATTTGCTTTAACACCAAATCCCACCTTTTGGCTTCATAGTTGTAGAGCCAAAGAACAAGTTTAAATTCTTCATAACATTATTTAGGAAAACAAAAGCAAACAAATAAATAAAGGCTGACCTTCCAAGAGCGCAGGCATTTGAAAGTATCCAAGTCCCAGACCTTAATTTGCCTGCTATGTCCAGCAGAGAATAACAACTTATCATTGGGACTTAAAGCCAATGCCGTGATGGTACCGGACTCAGCCTCGATGGTAAATTTCGTGGAGGCATTTGATGAATCCACAATCTTTATGGATTCACCGCACGCACAAGCAATGAAAGAACCATCTGATGAGACCACAAATGGGCCGCCACTATAAAACTGTTGCAGCGACTGAGAGCAGCGATAGTTCTTTTTTAATGTTGCTGACGCCATTTTTTCTCTTCTCTACTTTTCTGAAAGGTGAGAAAAGGGATTTAATGATTTCTTTTAGCAGAGTTTCAAATAGCAGTGGCGTATCAGTGCCACAGCCGCTATTTCGTGGTAGCAGCACCTTCTGCCACCGCAAAGAAACCACAATAGCGGTTTCACATCAATAGCAGAGGATAGTGACCGCAAATAGCAGTGTAACAGAAAACAGCAGCGACAACGGTCCGCTATTTCCTCTAAACCGATAGCTTAAAATAATAATAAAAAAAACCTTCTTCTCAACAAAGTAAAGGGATAGAGTATAGATGAGACAAAGTAGCAAGCAGAAGGATTGAAAACAGAAAATCAAATATAGCAAAGTAATGCAAATAACTCAAAATCCCATGACTCATGCACAATATTAACTTAAGTTTAGGGTTTCAAAATTACCTTATTTGTTTTCCTGGCCAGTCGGCAACTTGAAGCCAAGAGAAGGCTTGGGTCAGGGACCGGAAGGGAGGGAGAGGCTTGTTTGGCGGCGGGTATGTGAGAAAGAAGGGAGCTTGGAGCGGGTCGAGAATGGTTAAAACGAAATTTTAGAAAACCTTTCTAATCGATGATTGGATTAATTGCATCAGAACTCCTCATATTACTGCTTAAATTCTAAATTATCTTCAAACTTCAAAATATTTTAATTAAATCATCTGAGTATCATACCGTATGAATCAAGCCCTTTTGGTAAGAGTTTATGTACTTACTACTCGAATAATATTTGGAGTTTGGATATAAGCCTTCTTAAATTTTAATCACATTATCTATTCAAACTAGCATTAAACTAATAGAATAACTTACTTCATACAATATTTATATTTTAAAAACTCAATTAAAACTATTTAAAATTTAGTGATGAATTAAATAACCTATATCATAGTAATGCTACATAATTTTATTTGGATTAAATATTAAAAATTCTAGTATGATTATGTCTAAATAGTTAGATATTATGTATTAATTTATGATTTTATATCACAATGCCAGTGATATTTTTAATTTTATATTTATATTATTTTCTTTGTTACATTATTTTGTTATAATTCAATAACAATGAGAAATATTTTATATTTTAATATATATTTACATTTAATAATACGAAATGCTCATCATTTCTTTGTGTGTCAAGAAAATGACAAATTTTAATGAGTAAAAAAGTATACATGGCATGGCAGATGAAATTTTAATATTTAAAAAATTATTTTTTTAAAAAATTAGACATTAAAAATACATGTATTAAATCAATTGAGTCTTAATTTAATAGATATGAGTATTATTGTTAATGTAGAAATATTATATTCGAATGTATTAAAGCGCATTATAAATAGTATTAGACATTGTGTAAAATGTAGTAGATATAAGCTGAAATTGTTGGGTCATTAAAACTCTTATATTGACTAATTACTTTGTTGGATATTTGCAGTGGAAGAAAGCCCTTTAGGATGTGTACCGGCCCATGAAAATTGGACAGTCAATGAGCTCATAAAATAAGCCCATGCAGGGCCACATTGAATTACGTGGGAGCTAAAACAAGAATTAGGTTGTGTATATTCACTAATAATAAATTTATTAGAAATTTAATTACTTCACGAGTAATTCCAATGTTTAATATATCAAAAACAATTACTTTCTTTACGATTCTATGATAAAAGATGGGAAAAGTTGATAAGGTGGAAAGTTAAAAAGATTTTAAAGATAAATTTAATCTTATTTTATTTTGATTTAGGGTCTTAATCTATTAATTGTAAATAAAATAAAGATTATTATCTCATTTTCTCTACCAACTAGGGGTGACAATTGAGCAAGGCGGGGGTTAATATTGCTAAATCCATCACCCCTCTACAGTTAGCATACTCTGCTCCACCGTTCACTCTACTTTATTATGGATGTAAAATCTTGAAAATCAGTATCATCTCTATTGGATACATCCATCCTCACCCCACCTCACCCCTATCCGGCATTCACTCCACTTCAATTTAATTTTTACTATTTATCTTTAATATTTTTTTTAGGTCGAGTAAATATTCAAACATAATTGTCTAAAAGATATTTAAATATAATATATGTTACTTTTTTTTCTATATTACATTATTACATTTTTACTATTTTAATAGTTTATATTTATACAAATATAATATGGTAATTTCATATATTGGAGCGGGCACTATTCCAAAGAAAAAAAACTTGTCCCTATTACTAACTCTCGTGTTATTTCAATGGATTTTTTGAAAGTATTTTTTCTAATTTTATTTTCGATATGCATATTTAATCGTCTATATAGTATATTGGTTATGTATTATATTTATTTCTTATTGTTTTCCTTTATTTCCCTTTTGATATATTGATTGAAATTTCAATTGCATTACAACATTCATTCCAAAATCAATTTTACATATATGCATTGTTATATTTAAAAAATATATGCAAAATAAATTTGAAATAATTTTATTTTTAATTAAAATAAAAAATTTAAAATTTATTTTAAAATATTTAATCGAAAGATTTATTATTGATAACATGAATATTATTTTTATTTAATAAGGGTAAATTTATAAATTATGATTATATGAAAAGTAATAAGTATTAAGAGATGTGTGTGGATGTTTTGGTTTGAAGTTTTTAAACACAAGTTTCATAAAACATTTTCTATGTTCTTAGTTTCGTCAAAAAAAATCCAAATCCAAAATATTGGAGATCCCATCAGTTCCATCGTTGGCCGAATGCATATCATTAGGTCTCTTTTCCTTCTTCTCTAATCCAAATCCCTTTCGTGTACAAATCTAAACGATGCAAGGGCAGCTACCCAATCTTATCTTGGAGAGCTGTCACTTATGTAGGGCATCTACAAGTAATTTGCTTTTGATGGAAATCCTTGTTTTCTTTTTATTTAAATATTGGAGGCGTTGAATTTGATTTTGATATAATTTAAGATTTTATTATGTTAGAAAATATATTTATATTTAAATAGCAAAACAATATTAAAATTAAAAAATACAAATATCATAGCAGCGTTTTATAAACTTTTCTTAAAAGAGAGAAGAAAAAAAGTCATTGAAATTAAGCTAATTTAATATACTCGAGTATTCTCATTCGACAAGTGAAAAGCATAACTGGATTAAAATCCTCAATTATATATGGATACATATGTGTAATTTATAATGTTATTATAAAGTGTGATACAAAATTAAGTGATTAATTATGTTATAAGTATCATAGGTATTAAAGTGTTATGAAAATAATATGTAGATTTCATAAGTTGAATTTATAATTTGATGAGAGGCCAAATCATAAATACCCAAAATTAATTTAATAATCAGATATTTAAAGTAGTAGTGGTCCCTAATAAATAGGTTATCTCATATATCTTTTCTATCCACATCACAGAGTTATACAAAAAGAGAAATCTATTTTCTTGAAAGATAAAAAAAAAAAATTTATGGATAATCTCCAACAATGGATTCAAATACGCTTCTGCATCTAATAGTTTGCTACGATTAAATATTTATGTCAACAATGATACAGAATTTGATTTTAAGTTTGGTTAAATTTTGGTTTTGTATTTTGCTGTAAAAATTTGAAAATCGTAGCGCTCTGAAATTTTAGTTTTTGACCTTTGATTATTTTGGGAATTTTAAATTTGAATATTGAAACTTAGTTGAAGCAATGAGTTGCCAAAATGACATCTGTTGTTCAAAATATTTTGTTTTAAAATATAAAAAGGTTGTGTGCAAGTACCTTAAGCTACGTTAATATTGACCAACCCAAAGGAAAGTTAATATTTAACAAAATTACATGTGCAACTGTGGTAATAAACATGTGACAATTGTTCAGTATTACATGTGAATAATAAATTGGCCCAAGGAAGATTTATTGTTTAACTTGTTTTTTATTGTCAGTCTTTGATTACTATAATAAAATATCATTTATAAGTTAATATTTTTGTCCAAAGATGAAATTACGATAAATACTTTAAAATAAATAAATTCAGATTTTTAGTTTTGGGTTTTAATTAAGTGTGTCTAATATTTTAAATAGATTTTGAACAAACTGCCATCAAAGTGACTTCTTTTACGTAGATTGGTTTGTTTAAAATATCAAAAAGTTTTTTTTAACGAAAATATCAAGATGATTATATGTACTTTTGATTCATACGTTTATGAATTGACCCAAAGGCAAATCAATATTTGGCAAAATTTCAATGACATCTATGATGATAAATGTGTGACAATTATAAGGTACTCTATGTGAATAATATGTTAGTCCAAAGATTAATTTATTGTTTGGTTAATTTATTGTCAATGTTTACTTGCTACAACAATAGTATCACTTATTATTAATATTATTGTCCAAATACTTGATATTGATGTCGTATTTGGTGTATTGAGATGGAATTAACCATTATTTTGAATGTATTGTTTACTTATAAATATTGATGTGAACTTGTTTTTACTTATTTATTTTGTTTTATACTCAGCTAGTTCATCTTCTGCTACCACAATATCTGCTAATATCAATCCTATGCGCATGCTTAATTGGACCGATTTCAATAAATGAAAAAGGCACTTAATTATAGTGTATGGTTGTATGGACATAGACCTTGCACTAAGGGAAGAACAAGTTGCACCTCTCACTGCGTCAAGCATCTCTGATGCTGAAAGGGATTTTGAGAGTTGGGATCATTCAAACCACTTGAGTCTAATGATCATGAAGCACAATATTTCAAGAGCCTTTAGAGGCACAAAATTTGAAGAGATTACTCAAACTAAGAGTTTTCTTGACGAAATTGAGAAACGCTTTGTCAAAAATTATAAGGTTGAGATGACATCACTTCTGGCTTCTTTGATGTCTATAAATTATAAAGGTCAAAGATATGTGAGGAAGTACATTATGAAGATGTTTTGTATTGCTTCAAGACTTAAGACACTTAAGATCGAGCTTTCTGGGGAATTACGTGTTCTTATGATTTTGGTATTTCTTCCTACACAATTTAACCAATTTAAACTTAGTTACATCTGTCAAAATGAGAAATGGACTCCTTTCTAATGAGTTCATTTCTCATTGTGTGCAAGAGGAAGCAAGGTTGAAACATGATAAGTTTGAAAGTGCTCATTTGGTCAGTGACTCTAAAAACAGCAGCTTACATTCTAAATAGAGTACCCATTAAAGCAACTGCAAAAAAACAAGTTACGAGCTTTGGACAAGTTAAAAACATAACCTAAAACACTTTCACATTTGGGGATGTCCAGCTGAGGCAAGGCTTTACAGGCCAAATGAAAGAAATTTGACTCTAAAATAGTGAGTATCTACTTTATTGGTTATTATGAGCGGTCTAGGGGCTATAAGTTTTATGATCCCACAATTAAGAATATTTTTGAGACGAGAACTGCAATATTTTTTGATGATGTTGAGTTTGGAGGAAGAAATAAGGTTAGAAACATTGCTTTTGAGGAGGAATTGTATTCTAACTCATTTCCTGCTTTCACTTTTAACAATGTTCAAGTTCTCATACCTAATTATCAAGAAATGAATCTAGAACCTTAACAAGACAATATTGAACAACTCTCTATTTAATATGAGGTAATTGTTCTAGAGGAATAAACTCAACAACCTTAAAAATAAGTGCCATTAAAATGGTGCTCCCATTCGACATATGAGAAAGATAACTGTCAATTACAAGTATATTATCTCTTAATTTGCTACACTTCAGCAATGATGTGGGACGGAACTTGACTATTACATACCAACCTTATTAATTAGAAGAGCGTTTTCACATTGTTCTTCCACCTTTTGATATTAAGAAATTTAAAAATGGTTGGTCTAGACAACCCTTACTACTTACAATATATAAGTTCATACATTGTTAACGAAGGACATTAAAATACTTCATTAATAAATAAAATTTTATTATATTATTAAAATAAAATAAAAAATTTATTTGATTCACCAACAATACAGAAATCAAAAGTGAATATTCGAGAGGACTCTACTATAGGGATTTGATCAAATTAGTCTCTCTATTATTTAAAAGAAATCAAATAAGGTAAAATCAGAATAGAATTAACATTTATTATTTCAAAAATATAATTCACGGTTTAACAAAGTTAACATTTTTAAGGTTTGGGTAAATTACACCATTAGTCACTAAACTATGAATAAGTTTTCATTTCACTCAACTAAAAAGAGTTACAATTTGATTAGTAAAATTTTCAAAATTGTTTTTTCTGTCATCTGATCGTTAAGTGACACTTTTTTAGTCTTTAGTTTTTATAATTGTTGTCAATTTGACCTTGATTATATCTAAAATGATAAAAAATGAAATTCATTTTTAAAAAATTAGAAATTCTAAAAAATATATAAAAAGTAGATAAAAAATCAAAAATAAAGTGAGAGAAAATAAGGAAAAAATATTTTTAAACCCTTTAAATTTTCTTACAATTTGAGTTTTGAAAAGTAATTTAAATGAATTGAGTTTGAAAAAAGTTTTAGTATATCATGTAATCTTTGCTAAAAAAGGGCACCAAAATTGATTTTACAAGATTTGTACACTACAGGAAAACAGGGCTTTAGCGGCTTTTTATCAAAAAACGCCACAAAAATTGTAAAACATAGAGCAATAGTGGCGTTTTACCAAAAATGCTGCTAAAAACAGAGCAATAGCGGCGTTTTTTGTTAAAACACCGCTAAAAACCAGAGCATTAGCGGCGCTTTTGGTAAAACGCCGCTAAAAACAGAGCAATAGCGGCGCTTTTGGTAAACGCCGTTAAAAACCAGAACATTAGCTGCGCTTTTGATAAAGCGCCGCTAAAAACCAGAGCATTAGCGGCGCTTTTGGTAAAACGCCGCTAAAACCGAAGCATTAGTGGCGCTTTTGGTAAAACGCCGCTAAAATTTATATAACCGCTAAAAACCTAAACCCCCCAAAAAATCATAAACACTAATCTATAATCCTTAAAACACTAAACTCCTAAACCTTAAAAAATCTTAAACCCTAAACTATAACCCCTAAAATACTAAACCCCCCAAAACATCACATGGATGTTGATGTACATTATATGTTAAATATTTTCTTATATAATTGTAAAAGAGATAGTATTAATTTTAAAATATTGAATTAATTATCATTATAGTTTAAGGTTTATGATTTAAGGCATATGGTTAAGGGTTTAAGGTTTACGAGTTACTATTTTAAGTTTTATGGATTATGGGTTTAGGGATTATGGTTTAAGGGTTAGGGGTTTAGGATTAAGAGTTTATATTTTAGGATTTAGGATTTAGGGTCTAGGGATTAAGGATTAAGAGTTTAGGGTTTAGTTTATATTTTAAAGATTTTTGGTATCTGAGTAACTGTTTTTTAATTTATATGTTAAATATTTTCTTATATAATTGTAAAAGAGATAATATTAATTTTAAAATATTGAATTAATTATCATTATAGTTTAGGTTTTACGGTATTTGGTTAAGGGTTTAATGTTTATGAGTTACTATTTTAAGGTTTATGAATTATGGGTTTAAGGATTATGGTTTATGGTTTAAGGGCTGGGGTTTAAGACTTAGGGGTTAGAGGTTTAGCTGATTTCTTTAGAGGTATAGAACTTGACTTTAAAATATTACAAATTTAGTTTTGGTATACTAATTTGGTTTCGAGAAATGTTGAAGCAACATGTAATGTTTTTATTTTAAAAATTTGTTATTGGATTCTATTGAATATCAATTTTCTTTATTTCCCATGCATATTAGTTCTCACCAACAACATTTTCGATATTTTATTTTTCTAGAATTTCTATACAGAATTTTTTATAATTTCTATATAGAATTAGATTCAAATTGATAGAAATATAAAGTTCGAGGATTAAAATTGTTATTATACTAACAAAAAAGTGCCACATAATAGTTGGGTGACTAGATTTTTTTAAAACTTTAGTGATCAAATGTAATTTTTTTTAGTTACGTAATCAAAATGAAAACTTACCCATAATTTAGTGACTAATCGTATAGTTTTCCTTTAAAGTTTTTTATGGTTTTGCAAATGAAATATTTTGTTTGGAATTGAACTGCGATTAAAAAATAATAATTTTCAAACATTTTTATATAATAAATTTTAATTCTATTACAATTTAGACTTATTTGAATTTTTTTAATAGAATAGAGGACAAAATTTATCTATACAATGATAAAGGGACTAAATTGATTAAATTCTTATAATACAAGGACCTCTCAACTACTTTAACCCATAATCAAATATAAAAGATGAATTTCTAGTTATTTCCCATCCATTACCCGCCAATAGCATTCGTGATTGAAACTCAGTACTCCTCGCGAGTCGATAGAAGACAACAAAATCTCTAGACAAATATCTCTCTTTGCCCCCATGGCTCTCTTCTCTGCTTCAGTCTTTACCCATCCACTCGCCATCTCCACTCTCACGCGCCGCCCTTTAGGTGTTTCTCTCCGCTACCACCGTCTTCATCATCATCGTTCCCCTACTTTTGCTACTTTAAGCTCCTCTTCTTCTCAACCGCCCTCATCAACAGCAGTAACTCCTCCTCTTCCTACTTCAGCCGGCGAAAATACTTTGTCGTCTCAAGCTCATCAACACCCAAACCCAGGCAGCTTTAACTATGCGTTAGCCAATCCTAAAGGCGACTCATTACTTGGTATTGCTCGCTCCACCGAGTCCAACATCGAAAAGGTATTTATTTAACTTCAGTGTTTGCCCTCTTTCGTTTTTTTTTTTAAGAAAGTTCAGCTCTTAACCCGTATCCTCAATTCTGTTTGAATTTCCCCCTGTTAACATAAATTGTTTTTTTTCCCGAAGCTTATGCTATAGTTCGTGATCTACAGATAATCTTTGACTTCCGTTTCTTAGCACTTTTTGCCGTTGGAGGTTCGTTGGCCGGTTCACTGTTATGCTTTCTAAATGTACTTTCTAATTCCCAGCATCAGCAAATAATTTGTTCTTGTTTTAAAGCTAAAAACATGTTTTGTGTAACTGATAATATATATTAATGTAATATTAGTGAGATTTTGCAGGGTTGCGTTTACATTTTTGAAGCTTACAAGGTCTATTGGACAAGCTGTGTTAAAGGGATTCACACAGGGAATATGGTTTTACGATTGGTTGAAGCCATTGGTAACTTCTTCTAAAACTTAATTGAAACCATTTACATATTTAATCCTTGCTTAATCATATATCAGCATTCTTTGATTTGAGTACCTTTATTTCAACTTACATATTTATTGATTTGGAAGCTAAGTTTCAAATTGTAAATGAAAAACAATATAGGAATTTCTGCAAAAAGGAAGTGATCTATGTTAATCAATGTGTATGAATGTTGCAGATGTTTATCTTGCTGGAACAGTGATGTTAATATTTGGTATGGGATTGTATGGATTATTCATCAGTAACTTGAACCCGGAATTGCCTGCCGATGTAGATCGTGCCCTTAAAGGCTCGTCATTGTTCGGAATGTTTGCTATGAAGGTAACAAACACGCTCAAAGTCATTAATCATTGGTCTTGAAAAAAAGTCTGAAAAGTCAATAACCATTGCAGGAGAGGCCAAAATGGATGAAAATAAGTTCACTGGATGAACTGAAGACAAAAGTGGGACATGTTATAGTGATGATTCTATTGGTGAAGATGTTTGAAAGAAGCAAAATGGTGGCCATAAACACTGGCATGGATCTCCTTAGTTATGCTATCTGTATTTTCCTCTCTTCTGCTTCTTTGTACATCCTTCATCATCTTCACAAGCCTGAATAGTTCCATCACTCCCTCTCCTCTCATTTTCTATATACATGTAGATACTATTTTCTACGCGTCAAACTGTTACTTTGTGGGATTTGTAGAGAGTAACACATGCACTACTTGGTTGATATTAATAAGAGAATTTGAACCCTTAATTTTTTTTTATTTATAAAATGCATAGAATATCTATAATCTCACCTCTACTCTTAAATAGAAATAATAAAGGTACTTGAGCACGCTCAAACTCATAATCTTGTACTAGCAACAATACCAATATCAACCAAACTAAGACTAAATCAATGACAACAATACAATGCTTAATTTTCACACCTGTGCAATTTATTTTTCTACCTTTGATAGGAAGGGTGGGTGAATGGTGAGTTCACTATTCAAGAGGGTTGGGCTTGAATTAGAGGTGCCCATCGATTGGGCCAAGCCGAGTTAGGTTTGGGTCGAGGTTGTGTATGACATTAATACAATTTATGTTTGGCTTAGCCTAAAATATAGGCATATAGTTTTATCTAAGTTTTTACATATTTGTAAATAGTTAGTTCAAGTTCATTTTAAGTTTGCTCATATTATTTATTTTAATATGTACTATTTTTAATTTAATATATGATATTTTAGATGTTTTTTCTTCCATTAAAATTTTAAATACAGATAAAATATTTTTAAAAGTTTACATAATATTATATTATTATATATTTACTTTTTTGTGATATATATTACATAATATATAAAATAAAATAAAAGTATATTTTAAAAAGTATAAAACAGTTTGAGTCAGACTTGAGCCTTGAATGTTAAAGTCAAACCTTAGACCATATTTTAAACAAGCTTTTTTTTTTTTTTTGCTCAAGCTCATTTTTGAAATCTTGTAGCTTTATTCAAGTTCTCCCATATTCCGGGTGAGCCTTCGAGCTTGGGTGTGTAACTTGAATCTTGAACAAGTCTAGCTTGAATCATTTATTATATTTGAAGATTATAATGGATTAATTTTTGGGTAATATCTCGTAGGCAGACGTATGTATGCTCACATAACTTGTCAAATTTCACTATTAACGTCGAAAAATGTTGTTACAATTTGTTTCTTTTTTTTATCTTGTTTTCATTATGTCAGGAAATGTTGATACGATTCTTTTCTTGGACGCGTTTTTACCTTCTCCCTCTAAAATCAAATTATTTCGATAAATATCCCAGAAATCAGTCTAATCAGTCAAATATTTTTTAAATACAACTTATGTCTAATTTAGCATTTTTTAGAGCATTTTAGATTTTTCTTTGCAAGACTTTGAGTTATGTAATATAATTTGGGTGATTTTTTTTTTCAACTTTCACCGCTAAGATCTCAAAGAAGGTGGAGATTTGAAGGGAAATGCTTATGAGGTGTGGATGGACTCCATCAACCTATCTAGATCTCTCCAAGTATAATGGAGTGTTTTTTTTGGCCTTACTCTTAAATTTCTTATAGCAATTATGTTTGAATTGGTGAATGTTAATGCTTGTTTGTGCATAATTCTAATGAGTGGCTAAATTGGCATATGATTAATGGTTTGAATGTGAATATTAGGTGATTGGATGTTTGTCAAATGGCTATCATCATGTTGCACTTGTTAATTAGGTTTATGTGAACTTAACAAATTTAAGTATAGTGAACATATACAATTTAACTATTGGTTGACCTAATTAACACATTGATCACAAAGTATTGAGAAAATTGATTTATGCTATTTATTGTTTAAAAATAATTTTTATATTTGAATTGTATCGAGGGAGAGTTTGTATATAGTAGGGGTGTTTACAGTTCAGTTAAAACCGAATCAATTGACCGAACTGATCTAATTCGATTAATCAGCCGTCGAATTTAGTTTAGTTGGAGGTTGATTAATGATTTTTTGAAAATTCGGCTATCAGTTAATTCAGTTTAAAATCGAGTAATTAATGAATTAACCAATTATCCCAAATATTTGTTGTTTTCAATACTTATGTAGTGTTTGGTTGTTAACTTTCAAGACTTATGTAATGTTTCTAATGTCACAATTAAAGTTGTTTGAACTATTAAATAAAAGAAAATAAACATTAGTATTGTACTTTTTATATGGTTTATACTTATTTTAACCAAAAGACAAAAACATATAAATTTCGGTTAATTCAGTTAACCGACTGAATTAACCGAAATATTTGGGTTCGGTTAATCTATTAGAAAAAAATTGATTATGCTAATGGTTAAAAATTCTTACATTTTGGATAATTCAGTTAATAATAATTCGGTTTGAGTATTAACCGAACCGATCGTTTGAACACCTCTACTCTTATCTAAAGAAATAAAGTGTTTTTCTTAATTTGTTATTCCTATATAAATTTAACCACTTCCTAAAATAAATAAAATTACATAAATGGAAATAAATTAATAATATTGTTTACTAATAATAATGGCCAATGTCATATATTATTGTATAAAAAAATAGACACAATTTTCTTGAAGAATAGTTATTTTTTCACCGTATGCAGAATAATAAAATATTCTTAGTATACATCATGATTAATAAATACAATTCCCAATATATAATACAATGTTTTTTTCTGTAGCATAACGATTTTTCTTATGCCTTTGATTGGAATAATTGCGCACGTGAATTAAATAATGCTAGAAATCAATAGTTTGTATTCTATATTTTTACACTTGGATTTTTAATTAAATAATTGAACTTCTGCTTCTTCTCTTTAGAAAGGTTATAACATTATGTGTCGTTTAAAAAATGTCATAACCTCAAAAAAGCCAAATAGCATAACGTTTTGGTGGCTAAATGCAACATATTGGAATCATCATTCATTTGTAAAATCTTAGTACTTTATTGG
This sequence comes from Gossypium anomalum, assembly GCA_025698475.1. Taxonomy (NCBI): domain Eukaryota; kingdom Viridiplantae; phylum Streptophyta; class Magnoliopsida; order Malvales; family Malvaceae; genus Gossypium; species Gossypium anomalum. Next base: position 82,084,852 of record CM046968.1, read on the forward strand.
AATCACCTCAATGGTGAGTTATTAAAATCGTAACTGTTTAGTAGCTAAATGTATTATATTGGAATCACCATTCTTTTGTAAAATCTTAGTTTGCACTTAATTAGAATCATCATTTATTTGCAAAATCTTATGGCACCGTATCGGAATCACCATGGTAATTGTATTGGTTGCAAAATCTTAATACTATATTTGAATGCACTGTAACTGTATTGGTTGCAAATTTTTTGTATTGTATTGGAATCATCATGATCTTAATATCGTATTTACAAAATCTTAGTAATCCTAATATTGTATTGGAATCACCATACAAAATTTTAGTAATCTTAGTATTATATTGTCACTATGTTAACTTCCTGTATTGGAATCACCATGGTAACTGTATTGGAATTATACCTTATTATCTTATGTAACCATGTATTCTCATTTTCACATAATATATATTATTATATATAATTAACTTTATACTACAAGTTCTCTCTCATGAATTTCTTTCAATGAAAGATATTTTAAAGAGCTTATGAAAATAATGAAGAAATTGACACTAATTTATAGGTTAAGTGTGAGTTATGAGAGTGTTTTTTAGTCGATGTAAAAAGTTAATTTCACAAAATGTGTATGTATATTTGTATTTTATTAATTTATTTGTAAATTTTTAAAAAAAATCTATTGAGGATAAATTACATAATAATTTATTATTTAAGAAAAAATAATAGATGTTTATCAAAACCTTTTAGAGAAAAATAAAATAAAATAATAGATAAACAGTTAAACTAATTTTTTACCATAATTATCATTTAATTAATCACAAAATTTTAAAAATATTAATTAATTTAAAATAATCCTCGTGTAGAAAATACATTGTTATACTTGAACATAAAGAGTTGTCATATTTGAATAATTTTGATTATATACTGCACTAACATTAAAAATATTGTAAATTTTATTAAAATTACTACTAAAACCAAATAACCATAATTTATTTATAGTATTTTATCAAACTATTAAAACTTCATCTTTTCACCCATCAAATTCCACCTATTTTTAATTTTTACTCTTAGTTAATTTTTCTATTTTTAGATTTGTCACTTGGTTTAATTTTAATTTTATGAATTTCTAATGAAAAATAGAAAAAATATTTTATATTAATTTATTTAATTAGATAAGAAATAATATCAATCATTATTTTAATAAATCATATTTAAATAAACAATTAATGTTTAATACAATTAAAATAAGCCGTGCATTCTAATAGCATATAGATTGGATTGGCTGTATGAGAAATTGGGTATGATGATGGTCCATGCGAGTGCCTCATCAGTCTAATCAAATTACACAAATGGGCTGTTTATTATTCTCTAGTTCCCTCTCAAAATTCCAAATGGGCTCTCCCCCACCGGTCGACCGCCGTTCATCTCACACCGTTTAGCCTCTCTCATTCTACAAGTTGCGGCACCTCTACCTCCACCTCACCATTCGACCTCCCTCTTTCAGATTCACGAAGGTATTTCTTGATTTAGGATTGAACCTCATTGATTTTTGTGGTTGTTGATTGCTATTTGCGTTCTTTGTGATTGATTACTACTTAATTGTTGTGGGTAATCTTTTTTAAAAAAGTTTTCAAAAATTCCATAGATTAAAATAAATAAAATTTCTCATTAATTTTTGTGATTAATGTGCTTGGGAAAAAAGAAAGAAGAAGCAGAAGAAGAATGATTCATAGATTTTCAACTAGATTGTTGAATGTTTGTATAGGTTCCCTATGTAAGGCCCATAAATTAGAGAAAGCTGAATCAGTTATTATCGATGGTATAAGATTGGGAGTGCTCCCTGATGTTGTAACTTACAATATATTGGTTGATGCATACTGTTGTTTTGGAATTGATGCTGGTTACGCCATTCTCCATCGAATGAGAGAAGCTGATGTTACCCCATTACCCCAGATATTATTTCATATAATTCTTTGATAGCTAGTGCCACTAGGAATAGCCAAATAGATTGGTCTTTTGATTTATTTGATGAAATTATTTAAAGAGGCATAGCCCCTGATGTTTGGAGTTACAATATTTTGATGCACGGCTTTTTCAAGTTAGGAAAACCAGATTTGGCTGATAGGATTTTTAAGGGTATTATACTTGCTGAGTATTCACCTTCTATTGCTACTTTTAACATTATGATGAATGGTCTTTGCAAGAATGGGTATACAGAGAACGCTTTTATGTTGTTTAAGAACTTACAGCGTCATGGATTTGCGTAAAAGTTATTGACTTACAATATTCTTGTTAGTGGATTATGCAAGATTGGTAGATTAAGGTCAGCAAGGAGGGTTCTTAAAGAAATAGTGGAATCAGACCATGTTCCAAATGCCATAACATACACTACTCTATTGAAATGCTTTTTTAAGAAGAAGAAGTTTGAAGAGGGAATTGAGCTATTGTTGGAAATGAAGGGTAAAGGGTATACATTTGATGGTTTTGCTTATTGCACGGTTATTGCTGCTCTAACTAAGATAGGTAAGATGAAACAGGTGACTGAATTCATGGTGGACATGACTGAAATTGGTATTGAGTTTGATATAGTATCCTATAGCACACTAATTAATTTGTACTGTAAAACTGGTGAGTTGGAAGAACCCTATAAGTTTTTGGATGAAATAGAAAAGAAAGGGTTGGAGTGTGATAAGTATACACACACTATAATAATTGGTGGATTGTGCAGGGCAGATAACATTGAGGGGCAACACAACATTTGAAGTATATGGATATGATAGGCTTTGATTCAAATTTGGTTGCATATAATTGTTTGGTTGATGGGTTGTGTAAGGTTGGTCAAATTGATGATGCAATCAAAGTCTATAAATCAATAGAGGTAAGAGATTCTTTTACCTACTCCTCTTTGGTTTACAACCTTTGCAGGGACAGGAGGTATCATTTTGCAGCCAAGCTCTTGCTATCTTGTTTACGAAGTGGCATGAAAATACTTAAGTCTGGTCAACGAGCTGTCTTGCTTGGTCTTCGCTATTCTGGATTTCCTGGAGAAGCAAAAAGGCTCAAGTCTAAGATTCGCATTGCTCGAATATTGAATCATTGATAATTTAGTCGTTATTTTCGATTTTAGTGTTAAAAGTTGGAAGATTATGTATTTCAGTTGATTTACCATCGAGGATCATTCATTAAAGTCAATGGTTCTCATGGGGTAGTAATCCTACAGGCCATGATAGAGACCAACAACTCTGAATCAAGCTGCATCTACTTGTAATGTAATATATATTATTGCATGTAGATAACTTGAAATTGTAAATCATTTTTGATAACTTTCTTCGAATGAAGAAACTATAATGGCTCATGAAAATTGTAACACCCCTATACCATGTTCGACTCAAGGAACCTGATATAGGAATATTACATTTGGTGCCAAAGTAATTCTTGGCTAATCACTAATATATTAGAACATAAAAACGGAAACTTGGAACATACTTAATATTATTTTCCTAAGTACATACCATTCTATTTAAAATTTTAAAACATACCCTGTTGTTGCTTAAAGATGTGATGAGATAAAGGCTTATAATCTCAAATACAACTCTTCAAAATTTCTGTACCTAATCTGCGCACGGAAACAAATCGTACGCTGAGTATACACCCAGTGGTATTACTATAATTCAAAATACTTAAAGTAAAAACAATGAATATGCACAATTAATCTTACCACTATTTTACTTTTAATAAATCATTCATGCATTTAAAACTTTAAATTTTCTTAATAATATGTATCTTAAATAGCTTTTCTTTATTTTAATTTATATATATTCTTACTATATCAATATTCATTTCATGCATTTCATCAATAATCATTTCATAAAATCATTGTTTTATATATTTCATTTCTATATCTCAATTCAATAACTTATTCTATTTCATATCTAAAACCTTACAATTTTAGTCTTTCAATAATTATTTAAACCAAAATTTTTTTTCAATAAAAATAATTATAATTAATTCATATGATTATATTCAATTAACTCATACACTATTTCATTATTTCTTATTCATTCTATTTTTACTTCTTATTTCGATATCACAATTTCAATTCATATTTCAATTCATAATTTCACTTTCTCATACTTTCAATAGTTCAATCGATCAAATTCATTTGATTTTCTCATTTCATTTATTCAACTGATTTCAATATCGACCATTCAATATTTCAACAAATTCACGAACCTTAAGTTCATGCTTCAAATCTCATGTCTCAATTCAATTCACAATTCAACTCATAATTTCTTTCTCATATTTTTTCAATAGTACGATCAATCATATTTATTCAATTTTCTCATTTCAATTATTTACCCTATTAACAAACCCGGACCTTGGCGGATGCACGGATTCCAACCAAACATACCAGTACAACACATTGTGCCTAAAACGGTACTCAGTACCTGATCAATATATCATAAGCAGTATATGACACATAAAGTGCCTGAAACGACACACGAGGTGCTTGATACGACACATGAGGTGCCTGATACGACACATAAAGTGCCTGATTGGCAAAGCCGATAAATCTCGTACTCTTCCAATCTTATGGCATGCCAACTATATCTGACTTAGCCCGACTAGTTAATAGGGTATTCAAATAATTTTTCTATTTCAATATACTTTCAAATATTCACATAACTCATTATTCAATTACTTAATTCAAATCACTTTTAATTTCTAATTTGTTCACATTCAATTTCAATAGCCATAAACATTTTTTAATCAATTTCATTCAAATCAATATTATCATTTCAATTGCTTACCTAATTTTACTTACCATGCATTTTAATTAAAATATAACAATTAATAATAAATAGATTTGAATTATAGTAATACAAACCGTGATTCTCGTGTCTACTCCTTGTCCACTTTTTCTTTTCCTTTCTTCGTGGATGCCTCGGGTGCGATATTAGCTATGCAAAAATTAAGATAATTTTCATAATCATTAATACAATATTGATTTATATCTAATATTTAAATTTTCCTATTCAATTTCTACCTTAAATTCAATTTGGTCTTAATTAAATTCACTCACTTTCCTATCTTAATTCATGCTTTATTTCTACTCAAATTTCAACCAAACTTAGACATAACTATCTAAATTTCATCATATATGCCTAATTTCAAAATTCTTACAATTTAGTCCCTACTATGCAAAACTTATAGCTTACTTTACAATTTAATCCTTTAATCAATTCTGACTAGAATTTCTATCAATTAAACCCCTAATTCATCAATTTGTTCAACATGAACTATATTCAAAAACCTAAAAATTTTCAAAACTTCAACTTGATTTCAACAAAACATTGTTCTAAAGCTTCTACAACATCAAAATTAAGTAAAAAGGACTTAATTGACTTACCAATTAAAGCTTCAAGCTTGAAATCTCAAATCTTCCCTTTATCTTTCTTCTTTCCTTGCTATTTTCGTTTGCTCTCTGTTTCTTTTTGTTTTGTTTCTTTCTTTTTCATTTCCTTTTATCTTATTTACCTATTTATAATTATACATTATAATATATTTTTAACAAATATCTATTACTTAAATAAATATTTGTATTACAAATGTATACATATATGTTATTACATTTGTACACTATCATCACCATACACTTGTCTTTCTTTAATAATAATAATAATAATAATAATAATAATAATAATAATAATAATACCAATGTCATAATATAAATAATAATATAATATATAAATATCTTTTACTTATTATTTAAGAAAATATATAAATGAATTACAAGTATATTAATATGTATTTTACACATGTACATTATCATCACCATACATTTGGCATAAATTTATTTATTTACTTATTTATTTTTAAATTATATTATAATTTAATAAAAATCTATTTACTTAAATAAAAAGTAATTAAATAAACATATCACAAATGTATAAATATTATTATTACATATGTACCATTTTATCACCTTACATTTATCACTATTTGATTTATTTCATAATATAATATCTTATTTATAATTAATATAAATTACAATATTATAATATAATAATATACATTATAATTAAATAATATTTAATTACAAAAATCTAAAAAAAAAATAAAAAATTGGATCTTTTATTCCATTAAAAAAGAAAAAGCCTAACATCAAACAGAGAAAACCAAAATAAAACGGGCCAACAAGGTCAAGACCCAACCTAAAAAAGAAAAACAAGATCCGACAAGGTAAAGGTAGGGGACTCTAGAAGCGTCTAATCCTCCAGCTGTTAACCACATTACCCGACCCTCAAAAACAATAAAACCCAGCCTGAAAAAGTCCACTCATAAAGCAGACATTAATGAAAGACAGTTCCAAAGAAAAACAACAACAACGCATCATTTCGCCTCAGACTTCTCACCCTGTACAACACTCTTTCCTTAGCACTTCTGGCGATTCAACTCCTTAGAAGCTCCATCGATCGTCGATCTTCTATTAAGGCTTCTTCCGCTCCGGCAATGGTCACAACCTGCAGATAAGTAGTTTCACCCCTCTGTAAACCCTCTTTTACAATGAGATGAGCCACTTTATTCGCCTTTTTGGAAACAAATCTAAAATCACAAGATTCAAAACCAAAACTCAAAATTTTTGCATCTTGTATAAAAGCGCCAATTTCTAATATGTCTTCAACCTCCTTTTGCAGTTTCCTAATCACTGATCAGGAGTCCCCTTCGATCTCAGCCTTCAGCAGTCCTAGATGTAGGCCAAGACGAATCACCTAAATACACGCCATTGCTTCAACAGCAAAAGCCGATGGTATGTTCTCATGAAACACCATTTTGGAGCAAATCACTTCTGACCTTGCATTTCTAACAACTAAACTGAACATGATACATTCAATTCCTTTTTGAAAGCTGCGTCAAAATTGATCTTAAGCCACGGATCTACCGGAACAGTCCATTTACTCAAAGGAAACCGATTAATCAGTGAGCAGGTACGCAGCCCCTCAAGTTCCTTGATATAGTTTCTCACAAAGTAAGCCATTTGAGATCCTGTCTTAACTTCCCCTTTATGAATAAACTTATTTCAAGAAGTCCAAAGTGGCCACAACGCACAAGCAAACACCTTACACTTATTCAAAGAATACACTTCAAAAAAATTGATAAACCACGCATTGAAATCTAAATTTTCCTTTTGACTGTTCCAGGAGAAGCCTAAACTTGACCATGTTTCTTTTGCTATAGGGCAATCCCTGAAAACATGCTCTCTCACCTCCACGCCATTTTGACACCTACGATACTATGCAGTTCTCATAAGGCGTCTGTAACGTAAATTACTAAAAGTAGGCAAATAATTATTGAAAATCCTCCAGTTTGTAATTTTTAATTTGGGAGGTAAATCTAGGCACCACAGTCTTTTGTAGAAATGGTTGAAATTTTGTTGTGTATGAGTTTGTCCCTCCTGTAAGAGTAACCTGTGACCACTACGAGCCGAATATTCTCCAGTCGGCTCCTCTATACAGATTATATAATCCACTTGCTGGTTCATTGATAGAGGAATACATAGGATTCGTTTCGCATCCCTTTCCAATAAGGTATTGTAAATCAGCTCCAATTTCCATTTCCTCGTACTCTTATCAGTTAAATCTGCAACTTCGTGAATACTCAAATTAATATTTGGATTTTGAACTTTGTAATCATGACTTCCAGGTACCCATGCATCACTCCAGATAGGTACACGATGACTGTCACCGATCCTCTACCCCATACCCTTCATTAGAAGCCCTTTTGCAGCTCAAAGACTCTGCCAGGTAAAAAAAGGTGAATTTTCTATCCTCGCATTTAAGAAATCAAAATTCTTGAAGTATTTGGCTTTCAACGTACGCATTAGTAATGTATTAGGAGTACGTATTAAACGCCAACCCTGTTTGGCTAATAACGCTATATCGAACGAACTTAAACTACGAAATCCCAAACCACCATCCTCCTTAGATCTACATAGCGACTTCCAATTGCACCAGTGAATTCCCCTTTTCCCATGACTTTTCTTTCACCAAAATCCGCCCAAAATGTTTTCCAATTCTATACACAGAGTTTTTGGTAAAAGAAAACAGGACATAGAATAAGTAGGAATAGCCTGTAAAATAGACTTGATGAATACCTCTTTTCCCCCTGAGAGAGGTGCAACGTGCTCCAGCCATCAATTTTTTGCCTGAATTTATCTTTCAATGTTTGAAAAGCCCTTTTATTTTTCCACTCAACCAAACTCGGAAGCCCCAAATACCTCTCCACCTCCGTCGAACAACGAACATTAAGAGTTTGTAAGGCCAAACTTTTATCTTGAACATTAACATTCGAGCTGAAGAAAACTGTGGATTTGTCGAAATTAACACACTGCCCCGAGCATATTTCATACTCACTCAAAATGTCTTTTATTACTTGAATCCCTTCTTCAGAAACCTCACCAAAAAGTATGTAGTCATCCGCAAACATGAGATGTGTAATGGGAGGAGCCAATCTACATATCTTAGCCCCTTTAATCCTCCTTTCCTGGCTCTCCAGTTTCATCAACGCAAAAAGTCCTTCCCCACAAAACAAAAATAAATAAGGACTTAAAGGATCACCCTGACGCAGACCTCTTATTGGTTTAAATTGCGGGCCTTTTGATCAACACTGCATATTGAACTGAGCTGATACAATGAATTATGAACTCAACGAAAGACTCATCAAATCCCAATTTCGTCATCATACCTTTGATAAAAGGCCATTCCACACGATAATACGCCTTACTCATGTCCAATATAAGAGCCATATAACCCCTTTTCCCTGTTCTTTTATTCTTTAAGTAATGGAGAACCTCATATGCCAATAATACATTGTCTATTATAAGTCTACCCGGAACAAAAGTATATTGAGAATCGTCAATACACTCATTCAACACTTTTTGTAGACGATTTGCAACTATTTTGGCAATAATTTTATAGATGATCATACACGGACTGATAGGCCGAAAGTTCTTCATATTGAGAGGATTTGACACTTTTAGGATCAAAACCACTTGAGTTCCTTTAATTTCTTCCAAGAACTTTCCCTCATTCAAAACTTCCAAGCAGAACCTACTGTATCTTTTCCAATGATAGACCAAAACCTTTGATAGAAAAGTGCCGAAAAACCATCATAACCTAAAGCCTTTGTGGGGCCCATACCTTTTAAAGCTTCAACAATCTCCTCCTTAGTGTAAGGAGCTAACAATTGTTGATTCATACTATTAGTAATACAACAAGGAACCCCCAACAAGATGTGATCCAAATTTTTCATTTCACGAGACTCGAAAAGATCAATTCGGGCAATAGTCCCAATCTCATCCCCTTCTGTGGCTAATGAACCATCATTCCTTTGTAGGCTGCGAATACGATTCATTCTTCTCTGAGAAGCAAATTTGTGAAAAAAAGAAGTATTCTTATCACCCATTCACAACCAGTTTGCTCTGGCACGTTATTCCCAATACCGTTCCTCCTTGTCCATCTCCATGTTTAAATGTAGCTTAACATTGAAAAGTTCAGCCAACGAATCATCAGCCCTCTCAGTATCATTCAAGGCCTCCAATCTCCTAGTTAATCTTTTGACTTCATACCCCTTTCTACTTGTAATTTGGGCAGCCCACTGTCTCAGTCCCTTGGCAAGTGATAGAATGCAAATCAGGTAAAAACCTGAACTATTCTCCCAAAGATTCTTAATTTCCTATTCACAAGAATCTTCAAGCACCCACCATGATTCAAACTGAAACCTATTAACTCTTTTCCTCATTCCTCCAACAACCGTTTCAATAAGTAAAGGTCAATGATCCGAGAGTGAATGAGGGAGATGTCTTAGAGAGTAAGATAAAAACAGCTGTAACCATGCGTCATTCGTAACACCCCTATCAATTCTTTCTCGAATATTATTTTCCAAAAGTCGTCCCCTTTCCCAAGTGAACCATTGTCTAAAATAGCCAATGTCCATCAACTCACAAGATTCCAGAGTTCTTCTAAAAGCCTCTATATGAGACTCTTCCCTTAAAATCCCTCATTGTTTTTCATTAGAGAAGAGAATATCATTGAAATCTCCTTCAACTAGCCATGGCAAAGAATTACTCATCCTCAGAGTTTAAAATAACTCCCATGTTCTTGCTTTATCTCTTACATCCGGGGCCCCATAAAATCCCGTAAACCTCTATTTCTGCCCATCTTCTTCCTCTTGAATTTCCACATCCACATGGTTCTTGAAAAAGCTTGTCAAAGTAACCAAACGGCCTCCATTCCATCTGATGCTTAATCCCCCTCGAGTTCCTTCCGCAGGTACATCCATACCATTAAGAAAACCACAACGTCGTCTAACAACTTCTATTTGATTAGCAGACAGTTTAGTCTCCATCAAGAAGACGATTTGGGGATAATAGAATTTCAGCATATGCTGAAGGCGACGAACTGCTCATGGACTCCCCAATCTATAAACGTTCCAGCATAAGATTTTCATAGCTTTCGGACGGCATACCCACCGGTAGCTGCCGATACAATTTCAAAATGAGCTGATTGCCTACCATTAATCTCGAATGAATCCTAGATTTTTGAAACATTAGAAACCCCTCCCTCAAACCTCTATCGTTTCTTACCCTCATCAATGGAAATTGCCTCTTCCTCCAATTCACAATCCATCATTATCATATCCGACCCATTAACCCGACCTACATCATTTCTCACCAAAATTTAGCCTTTTTTAGCCTGGTGAGGTTCAAGTTGTTGACTTTTTCCAGCTGGCTCCTCTTTGCCCAATGATTGTCGAGAATCATGTCTTTGATTCAATAAATTAAGGGATTTGGAACCTTCCAAATTTATGCCAAGATTTGAATTAAAATCTGCCCATAATCCACTCCCATAATTATTTTTTAAAATTGGCCCCAATTGCTGCTCATTTCGTTTCTTTCCAAAAGAATTATCACCCTCCTCCCTGAGCCAAATGCTACTAGCCGTAACCGCCCTCCTCGTCTGCACCCTCAGAGACAAATCCTAACCCAATTCCACCGCTTGTAGCCCCCATTGTAATTTTTTTAGACAAAAACTGTCTCCATGACCAAGACATCCATACAAAAAATAGAATAAGGTTAAATTTTCATATTTAAAATTTGCGTAAGTAAAAGCCAAATTAGCCAACATGATTTTCTTATTTCTTTTCAAGGGCTTTCTAACATCGATTTGAACCCAAATACGCATAAAATTCTGGTAGCCATTTGATAAATTCTTCGTATCATACTCTAGGAATTTACCTAGGAAATTACCAAATTGCATTGCCATAGATTCTTTGTGAAAACCCGGGGGTAAATCATGCACCTGCACCCACCAATCTGACAACACCAGAGGTATAGCCATTGGATCTTCATTCTCTTGGAGCCTTTGGAAGAGCAGAAGATGATTTTTGAACGTCCAAGGGGCACCTGTAATTACTCGGTGAATATCAACTTCATTAAAAATTTTGAACATATAACGTTTATCCCCCAAATCTGAAATTTGAACTCCCTCTAATGGATGCCAAATGTTAGCCAAAGTATTTCTAATAGCTTGAAAGTTGACCACACTGGCAGTGAGAAAACAACCAACTAAACAAAAACCAATCGATGGATTCTGTACTTCTTTCCCAGCCGAAAGAGAGAATGCATCCTTCTCCTCATCATTTAAACGCAATTCCTCCAACCCTTTTTCCATGGCTCTCTTCAAAACAACAAAGAGACCAGGACAAATCCCAAAAAACCGTAGATTGAAATGAAAAAATAAAGAGAAGACGCAGAAAAAAACCCTAGGAAAAAACTCTTAAGAACTGTGCCAAAACAACAGACATAAACGTGCCAAAACAGCAGACTATAAAACAAAAATATTCCATCCAACTTGATAAAAATCTAAGATTTTTATAAGTGTTTGCCGCCTCATTTAATGGAATAAGCTTAATTTCCTATTTAGTCCCCCTTATTTTCTTTTGATTTTCACACCTTATTCAATTTAGTCCTTTTTCCTAATTTCTCTTAATTAAGCTAAATTCACTTAATCAAAACCTAATTAAACACACTCCTAGACTCTTAATTACTTCTAATAAATATTTACGAATTCGGTTTACTAAGACGGAGGCCCGATAATGTACTTTTTTCGATGCCCGTAAATTTTGGGCCATTACAAAAATAGTGAGAAAGTTAACACTTATTTATAGTGTAAGTGCGAAATATAAAAATGTTAGCGATGGACAAATGATTAGATCACTGATGTATTTAGTACACCTATATCCAGTTCAAAGGTAATTTTGGGAACTTGTTAGTTTAGTTAGCTAGCCTTAGTTTAAATTCATTCATCAAATTGTCAATCTGTCGCATTCATAATCATGGACTTAATTGTTAACTTTAGGGTTGTGCTTTAAATTTTCCATGTTATATTCTTATGATGAGATCTTTGAAATACTTACCTCAACAAGTATATCATTGTAAAAAATTTATTATTGTGACGACACCATCATACTTTCGGTGATGCACTATCTTTAAAATGATATGTTTTTGAAAGTGCATTAGATGAGCATCAAAAGTTTTATCGGCAATTCTAACAAGTCAATTGAGTAACTTATTAATTAGTGCATTTAACCTCTCAATACACGCTTCTTACATCCTAAGTGATTCTCAAGTTTAATTGTGGATACCACCAACTTGTGAGCTCGACAAAATGTTGCGACTCCAAAAATACCACATATGTAGATAAAAGAAGATGAAACAACAAGATGTCAATAGACGTCAGTATAACGAGAAATTGAAAATTGTGTGTTGTCAAGGTTGACTCAATAAGATTTTATTGGCAATTTTCTTTACTTTTGTTTTTCCTTTTCTATCTTAGGTTGTATTACATGACAAATCCTTGAATGGATATCTAATTACAATATGTTAAAAGACAGTTGCGAAAGCATTGATATTGACTAGTTACAATTGCACTTGACATTGCTGAGGTTTAGGTTTTCATAGCTTGTCATATTTGGAATTGATAATCTTTTCAAACAAAGCATTTAGGTAATGACTTTAGTTTATATTTTGGAAGTGTGTTAGTCTATATTTGAAGATTGATCGTTTGGAGCAACAAATCATTATGGATTAAATCGAATCAAGTAAATTAGATCCCTAAAATAAGAAAATGAATTGTCAAATTTAAAGACTTATCTGAGATATCTTTAAAATATCCTAAACTTTATTAGGATATTCTTGATGTTGTTACTTTGGTGGGGATTGTGATTGTGGTTGGTTCTTATGATAGAAAGTCCAAAAAGTTTTATATTTTAGACTTGTATAGATATTATGTAACAAGAGTTTAACACTTAATTTGTCCATGAGGAAGTGTTTATTGAAGTGAGAGAGTCACTTACTTTTACAAACTAAATTTTTCTTTTGAAAAATTAGTAGAAAAAGTTCCAGATTTTTTATGCAAATGCGAGGTTGCTACATTAGTATGTGATAAGACTTGACAATTATTTGACGAGATTAAATATAGTAAATTATTTTTTTGAACAAGATCATACAAATATGAAAAAATTAAATTACGTAGATATTTATTTTGGCACCTCGTAATTACATCTACTGTTCACTTTGTTGTTGCAATAATTGAAAGCATAAAAAAGAAAATAGATTTGAGGGTTGAGTGTCTGTTTGAATCATGCACATCTCATAAAGGGCAGCTTTGTCTCTGGTCGTTGGTGAGATATTGGACCAAAACAATATAAACTCCCAGCTTTGTATGAACAACCTTTTTCATATTATTTTTTATCTTACCAAATAAAATGGACTAAACAAGTTGAACACCCACATTGATTTGATTTTCTTTCAAAGCAAGATTTTACTTTTTTAACATCACATTTCAAACCTACAATCTGGAAACACAACTTTTGTAGTTTATGCTTTTATTATCTGCTTTTGAACAAGGCAAATATGTTTACCATAATTTCCATTTATGATGCAGGATCAAATAGAAGGATTTTATAAATAGAGAGAATTTAAAATTGAGATTAAATTAATATAAATTAATGATAATTTAAAAAAATAATATTTTTTAAAATACCAGAACTTATTAAAAATATTGGAAATGAAGTTAAAAGTTTTTGTAATTTAATTACTAAAACCAAAATCACGTTCATAGTAAGGATTAGACTCAATCATAAACAGGGTCAATATAAAATTTTAGATTTGGGTCTAGCTCAAAAAATGAGTTTAAAATTTTATCTAAATTCTACCCAAATAAAAATGTTAAACTTAAGTTTGGTCTGGTCATATTAAAATTTTTATATATAACTTCTTATATAAAAATAAATTTAAAAAATATAATACATCAAATATATTAAAAATATTAAAATAAATATATATTAAAATAATTATACAATATCTAAATAATAATAATATAATAACAAAATAACAACAAATAAGAAAAAATTAAGTAGGTTCGGGGCCAACAAAAAATTTTACCATAAGTTCAACTCATTTAAATTATATATGTACATTTTTATCCAAAACTTTCATTTCTCGACTGACAGGTAGTACTGTAAATTTTGCATTTCTTTTCCCTCTTTCGAGCGCGAGGACGATTAAAAAACATAAAAATTTAACTCTATGACTATTGGCTATAAAAATGAAAAAAAGAAAATCTGGTCAATAGAAACTTCCTTCAGCTCGGCTGATCTGTTTCCCGCCATATTTAGTGTCTGGGAAATTAGGGTTTCTCTAGTTCCATGAACTATTGATCTGATTCAATCATCTTCTATGGTTTCAATTGATTTTTCTTAAATAAATTCCCATTGCCTGAAGTCACCATTCTAATTGCAGCTGACTGATTGATTCGCTGTTTCTTGTTCTTCTAATGGAGGAACCTCGCGTCAAGCGCCCCAAAATTTCAAGGTCATAATGCTCTCACAGCTTTTCTTTCATGCTTTTAAGTGTTTTTTTAGTTGCTGTATTCTTCAGGGGTTCGAAAATTAGGGTTTTTTGTTTTGAAAAGATTTTTTTTATAGTGATATTCAGTGTCACAATTGGTTACTGAAAAAAGCGCGGGAAAATGTGGGGGAGCGGAGGTTCGGGTTGAGAGAAAAATGAGGACTTGAATTTCGAATTTTGGTTTGTTGGTGATAAGAGGAGATACAGTTAAATATTTTGGATTTTCCCCTTTTTCTGTCTGTCTGTTTCCCAAAAATGTGCGTGGGGGAGAAGGGAAATGCGAGAAAAAAGGGAATTCGGAATTCTTTTATTAATGAATTACTAATTATCATATTTTGAACAAGCTATAGGGATAAATTGATTTTTTACTTTTTTTTATCAGGGATGAAGATGACTATTTGCCAGGAAATATCACTGAGATTGAGCTCCATAATTTCATGACCTTCAATCAATTGGTATGCAAACCTGGACCTCGGTTAAACCTTGTCATAGGGCCAAATGGTTCTGGTAAGAGCTCTCTTGTATGTGCTATTGCACTTTGCCTTGGCGGTGAACCTCAGGTTGGTATTCTTTGCTTTATTCTATAGCTTATATTTTGTAGGGTGTTTAAAACTGAGGGTGTTTGACTCTGTACAGCTGCTTGGGAGGGCCACAAGCATTGGTGCATATGTGAAGCGTGGGGAAGATGCGGGATATATTAAGATTTCCTTGAGGGGCTACACTAAGGAAGAGCAGATCACCATTGTCCGTAAAATTGATACACGCAACAAGTCAGAGTGGTGTTACAATGGTTAGATGTTAAAATTATTGATATGGCTCACTCTCTATAAGAACAATTTTGGTCAATCATGGAATATATACATTTTATTGTCACGGTTGCATTCGATGGAAAGGGGCTATAAAGTTAACTTTATGAACTACTTGTGCTTGAATTTCTCAGGTTTCCAGTAATTTTTGTGATTTATTGTAATAGAATTTTGCATAGCAAAGAAGCTTCTCTTCACTTTTAGTGAATTGGCCTGTAACTGACCTGAGTGTTTTTAGTTAAATTCAGTGGTTAGTATTTTTTAATCTTGTGTATAAGGCATTCTGATTTTTTTTTTCCTCCAGGACTTCCTATCATCTTGTTTATATATTTTTTTGTGCTGTATTTTTCTTTGTGTATGGTCCCAGTTTCTTATAGATTACTTGCTTGGATATCTCTTTCTCTCTCTGTATAGAAGTTACCTATTGGTGTTATAGGCTTGATTAAGTATTTTTCTTACCATAAAGAAGGAAATTGAGAAAAAAATGTGTGATATGGTTTTACTTACCAATGATTTGTTGATTTCAGGCAAATCTGTGGCCAAAAAAGAGATATTGGAAGTAATTAAAAAATTCAATATCCAAGTCAACAATTTGACGCAAGTGAGTTTTGGATCTTACAGTTTGGAAATTACATGTATCATCTTTCTTAACTCAATTTCATGACTGAATTTGCATATTTGGTGTTTCTGAGTGACACAGCATTTTACAGTGATTTTGTGCTTGTTGTCTACTGAGTTCGTTTTATGTGGTACTTGCTTGTCCTAATAGTTCCATATCCAATTTGCCTGTTACATAAATTTCATTTGAGAGACAAGTATAGATATAAATGAAAATTTCTTTTGGAGGTGGTCACTGTAACCATCTTTGTTGCTTCACTCCACTGTTGTCAAGGTGTTTGCCTAGGTTCTAAGGTTAGATAAAGCAAACTGCCTCACAGCTCTTCAGTAAGGTGCTTTTGATCAGGTGGCTGCCTTTTGTGACAAAAGGCACGTAAAAGCGTGCCTTGCGTTTCTTTAGTTATTTATTTTATTTTCTTTAGCTGATTTTTTATACGTAAATAAAAGGAAAACGTAAACTATATATACAAGAATAAGACATTTGGTAAGATGATTCATCAACAATTATTGATTGAAAGAAAGGGAAACTATTGAGTCACAATGGATTATGACTTAGTTAATTTAGGCAAATCTTGATTTTCGGAAGGCATTATGCAATCTAATGAAACAGTCTCATAAATAGTTGTTAACAAGATTATATGTCGTATTCCACAGAATTTCCTTTCAAGCTGTATTTCTTTTCATACTTTCTGTTTGTTGCTTTTAGCAGTTAAATATTGGCAAGATGCAATACTGAACAGAAAAATCTGGAAATGGGCTGGTGACAGTTATGATTTCTGTTTTTAACCATAAGGACTTTTCCGTGTTTACATTTAAAAATAATATCTTGAAATATAGTAAGGTGTCATTCTCAACAGGGTTGATTCATTGCTTCAATAGTTTGATAAAAAGCTTTACAGATAGATAACAGTAGAAGAATTCAGGGGAAAGGACTGTCTTACAATCTGTCTTTTGCAACATTTGTCAATGAATTCTAGGGTTTTGATATCTATATAGGAGGAAGAGTATGGTCTATATTGCTTCTTTGCTTGAGGTTGTTTTTTAAGGGAAAAACAAGAAGTTGCTGAACATAGAGCCAAATCGAAGACCCATGAGATGTAATATTATTATCTCATGCTGATTCTACCTGCTAGAGTCTAAAAGAGTTCCATTCTGTTTCCAAAAATCAACATTTTTTTAAGTGGTTTGAGCCTTGGACTTAGTATTCAAGCTAGCGGGGTTCAGCTTTGCACTTTATACATTTGTTTATTATCAGGCTTTAATGAATAGCACCCTCTATATAACATTTGAAGCCTTCAGTCTTAAACACAAATACATATGTCCTTTTTTGCCCTCCCTTGTTTTGCTTTACCATATCGTATTTGTGGTGGATATTAATGGATGCCCAATATCTTTATTCAATTTCTAGCAATATATACTATCAATCTATATTGGTACTTCTAACCTGTTACTTGGCTGGATACAAGTTTATATTTCATAATTGGAACTTGGAAGTAGTTAGTATGCGTCCTGCCTGCAAGTACCTGTGTTTTCTTCTTTCCTTTCTCCTTGTATTTGGTTTCTGATAGCACTTTATGTCCTTTTTGGGGGTTGGGTGGTTCTTTTCTGGGATAGTTCTTACCACAAGACAGGGTTTGTGAGTTTGCCAAATTAACTCCCATTCAGCTCCTAGAAGAGACTGAAAAAGCAGTTGGTGATCCTCAACTTCCAGTGCAGCATTTTGCCCTTGTAGAAAAAAGCCTTGAACTAAAAAAATATCAAAAAGTGAGTTCGAACTTTATTTTTTTTTTGGTGTTATTGATTTTATAATCCAATGTGTTTGAACTTCACCCTATTTGTTTTAGGCTGTAGATAAAATGGGAGATAGTTTGAAACAGCTGATAGCTCTTAATGCTGAGCAAGAAAAAGATGTTGAGCGTGTTCGCCAAAGAGATGAACTTCTAGAAAAGGTTTGCCTTTTGTTTTTTATTATCTTTGTTGCTCCATAACATACTGAAGCATTTTTGTGGTAAATTTTAGGTTGATTATATGAAAAAGAAATTGCCTTGGCTGAAGTACGATATGAAGAAAATTGAATACTTGGAAGCCCAAAAGAGGGAAAAAGAAGCAAAAAAGAAGTTGAATGAAGCTGCAAAGATGCTAAATGAATTCAAAGCTCCCATAGAGTATGATGGCTTGTTTTTTTTTGATTGTATTGATAACTGAAGCATTCATTTCTCTTCCTATGCAAAATATATTGCTCAATAAGTGATACGACTTATTGTGGATTGCTGTTCACTTTCAGCCTTAAAATTATAGGTTTCTGTTTCAATTGTTTTCTTCCTCTTAGAAAGATTATTATTATTATTATTATTATCATGATGATTAGTGATTGCTAAATCAACTATATGATCATGTTTTTCTTTTGTTAATAGGACATTCTATATGAAATTATAGCTAAGAAGTCCTTTGAATCTTGATCTTGAAGATTTTCATTTGTATGCTTACATGCTTTTAGCCCTTCCTTTGAGGATCTTTTTTATTGCTATATTTCCTCTAATTATAGTGAGAATATTCAATAAAAAAATTAATGGTTGCAGAAAACAAAAGCAAGAGAAAACGAAGCTGGATGATCAATGTAAACGTATAAGCAATTTCATGAATGAAAATATTAAGAAACGGAATGATCGTCTGCAGAAAGAGAATGAGGCGGTGTGTTGAACTTGTCATAGCCTTTTGCTGTTAGGCTTTGTGTATATAGTTCAATGAGTGGTTGAATAATTTATATTGATATAATGAATAAATTCAACACTTTTAGGCAGTGCAAGCGCGGAGTAAATATAAGGAAATCGAAGATTTGAGGAGAGAAGAAGATTGTCGCAAACAAAGTATTATAGAGGCTAAAATGAAACTTGCTGATGCTGAAAGGGATCTTCAGAACTTGCCTGCATATGAGCCACCTAAGGAGGAAATTGTAAGTCATATTTATTGGCTTTTTTGTTATGACTTTTTTGCTATCTCTGGTAGCTTGGTACTGCATAAAGTGGTTGTAAACCATGATTTATACATAACAGATGTATAGTTATCTGTTTCTAAAAGATACTATTCTAAATTGTAGGTACTTCTCTCCCAATGTACCAATCTTCTATTCTAAGTGCAAAATTCAAGTGATATAGTTGGTTTTTTTTTTTTGCTTAATTTTGTCTTTTTGCCCTTAATATTTGATTATTTGTGGCAATTGATAATATAGTGAACGTGTTCAAACTTGATTGTGAAATAAAGAATAAATTGGTTTTTACTTTTGGCAAATGGGAAAAATTTCCATGAAGTTGGGAAGATGACCTAATTTTCTTTTCGGGACATTGTTAGTATTAATTTACACTTTCATAGAGCTGAGATTGTTATTCGAAGACAATTGGCCATATATATTGGCTCAGAATAATTTATTAGGATAGCTCAGCTTAATATTTTTATTTTCTCAAAATATATTGCTGATGTTCATTTGCTGTATATTTTTGGAAATTTCGACATCCTGCCTCTGATGTTTTTCAAACTTCTTTTCATCAGGAGAGATTGAAAAGTCAAATTCTGGAGCTAACTTCTTCTGCTCATCAAATGATGCAGCAGAAGAAGGAGAAGGAAAAATCTCTAGGCCAAATGAAAACAACCCTAAGGAACTGTGTCGATGGGTAATGTTTAAATGGTTCAAGTTCTGTTCGTCTGCTATTTGAAAATATTTGACTCATTTGTTGAATTTTTTGATATTTTCCAAAATTTGCAGCTTGAAAGATATGGAGAATACAAAAACTAAACTTCTTCATGCTTTAAAGAAATCTGGTTCAGAAAAGATATTTGAAGCTTATCAGTGGTTGGAATTGCATCGCAATGAATTGAACAAGGACGTTTATGGCCCTGTATTGCTTGAGGTACGTGTTTCATAAATCAAATTATTGTGTATTTTACTAATAATATTTCTGTATTTCCTTACTCTGTAAATGCAAAACTTAGGTGAACGTCTCAAATGAGGTCCATGCTAAGTTCTTGGAAGGCCACGTTGCTCATTACATCTGGAAGGTATGCTCTAACATTGTGCCTTTACTTTCTAAATTTCCTTTTATATATTTTCTTGTATTCAACACTAACAAGCAGAAGTTACAAAATTTCATTGCTCACTTTTTTCATTGTGAGTTTATTTATGTCCAAGCAGAGGCTAAGAATCCCTGTTGCATTTGCAGTTAAATGTGCTTACTTTGTCCTGTATGAGGTTTATTCATGTTGCACACAGTACTTGGCTTTTTACTGTTCGGGGTCCTAGGTTATACAAGGAAGTTGGCTAGAAAATGTTGGTAAAAGATCTGGTAGAAATGATGCTGGTTAGTCAAGTAATTCTGCATTAAAACTTTGAGCAATTTAGAACAAACAAGATTGAGATGAACTGTAATCTTTATTCACATCTCCAAACATACTGTATTTTCATGTATGCAAGGGGCTGTAAATTGATGCTTTCTTCCAAATCTTTCCTTAATTGCCAAAATGCAGTATGTAGCTTAGCTAAGTTTTGCCTTGTTGAGGTCCAGCTTGCTAAATTTAAGTCAGTTAAACTGGGCTTAAGAGTTTTGAACTTGGCTTGACTTAGTTACGTGAGCTCTAAGCCAAACATGAGCCCCTATTGAACTATTTGTTGAAGCCAAAACAATGGCTTGAAACTCATAAATTGAAGATTAAAATTTTAACTGTAGCTCATTAGTGCTAAGCCAAACATCATGGGTCAAAATTGCACTTTTCCTAGAATCTGGTTCTGCCTGTGTAGGAGCCCTTCAAAGTTTGGCTTATTTATGGATGCATCCTCCCCTTTGACTTCTTGTCAAGTTTCTTTCTTTGATGAGAAGAACATGGACATAGGAAACACTGGTATACTGTTTTCAAATTTTGGCTTTAACGAAACTTAATATGAGCACTAGTCTCATTTTGGCCTGTAACAGTATCTTCCAAATTTTGTTTTAAAATAAATAAAACCTGATTGCTCAAGAAAGAAAAATGTTCTTTGCTTTAGAAATGTTGTACCACAGATCCAATGTTCTAGATCCTATTATAGAACTTCCTCTATCTTGTCTTCTTTATTATCATTATGGGTTATGCGGTTAGAATATCTTTTCTTTGGTCTCCGTACTTGTCTTATGTTTTTGTTTTCATTTTAATCCATAAATTACTACGTTACTTACCTACTCAAAAAATTCAACAGCTACTGTGAGATTTGCACTTACTATTTTATAGGAAATAATGATCTACTATTTGTAATGTTTACTTTTCTTTGATTTCAGTCTTTTATTACTCAAGATTCTGGTGATAGGGATTTTCTTGTAAACAACCTGCAGCCGTTTGATGTTCCCATTCTAAATTATGTTAGAGAAGAATCTGGTCGGAAAGCACCCTCTGAAATTTCTAAGCAGGTATTTCTTACCAATGGCCCAATCCAGTTTTTTATCCAAGCAGACCCTAGCAACTTAACATTTGTGTATGTTTTCTTGTAACTGAGCAGATGCATGAACTGGGCATATATTCCCGGCTCGATCAGGTGTTTGATGCTCCCGCTGCTGTAAAGGATGTTATGACCTCACAGTTTGGTCTGGAGCATTCAGTACGCCTTGAACTTCCTTGGTCAACATATATATATTTCAACTGAATTTAAAGATGTAATTTTTTAATGTATTTAAACCTTTGATATCTGATCCTTTTTCTTGCTTTCACTTGCTTCTATCAGTATATTGGGTCAGACAAAACTGATAGGAAAGCTGATGATATTGCAAAAGAATTGGGAATTTTAGATTTCTGGACTCCACAAAACCACTATCACTGGTCTGTTTCTAGATATGGTGATAATGAAATGTCAGCAAGAGTAGAACCTGTTCATGATTCACGTCTTCTACTGTGTGGTATTTCCTTACCCTTTCTAGATTGGCCTCAAATCGTAAACTTGGAATTTTCTAAGTTACTTCTTTTAAAGGTTTGGATAGTGGGGAAATTGAAAATATGAGGTCCAGAAAAAATGAGCTTGAAAAGTTAATTGCTGATGCGGAGGAAGGCATAAAATCACTTCAGATTCAGCAAAGGCTGGTTGAAGATGAAGCAGCCAAACTTCAAAAACAGCGGGTATGCTATAAGAATGGAGTTTACTTTATTTTCTATAAAAGCTTTTAACCAAATGTTCTATGCTAATACATGAATGTGTTTTTTTGTTTTGCTTTATTTTGTTATTTTATATGCATGGTCTGCAATTAATATAAATCTCAAATTAGCATTGTCTTGTGGAGCTTATCTTTCCACATATATCTAATTCATTCTTTCTGCAGGAGGAGATGGTTGAAACTGCAAGAAGGGAAATGAGAAAACGAAAAGATTTGGAAAGCTGCGTTGGTAAGTTCTGCAATTTCATTGGTTGCTGTCGAAAATTTTCTTATTCTTTCTTATCATTTGTTTACAATAATTGTTTATGCAAATGCAATATAGAACAAAGGAAAAGAAAATTAGTATCCTTGGAGAGAAGTGGTGATATAGAAACAGCTGTAGATAAGCTCATTGAGCAAGCTGCAAGATCAAATATAGAGCGGCTTAAACATGCAATTAAAGTTAAGGTAAAGATGCTTTTGAGTACATGTTTTCTGTTGTGCTTGCGGACAATAATTTGAAATTCTGTCTGAAACAAGTTACGCACTGGCATTCGCTGTAATGTAGTATATGTGTATTTACTCGGTTCCTTTGTTCTTGTGTTGTTATTTCTTACTTTTTTGTTTTAATAGGATTTGCTGGTTGAAGCTGTTTCCTGCAAATGGAGTTATGCTGAAAAACATATGGCCTCCATTGAATATGATGCAAAGGTATTTTTTGGTGAAATATGCAAGAGTAACTTTCTCCCCTATTGATCTGGTGAAATAACTGTGATAACAATTTCTTTACAATTAATTTTTCATCTGTTACAAAACTGTCATGTGTCAAATGTCCATCTATTCATCATCAGTCATCAGAACAAACTTCATAAAATTTGCTTTGTTATCGCCATTGGTTGAGCAAATGGCTTCTTTGTATTTACTTACATTTTTTTTTTATATTTCTGTTTTCATTTTCATTTTCATTTTTGAATTTTACTACCTCCTAGCCTCCTCTCTTGCCCTGGGTGGCTGGCTGCTGTTCGGCTTCTTGGCTTTCCTTATTTTTTCTTCTTTACCTCTCGCCCTCATTTCACTCTTCACCCCCTCACCCTATTGTTTCACTTTCCCAGTTTATCTGTCTAATCACCGGATCTTGTTGATAGGACACCTGGATCAGATGGCTCAATTTGATGCTTCTATTTCCCTTGTTTCTTTTTTTCCCTTTTTCTCATTAAAATTTCTATGTTGTTTTTTTTTTCACTGTTTCTATATTAGTACTTCGCTGCACTATTGTTTCTCCCTTCCCATTTTCTCTCTCTTTCTCCCTGGCTTTTTTTCAGTCAATAAAAGGGGGTGATTTGCATTTTAGTTCACTTAGTTTGGCATCAACTTTCTTGTAGATCACAAACCTTTAATTTTCTCAAATTACATCACTTAACTTCTATTATTAACAAATTAAGTCACTTATGCTAATTATGTTAGATAATTCTTATGGAAAACTTGGCTCAAAATGCATACATGGGGTCAATATGAATTCCCAAAGTTGATTCTATTTAGAAAATAAGTCAAGTATGCATGCTAAGACAGCTTTCATATTAAAATTATTTAATGGAATTAGCGTTAGTATCTAATTTTTTAATAATAGAAGCTCTCTGATATAAATTGATGAAATTGAAGTTTTGTGACTTGCATGAAAAATTGATGTTAAGTTCAGTAACATAGAATGTAAATTACCCTGATGGAAAGCTGTCTGGATTTCTGCCTATTTACTTGTGGCATTTTTGGAGTTGATATGGAAATTTGTCTGGTGTCTAATGTCAGTTTCACATCAGCACTATTACAAAATTTTGACCAAAAATTTTGAATTCTCTTCTTTCCTTTTTCATGGATGGGAATGGAACTTTCTTTAGGGATTAGAGAATGCTGGCATAAGTTATTGCCTACATAATTTTGTATTTCTAATTCGTCAATCCCTGGTTTTTGTTTTGCAATGTTATAGATTATAGACTCGGAAGTCAATCTCAAGGAGCAAGAGAAGTTTGCTTACCAGGCATCAGTGAATTTACAGAATTGTGAGTTATTTGTTTCCTTTTTCTTTATTTAAATGTAATTTTAGGTTCATCTCTTGATGGAAAGCTGGCAAGGTGGATTGCATTATGGCTTGCCTTGTGCATTTAATATGCAGAACATTCTTACTCTCATCTTGCCAAAAGAAAGAACATTCTTATTCTCTAGAGTTCATAGTTTCTGGAAATAGTTCCAGGTTCATTTGTTGCCACAAATTTAATATTCAGAATTGTTTTGCTTCATATTTTTGTAAAATATTTTACATAAATGCATTTCTTTGCTAGGTTAATGCTAATGTAAATGTTTAAGGGATGGATACTTTGGGTGGAGTATATAATTTTTTTCAATTGATTGGATTTCAGTCAGTACCTTGAAGTAGGCAAATCCTTAGATTCTTTTCTCAGATATAAGCAAAATCTCTTTATGATTGAAATCTTTATACTTTTTTGTTTATTTATATAGCCTAACGTGAATGTTGTTGACTGAAAAAAAAAAAACAATGATTTACTTATTTACTAAACTAGGATATACTGGAATGATGATTACCTGGAATTCTTTTGTGTGTGAAATATTGTTTTCCAAAAAACTTACTTTTTCCAGTTTTCTTCTTGATTAGGTCAACAAGATGTAAAGGATTATTCTCAACAACTGTTGGCTGCCAAGAGAAATGCTGAATCAATTGCCATCATTACTCCTGAACTTGAAAGGTTATTTCTTCAGGTTTGTTTCTGTTTTGGGTTGAAGCAGAACCATGAAAATTTATTATTCCTTCGAATTTGTTATGAGCACCTATTTTCCAGGTTAGTAAAACTTCATTCATCTTCAGTGCTAAATTCTTCACAAATTCACTATTGTGATTCTAGACGAGTATGGATTGAATCCACAGAAAAACAATTCTGCTGGACAATTAATCAATAAGTTTGATTCAATCCCAGAAGAGATTATATATATATTTGAAACTGATCACCGGAGAATACGGGCTAACATCAATAAGTTTGGACTCAATCCCAGGAGAGAATATATATATATATATATATATTTGAAGCTGATCACTGGAGACTACAGGTTAACTAATAGACTATAGTGCATGTGTAATTGGTCCTTATAATTTTTTATGGGTATCAAGGTTTGTTGCCACAAATTGGGGCTGAAATTTGCGGTCAGTGAATATTCTTTCTTCTTGTTGTTCGGTTATGAGATTAGATAACAAGTTCCATTTTTCTTCCTTGGGTAATTTTGATTTCACAGTTTTCTCACTTTGTTTTAAAATAGGAATATAAATCATCTAGATTCTTCCTTTTTGTTCAAATGTAATATTAATATATGTGAAATGTTTATTTCAAAAATCTCTTCTAGAACACTAGTTTGTTTCATTAGTTCAACTTGAATTGGTTGAGCTTTTTTGTTCTCTGGATCTTTCCATTTATTAATTCTTCCTAGTTTACCTGAAGATGCCAACTACAATTGAGGAATTGGAGGCTGCCATACAAGACAACATTTCTCAAGCCAATTCTATTGTTTTCCTAAACCAGAACATACTACAGGAATATGAATATCGTAGACGTCAGGTATTTTTGTGTCATCTTCATTTTTTCTTTGGTATGTTACTAAAATCTCATCTGTAGTGCATATATCACAGATAGAAACCATTTCTGCAAAACTGGAGTCAGATGGCAAGGAACTACAAAGGTGCTTAGCTGAGATACATGCTCTGAAGGTGAGAGAAGCCATCTTATGTTCTTGTTGTAACTATGAAAAGTTGTGGCATTATGAAAATTGATGATACTACTGCCTGCTGTTTGTGGTAATAATTACCATGTTTGTGCGATGCATGTGAAAAGTACATGCATTATTTGGAAAAGGGACTTTGCAGTTGTCTCTTTATAACAAGTTTACCTCCTCTTTCCAACTTTTCCTTCTCCTGCTTGTGGTTTTTAATTTTGGCATAATATCCCATTTGTCTCCTAAATTAAGGAAATTCTTCAAGGTACCGACCTTATGTGGTGCATGTCCTAAGACAGATGTTCAATGCAGTACCCAAACTTCCATTCTGTCTATCAATGTGTCCTAATGTGTCTAGTGGCATGCCAATTGGTCAATTGATGTGCCATGTGGCCGAGTAAATTCCACCTCATCTTGTGAAGTGATGATTAGAATAGGTGCATGATGGCCTTTTTCTCGGGGGTGTTGGAAATTCTCTTCTTTCTTACATTGCAGTTTCTCTTTCTTCTTCATCTGAGTTTTCTCTTAGGTTAATATAATTTGCGACCCCTAAACTTGGCTACTAGGTCCATATTGGTACTTGTATCTTTTCTAGTCCACTTTGGTACCTTAACTTGGCAAATAGGTCAAGGTTTGATGACGTGGAACTCTGAGATTATACCATCTCATCACTTTGATATTGTGCCACATTATCAAACTTTTACGTTTCCCAAGTTCAGGGACCAAAATGGACCTAGTTGTCAAGTTTAGGTGCTAAAGTGGACAAAGAAAAGTACAAGTACCAAAGTGGATCTAGTTGCCAAGTTCAGGGGCCAGAGATTACATTAACACTTTTTCTTTTTGGAGGAGTTGCCTTTTTTCTACTTTTATTTCCTTGAATTCTACTTTTAGCAAAGAGAGATTGATATGATCATTTGATAATTATTATTTTGTTTAAACTTTTTCCCCTTAAAAACATGGTTTTTTAGTGATTAAAATAATATTTTTCAAAGGTCACATTCATTATTGCCATATAATATTTTTTGCAAGTCATTTAACAGCTTGCTGTTGAAACTTCAATATGGTTGTACTGTTTCCTATTAACTTAAGCTCTTAGGTAACTTGTCATCTAAGCTTTTGGAGGCTTATTATTTTTTCTGTTGACTACTCCTATTTGAATCACTCTGTTGACTATTCGTTCCTCTCTGGATTTTATAACAGTTTGGTGCCTGTGGCATTGTTTCTATTTATTACAGATATTGGTCTCAATTTTGTTTAATACCTCAATAAATCTTGTAACTGTTACATGCAGGGAAGTTGGCTTCCAAAATTGAGAAATCTTGTTAGCCAGATAAATGAAACTTTCAGTCGTAACTTCCAAGAGATGGCAGTTGCAGGAGAAGTTTCACTGGGTATCATATATTATTACCTTTTAGAGTTCACTACATGCTATCTGTGGTTTCCTGTTCTGATTTAATGTTTTCTTTCAGATGAGCATGACACCGATTTTGATCAATTTGGGATACTTGTAAAAGTGAAGTTCAGGTGGGTTTCTGAACTTGTTATTAAGTCACCAATATGACAGAATCTTTGGTATGGGCTTTATGCATTTTGAAATAAAACATCTCATTTGTCTGTTTTTCAGTTTCGGAGTGATGTGTGGGATATGTTTGCTATGTAGGATCAATTGCAATTTGCAAAAGTCTTTTCAACGTAATAGCTTAATGTTCAATGGGAGATCTTTGCACTATTGAAAGACTGTATGCAGTCAATAAATATCATTATACTAATGGATGATACCATTTGTTATTCATGTTCCGGTTTTAAAATAGCTGAATCAGATATTGTCTTAAAGGTTAATATTTGAACATTAAGGCACTGAGATTAGTGTTTTGAATGTTAAATGTTGGCCTTTTTGTTTTCCTGCTTGGAATCCATTCGCCAATAAACACTTCTCATCAAGGTCACTATTGCTTAAAAATCTTAGATGCTTTCCTGAGTGGTAGCAATGATACTAACTTGATAATTCCTGATCTAAATTTCTCATCGCCTATCAAATAAATGCAACTCTAGTGTGATTTATCATATTAAAGTCATATAAAGGACATTTTCTATTGAATGTGATTCCACTATTATATTCATATGCTATTGATCACTTTTTTTTGGCAGTTGGACTGGAATAAATGAAAACAGAATAGCTATAGTATTATGCTTGCTCATTCATAAAATAATTAAACCATGCCCATTTATGGTGTATATCTTTATCAAACACCTGTCTTTAGACCAATTCCGTATATATCTTTCTTAATAATTTGTTAGTTGAGAGAAGCACCCTTTATGTTTATTTATTTGTCTAGGACTAGTGTAAGTTATATGCCCTGGGTGTCACTTCACTACATTTTGTTATATGATATACATTGATTCCAAGACCATGTTTGCCTTTAAAACTTGAAGAATTTCTTATGTGATTTATGTTTCTGCATGGTTAATACTATTAAATCTTGATTTGTTTTTTTGGTGTTGTCCATCAGGCAAGCAGGTCAACTTCAAGTTCTCAGTGCTCACCATCAATCTGGAGGGGTATTTCAATCAAATTCTGTAATTCATGAATCAATTTGGAATGGCATTTTTTTTGCTGCAATTTTGAATTTCCTCTTTGTAGGAACGTTCAGTTTCAACGATTCTTTATCTTGTTTCTCTTCAAGATCTTGCTAATTGTCCCTTTAGGGTGGTTGATGAGATTAACCAAGGTAAGCCTGAATCAACTTCTACACACCATGTTACAGATACGTGTTGCATAAAAATCCTCATTGATTATTCTTCTGTCTTCTTCCTTGTTCCAGGAATGGACCCCATTAATGAAAGAAAGATGTTTCAGCAATTAGTACAGGCTGCCAGCCAACCGAACACCCCACAGTAAGCATGAACATAAGCAGGAGATGCTGTTTTCTTTTTAAGCTCTGTAGTTTATTGACCTTGATTTGGCTAATGGTTAAAACTTGCTGCTGTGTTATAAATTTAGTTGTCATTGAAAAGTTACTGCTATACATACTTTGCACCCTTTTTTTTTCTGTAAACTAGGGTTTAGGGTTTATGCTGATCATCAGTATAGATAACAAAAATGAAGATAATCGGATTAAGCTGGGAAGTAAATGTTCAAAACAAATGATAAGGCGAGTGTTAAGTTGCTTCTCCTTTAAAAAAAAAAAAAAAAAACTAAAACTGGCCTTAATTGATAAGGATTTTGATGTTGTGGACCAAATCAACTAGTTTGGCTTAATGACTGATAGAGGTGAGGCTGATTAAAATAGGTTCATATATGTATATTTAAATTCAAGCTTCATGGTCCAAAATTTAGTAGTAGCTGTTGATATGCCAATTATCTTTCTCTTGTACATGGTGCTAGTTGCTGTTGATTCTACATTTATGAACAATGTGATGTTTTTTTTTGTACAGTTTGGTAAAAGCGTGTTTGTGTTGTAGATTGAAGTTTGTTTTAAACATTGTGACAGGTGTTTCCTACTTACACCAAAGTTGCTACCAGATCTGGAATATAGCGAGGCATGTAGCATTCTGAATATAATGAACGGTCCCTGGATTGAGGAACCCTCTAAAGGTTAAACACCCACGGTTGCCATTGTGTGGTTTCAATTAGTAGTAGGATACAAATTTTTGTTAAGAGAACTCATGCATATGTCTACATTTGTTGTTGTAATTCAGTATGGAGAAATGGAGACCGCTGGAGCACCATTGCAGGGTTAGCAGAAACACGCTGATGATGAAACATCATCCCTGGAGGATGTATAGGACAGAGAGGAGAGAAGATGACAATCAATTGTTGAGGATATATAGTTAAAATGAAAATGAGGTTTTGTATTGTAATTGGCAGCTTTTTGGGAAAACATATCGGCTTCATTGTGTGGGTTTTTGGTCCGTGTAAAGATGGTTAGAATCATGAAGTAGGTGTATGATTTTTTATTATTTGTAATGCGCCAAACTTGATTCAGGTGTAAAGATGGTATTTTTGTTCTTTCTGAGAAATATCTTGTTATTTTTCCCGTTCTCAACTTGTTTAATTGTGTGAGGCCGTTTGTGAAAATTTTCTGGTTAAGGGCATTCTGGATGTTTAAACTGCTCCAAGTAAACAAAATGTGAATGCAAGCACATTTTCCTTTTAGAATGAACATTTCCAAATCTGATATCTCCAGTGCTACCTTTTGAATAGAGATTGTCTTATTAAATGGCTGGGAATATTCTTGCCATAACAAAAAGAAAAAAATAGAAAGAATTTTTTTCTAAGTTATACTATTTAGTAAATTAATTGCTTTACTGTCCAAGATGGTAGGATGTGATTACTAATTGTTTTAAAGATGATAAGACCATGCTAATTAGAAAAAGGTCGGCTGTTTAAGTACTTGCTGCTTCCTGCATTAGAAATCAACAGTCCTAGGACTTTGCAGTATGATGATTGATATATTTACGTTTCTTGTAGCTGCACGTGATCTGATAATGCTCTTAAATTGACCAATCATTGTCAGCAATTGATCAATGTTTGTAATGGTTTTGTTGACTTAAAGATCTAATTGCTTGATACATTTAGGGCAAAGCTACATCGGGCAAATGTGATTTTTATTTCTGAACCTATTGAAGATGGGACAACTGGAGCAGTGATAGTTCTTACAACTCCAGATGCTCAGCGCACGGTGCTTGCTTATCAGGTTAGATGAAGCTACTGATGTCATTGCAAGTTGCCTAAAGTTGAAGCTATAGTGTTATTTCCTGCTTCTTGCAGTTCAATCGTTATTTATTCTCTGTTAAAGTTTGCACGCACGGTCCTCGCAACGTATATTTCAGATTTGCATGCATGCAAAATCACTGCTTCATTTTTATTGTTAAAAAAATATGATGCTGAATAAAAACCGAGTTCCCCTTAACTATGGAGAAATTGAACCGGAACCAGGATCTACTTTTTGTTTCATTATTTGTTTGCTTGTTGCTGTTCTATTGACATCATCTCAGGGACGATGAACTTGTTCAGCCACTTTAATCCATGCACTTTATAATAAATGGAAAATTCTTACGAAGATTAAAAAAAATCCATGAAGGAAAACCTGTTTAAAAATGAACAACATAGTTACTTGTAGCTTTCTCTAATGTTCTAGTACCTGGAAAATAAGTAAAACATGAATGAAGCCTTAGCCCATAAAACATAATAATCTTACAAATAAAATTTTATGTTCGAGCAAACTCCTTTTCATGCTACAACGCTTTACGCTAAATTATTTTGCACATTTGCGCATCTTGTGCAAATGTTCTTAAAAGTAACATCCTGCCTCGAGCTCTCTGATGTATAAGTTTCATTAGAGCATGTGTATGTTCCGGGAAGGGAATGGCATGATATCCTAATATATGTCTTCATCTTGTTATTTCAGTACATCATCGACTATTAATTATGATTCTTGCTTGGCCAATGTAGTCTCCTAGACAAATATATTTGTGATTAAGGGCTATTTATTTGAACGTCCTGATACCATCAGAACCATTATAAAGGCTTGTGAAGAAGCTCGCAGGGGTGGCGCACTAGTAGCAGTCACAGCATCAGATGTCTCCTGCATCGAGTGACATTATGATGATTTCTGGTAAGTTTGTTACCAAATTTGGTCAACCCTATTATTGGCTTTTCGTGCTTGTCTTTGGAATGTGTTCATATACTTTAGAAAAAAAAATCCGAAGATGTTATACATTAACCACATTGTGGTAAAACAGTTATTCGAAGCTTTTCATTTAGGATGCTAAACCCTTCAATCCCCCCTCCTAGGTTGAACGTAGTGTATACAGTCATAACTCAGCTATATAATTCAAGGATGGCTAATATATTTGAACTTGTCTTGACCGGAAAGGGTTTTTGTCTAGATGAAAAAGATTCACTTGTTCTTCGCATCACTAGGTTCTAGGAGACGCTATTTACGGTGCTAGAAGAGTACTAAACATTCTTGGGAAATATAAAAAACCTTGAGCTCACTACAATTCATGTTCAGTGGGAATAAATATTTTCATTAAGTTCTCAAATATTAATTGTTTTGCCTTTTTATGTTCAGGGAAATTGTTGGCAATTACGTGGATTTTCTGTGAGAGCTTTATGGCATTTTTCCTCAAAAGAAAGCTCTGTTTCAGCAGCAAGGTATCTCAGCCACTTTGTTCCCTTGGTCTCAGTTACAGATGGACATAGGATCTTACTTGGGTGTAAAAGGAGAAGCTGTATATATTCCTCCTCCATGTGTACCGGTGGACACTGGTGCCGGTGATGCATTTGCATCTGGTATTTTGTATGGTATAATACGAAGTGTCTCGGAATTAAAAGTCATGGGTACATTAGCAGCTAGGATTGCAGCCACAGATGTTGGGCAACAGGGGACTCGACTTAGTGTTCAGGATGCCGTTGATATTGCCGAGTCATTTGCATTCAACCTCGGAAGTTCTAGTGTAAGGTCAGATGTAGGTTCAGGTCATATTCCCAGCTTATGACGTATTTGCCTTGAAGCCCCATGTTAATTTCTCCATTCTTATATTTTCCATAGCTTGTAACCTTGGATCTTGTCCGCTATGTTGTTTTAACGCTTCATTTTCCTTGAGCATCATATCTCTGACAGTCATGCCCATCGGCATGGGTGATCTTCCAAAGATCCTTGGAGAATCTTGAGAAAAATTGAAGACAATTGCGTCGGTAACCTATTACGGGTTCCAAGTAACATAGATTGTCCCTGTAAACATTGCTGGCAACAATTTGTGTCGCCATTGATTCAAATTTGATCATTATTCCAATGTCATGCAGTATCAACATCATGAAATTACGTCTCGTATTCTCTTTCAGCTGTGTCTATCTTTCATCTGGCCAGAGCAAGTACAAGGATTAATTCAACTGCTAGTAAATGACAGAGATATGGTTGAAACAAGTTGTACATGGGAACACATCAAGGCCTTGGAATGGAACTTTGCTTCTAGGACTCCACTCCTGCACTTGGGAAGATCTATTTCTGATATTTTTGTTATTTAATTCAGTTTTCATGACAAGCTACGAAAGAGAGGAAAAACAAGTACTTACCAAATTAAATAGGACAACTGTCTAGTTAACACAGTATCGATATATATTTTTTAATAGATATTAAGGAAAATAAAAAAGTCAGTACACATTCTTTTCATTACAAACATAATACCTCATATGTGAACCACAATAGTTTATGATTGGTCTTTCTTAAAAACTCTTTCCACTAATCAACAATTATTACAATGATCACTAGGTTTAAACTCTGCAATCACTTCAACTTTTCTTTATCCAAGTTAATAATATTGTTTAAATTAATTCTTGATATTTCCTTGAAAATTCTAAAATTGTCAAGTTCAGACATCAATATGAGAACACGGCAAAAACAAATCAAATATTAACAAAATCATGTTCTATTACATACCCTTTTGTAAATTAAATATTTAACCGCCAAAATTATACTTATAGTATTACCAATGAAGTGAATTGGTATGAAATTTAGAGTCCCCTTCTCCCAATAAAACATTATTTTCACAAGATAAAAATTGAAATTAAATTATAACAAATAGAGATTTACCCCCTAAATAACTTCCATTTAAAAAATTTAAATTCAAATTCTAGGATTATCAACTCTGCTTCATCTTAACATAAAATTATATACAAATATGAATACAGTATCAAAAGGCTGCACATCAACCTACTCATCTTCAAACTTTGATCTAATCTTTTTTCCCCTTATTTATCTTCACTATTTCCCTTTTTTCTTGTATGTGTGATTGGGATTCCAACACCGGCCTCAAAACACAAAGGCTCAGACGTCGACATTACTTCCTATATCTTCTCTGTTTTCTGTAAAATGTATATATACAATAAGTTTCACTATACTATAAAAAAGAGTTTTGACTATAATTTATACTACTATCCTATAATGAGCCTCCCATTGGAGCTCGATGAGGTACTCCCTTCCTCCTCCTGGCCGTAGGTGGCGGCGTCGATGGCGTGAAGCTTTGCTGTATGCTCTGTATACCCTCAATGCTAACACTTATGTTTAGCGACTCACCTTCTGAGTACCGATCCATTTCTGTGGATAATTTTCCTTTCTTAATCAACTTCTTCGATGTCCCAACCACCTGAATTAACACAAATTTAAACTTTGAAAATAAGATAATATTATTATAGGAAAAATAATCATCTCGGTCCTAAATAGTAAAATGAACATAAAAATTAATTAAAAAACTCAAGACAAAAAGGGGTTGATATAAAATTTTCTTAAATTAAATAATTAAAATTTGAAGACTACAAAAGGGTCATGTACAAATTTGTCTATTCTATTTTTATTTATGATTTGACCTAAATTTACCAGAAACTTGGACCCTATGCTTCATCAATTCCTAGTAAAATTAACATGGAACAAGTTATTAAATGGAATGGATAACGAATCTACTTCAAATATCACGTTAGAAAGACATTTGAGAGTTTTGATACCCTCAGATATTTGTAATATCTGATGAAATAGACAAAGCAAGCTCCATTTTCATCACCACTCTCAAATAGAAGAATCAGATAATGTGGACTTTTAAAAATACCCATAAAAATGTTAAGGCAGGAAGAAGATGAATGGAAATATATAGGGTAAAAAAGACTCATAAAAATCCTATTCGTATACATATATTATCAAATGCATTGCAACCACATGATGGGACACAAGTTGTCCAGTTATATGTTCATTTATTTTGTTTTTGAAAAGAAAAAGAATAAAGGGTACCTTGCAACCAAGAGAGCAGAAGGTGAAGGAATCAAGGAGGCTGCGGTGGCAGACATGGCAGGTATTCGTAACACCTTTGCCCAACCTAGGCTGTGGTCTTTCATTCAAGAACACTATCCGGGCACTGTTTATTATGTATGTTTGAATCCCTGTTATGTCTATCAGTTTCTGAATCTCTGAAACCCTTATCACATCATGGTATGATGATCTCCTTATCTGCAACATTCTCCACATTTATTCACTCTACCTTTACAAATTAATACAAGTTTTAATGGTTTATACCTGAATGGTTCTATGGTCCTTGTGATAAGCAAGGCAAAGTGAACAAAGCGCTCCATTCATGCATTCCAAGCAATACATGTTGCATTCACTCTTATGAGCATCTGCGTGCAGCTTGCATTGACCAAAAAAGCTTGTTTGAAGCAGTGGTCTCAGCCATGGCGGCCACTTCATATCCTCATCCTCATCATCTTCATCATCTGGTCCTCCTCCTCCCTAAATTATACATAACCCAAATTAATTTCATCATCAGCTTCTGTATGCAATCAAATACTATTCAATAATAGATAATCAATATCCAACAAGGCTGGCGGCCTAACCATGATTCTTCTGTTTTTTGGTCTGATTTCTCTAACGCTACTTGTTTCTTCTTGGTCGATACTTATCATCTAGAGCTAAATAGAAATTTTCTAGGAAATCCTTTTTTTTTTTCCCAAGAAAAAAGAGAAGTGGTGAGTGGTGGATGGGGTAATGGAAGACGCTTATCTTAAGCTTAAAAGTCTTCCAATCGAATCTCTATCCGAACCTAAACCAATAAACCCAAAAATAATATTATTTAAGATGCGTCTGTTTGAAGGAAGTTCACTAGATTCTTCAATTTTATTTACTTGGACAGAAAAGATTGAGGGTTGGCAAGTTGGAAGCCATGACGTGTGGTGGTTTCCAACGTTAGACGTTTGGAAGTGAGAGATTTGGACATGTAAGAGAAAGAGTAATGAATCATCCAAAATACAAGGAGACTGAAAAGGCCATGTGTTGGACGTATTTTTAATAATATTGCATGGTGATAGAGCCTAATTGTTAGGGTTTTTTTTTATTTTTTATTTTATGATGATTACATTTAAAAAACAAATAATTTCAATTTAGAAACATCTTGAATATTGCCAGTTCTAGGAAATACCTTTGCGGTGAGGACAAATGTATCTCAATCGTGTAAAAGCCGTTATACTTGGCTTTTTGGTTTTAATAGAATTATCATAAGTCTCCGAAACCCAGTTTGCCTATTCCGAGACTTTATGGGAGGCTGAAACAATTCATGATAGTCCATCATCGCACCATCAAATCTGACAACATAAGAAACAATAGATACATAACGCAAGTATTATTTTTAATTGTGTTAATTGTCAAATTGGTCCGATTATTGATTTTCGATCCGTTTGGTTCAAATAAATAAATTATTTTAAAAAAATATTGTTAGAGTTTGTGTGACTAATTTTTGTTGAAGAAATAAATACAATGACAAAATAAGAATATCTGTAGGGGTAAGAGGCCGAAGCCCGCCACAAATACCAATTAAGTATAAAGTTGGATCGGGCTTGTGACCGAGGGTGTGGGGGCCGGAGGCCTTCGAGGCATGGATCATGTAACGCCCCCATGCCCGAAACCGTCACCGGAGTCAAGCTTGAGGTGTTACTAAACTTATCTTACCTTTTAAACAACTCTAAACCACTTATTTTAATTTTCGGAATAAACTATTTTTCTGCGTCATAGCTGCTTAAAAATTCATTTCTCGAGTTTCAAAACTCGAAATTAAGATCCATAAATTTTTCCTGAAACTAGACTCATATATCTATCTACTAATTTTTTTCTAGAATTTTTGACTTAGCCAATTAGTACAGTTTATTAGTTAAAGTTACCCCTGTTTCAGAATTCTACTGCACTGACCTCTACTTACTACGAACCACTTTTCTCCCTATACAAAATTAATATAACTATACCGTTTGTTTCTATTAAAACTAGATTCAATAAGGATTCTAACCGTATAAATTACACCACCTAATTATTTTTTTACAATTCATGGTGAATTTCCAAAGTTGAAATAGGGGATCTAGAATTTTCTCTGACCCTGTTT
This sequence comes from Gossypium anomalum, assembly GCA_025698475.1. Taxonomy (NCBI): domain Eukaryota; kingdom Viridiplantae; phylum Streptophyta; class Magnoliopsida; order Malvales; family Malvaceae; genus Gossypium; species Gossypium anomalum. The sequence goes on from CM046968.1 coordinate 82,122,065, forward strand.
CACTAAAACTCAGATATTTCATAAAATATAATACCTTTACCTGTTTTGCTTATTCCATAAGAAAATAGACATAACAAGCTTTAATTTCATATATTATTCACCATCAAACCATGTCTCTACGATTTTTAGTGATTTTTCAAAATCACATTATTTCTGATACTTGAATCTGTTTTTAAGTTACTTTCACATTTTTCTTAGTTTTCATGTGATAGTTACTACTTATTCATACATACAATTAAACATGTATATCATCAGCCATTCTATTAGCTAATCACTAGCAAGTATTTACACATCATTCATTGATCATATCATATCAAAAGAAACCAAGTTCCTATACATGCCATACACAAAACTAAACGTCTAACTATACCAATGTGATTCCTTCGATAGTGTGATCGGGTCTCCGACGTTTCCTTCGATCCCCAGTGGCTAGATAAAAACTATAAGAAAAAGAAAATAAAGAGAGTAAGCACTAGGCTTAGTAAGCTTACAAGCAAATAAATTACAACATTCAACATAATGAATAATTATACATAATGTCACCTAGCCTCATAAACTTTCTTTACTTCTCATTTTCTACCTTCTTCTTTACTTACTTACCTTCTTTCTTACCGACCTTTCACTATTCATAAATATAATCTACCTTCCCTTTTGCTGATAATTCACTGTAATTTAACGTGTACAATGACCCATTGAACCACTCGGAATACTAAGGATATTGGGGTCGTTCCTGTCTATCAATATCCTGCCAATGCCATGTCTTTGACATGGACTTACATGAATTATTCCTGTCTCCAATGCCATATATATATATATCTAATATGGGCTTACATGGCTCATTCCTGTCTCCAAAGCCATATATCTGATATGGACTTACATGGCTCATTCCATTCGTCTCTCGTCCCGTCTGTCCCATCAACCCCAATATCCTAACATTCCTAAGGTTCAAACGGGGCTTCCTAATGCTTTTTCTCTGTCACTTTGCCTTTAATTTGACTTTAAATATTCTCATAAAATAAGTATATAAATGCTAGAAATTTACAATAATAATGTAAAATAAAAGAATATTGCATTTATTTACTGTAAACTTACCTCGTATGCAAAAATAACTACTTTTACCATTTCGTCCACAACTTGGTATTTTCTCCATTTTTGCTTGAATTTCAGTTTTCCTTGCTCTATCATTTAAAATATAGTCTAATTAGGACTCAAATTATTCAAATTTACCCAAAATCATATTTTGGCAAAATTACAATTTTGCCCCTAAACTTTTGCATATTTACACTTTTGCCCCAAAGCTCGTAAATTAAACTTCAGCCTATTTTCTTATGTTTCATGACATGCTGGTCATTTTTCCCTCCTATGGAAGCATCAAATTCATACTCTAACAAGCACTTATGACTATTAGGTATTTTTACCGATTAAGTCCTTTTACTCGTTTTTGCTTAAAACCGAGTAGTACAAGTTGTCTAACATAATTTAAAACCTCATATTCTATCATAAAACACCAAAATACACAAATTTCACCTATGGGTATTTTTCCAAATATGAACCCTAACTTAAATTATTGCTAGTATAAGCTTTATCGAGCTAAGGGACTCAAAACGTAAAAACATTAAAAACGGGGCTTGGAATCACTTACCATGGAGCTTGAAAGCTTGAAACAAACCCTAGCTATGGAGAACCCTTGAAATTTCGTCCTAATGAAGAAGATGGACAAAAATTGGCTTTTAATTTTGTTTTTAATTCATTTTAATAACTAAATGACCAAAATGCCCTTACTACTAAACTTTCAAAAATTCCTTCCATGTCCTAATTTTTGTCCATAGACTTAGAAATTGGTAAAATTACTCTTTAAGGACCTCTAATTAATAATCTAATTCAATTTTATGCAAAATACTTCTAGAACACAAGTTTTGCAATTTATTCAATTTAGTCCCTAATTTCAAATTAAGTACTTTATGCATAGAATTTCTTCACGAAATTTTCACACAATCATGCAAACATATCATAGACCTCAAAATAATAATAAAATAAATTTTTCTACCTCAGATTTGTGGTTTCACAACCACTATTCTGTTTAGGCCCTATTTCGGGATGTTACAGATCATGCCGCACAAGTAAAATCCGTATAAAACTAGAGTTTTTCAACTTTTAAATAGATATAGTAAAAAATCCTCTTATATCTTTTAGTTTTCAACATTAGTGAATTTCTCCTCCTTTAAATCGCTTGAAATGTTTGTAGGCTCTCAAGCACATGATAATTCCATAATAATAACCTTATAGTGATTGGCAAGGCTATTCAATAGCCACTCGACATTGGATCAACAACCTTAAATATTCTTTTCTCTCCTTTTTAATGCTTACCACTGTTATCCACCTTTATGCCTTCGCCATCACTACTTGGAGTCCAATAACACCTCTTTCCAAACTTTGATGTCGACTCCAACTACCTTTTCACATTATGCCTTACTTTAATTACCTACCTAATAGTCTTTGATATGAATAAGCACAACCTCCTAACCTTATTCCCCCTCTTACATCACCATCCCCACTACGGCAAAACAAGTTTTTAGCGGCGTTTGGATAAAAAACGCCGCTATATATTGAGCATTAGCGACGCTTTTCAAAAAACGCAGCTATAGATTGAGTATTAACGGTGCTTTTCAAAAAATGCCGCTATAGATCGAGCATTAGCGGTGCTTTTCGAAAAACGCCGCTATAGATCAAGCATTAGCGGCGCTTTTCAAAAAACGTCGTTTTATGTTGAGCTATAGATTATAGTTTATGGTTTAAGGTTTAGGGGTTATATATGGGTTAAGTGTTAGGGGTTTAGGGTTTATAGTTTATGTTTTATGATTTGGGGTTTATAATGATAGGGGATAGAGGTTTAGCGTTTATATTAATTAGTGTTTTTTAATTTATATATTAATTAATTTCTTATATAATTGTAAAATATATAATTTTAATATATTAAAATTATGATTATAGTTTAAATTATTTAAGAGATAATAGATAAACTTTATATATATTAAATGGTTTAAGATTAAAGGTTTACTTGAGATTTGTTAAATGATTAAATTTTATACAATCAATTAATGCTTTTATATTTAAAAATATTTAATCTAAACCATTTCATATATATTTAAATATTAGATTTAAAAAAATTGATAAATAATAAAAAAAAGTAACAAATTGATATGAATAGGTAACTATATAGTTAGAGTTTAGGGTGTAGGTTTATGGTCTAAGATTTAGGGTTTATGGTTTAGGATTTCGGGTTTAGTGTTTGGGTTTTAGGATTTAATTTTTAGTGTTTAGGGGTAAATATGGTGAACTACTTAACTTGTGTATCTTGAATTTTTTTTATAATATAAATCTAAATAAGATAAATATAAATTATTATTTTTAAAAAAATATATATCAAAATGGGTTAAATCTCAAAAGCATACATGAACAATGGTTTAGTGTGCAATTATATACATGATCTTTAATTTAATCTAATTCTTGTAAATTATTAACACAATTATTGATATAACATCATTTTATATTTATATATTGCATACATAAATATTTATATTTATTCAATATAAAAATATATTGATGTATTTATTTTTTAAAATATTATGATTAAATCAAAATTAAAGTTTCAACTATACATTTAAACCACAATTAGAATTTCAAGTTTACAATTACACATTAAACTGAAATTCATATATAATTCTGAGATGTATCTCTATCAAAATTTAGGTGTATACATATAATTAAATGCCATTTATATAAAAATATAAACAACTAATGCGAACTATACTTAAAAGAATAATGCTTGTATTACTGTGTCATTTTGTATTTTTTTAATTCATCGATTCCATTTTATTTCTGTTAAAGTTTCCTTTTGTATTTTATATATTAATTTAAAAATTATAAAAATCTTCAAAATAAAATTTAAAATTTAAAAATAAAAAATAAAAAATAAAAAAATAAAAAACTTAAAAATTTAATATTTAATATTTTAGTCCATATTTCAGTTAAAAAGTTCAATATTCAAAATTAAAAAAAATTCAAAAAATAATAATCTCAACACAAAAATTTTAAAAAAAATAAAAAAATATGTTAAAAATGAAAAAAATCAAAATCGAACAATAGTAGCGTTTTTGAATAAAACGCCACAAAAAATTAAACTATAGTGCAAAAAAGCCGTAAAAAATTAAGCTATAATGGCGTTTTTACCAAAAATGCCCCAAAAGACCATTATTTTTTATACCAAAAACGGGAAATCAAAATCCCGCTCACGGCCAAAAATCTCTTCTTCTCATCTCCTTTTACTCTCAAAATTTGCCCCCAAATTTCTCATTTCCAGCAACACCAAGTCAATACACCTACACCAATCACACTTCTTTTTCCTTTTCATTTCACTGCACTGAATTCACCCACCATAGCTATCCTTTTCATTTTTGCACTGAATTCACTTTCCCACTCTTCGATTTAGAGCTTTCAATCAAAATTACGTAAATAAAAAGCCAAATTTCGTATCCCTAATTTAAAGAAAAATTTTAATTATTTGCTTAAAAAAAAGTATAGCCTCCGCCATCGAATCTTGTTTGTGATTCATTGAAGGTGTATTATTTCTATATACTCACATTCTTTGATTACAAGCTCTAGGGTTTTCTTTTTTTAAAAATTGTTCACTGTTTTTTCTTTAAATTTTGTTTGATTGAAATTTCAGTTTATTTTATGATATTCATCTTGGTTTAGTTTTTAGGGTTTTTCTGCGATTTTTTTTTCTAATTGTTGTGGTTCGATTAATGAAGTATGATTGAGATGTAAAATCGTGGAGTTTAGAGGATTCGATTTTGAATTTTTTTTTTTTTTTTTTTAGTTTAGAGTGGCTTTTACTGTGTAAGATAGAGCATTTTTCGTTCGATGAAGCTGGGTTTTGTTGATTAGTTGAATAATGAAGCAATATTGTGGAATTTCACTGAATTATTGTTTTTTTCTTGGATTGCTATGTGACTGAATTCTAGATTGGGTTTGACTGAAGTAAGGAAAGTTAAGTTGAATACAATTGTATATGTTATCTCTGGCTTACTCAAAAAAAGGGAGAAACTGAAAAGCAATGTTGATTAGGAAATAATTAAAATGGGAATACTGCTATTACTGATTGCTATGTACTGGATGTCACTGGCAGCTGAAATCAAAGTTAGTTTCATTAGTTAGATAATGTTTGTTTTCCATATTTGTTTAATTAGTTCTAATTTGATAATGTAAGGTTTTAAAAAATTTTCCAGCACTTACAGTCTGATTTGTGTGTGTGCACATATCTATGATAAATGATACATGATGTGTCTGTTTTGCTACTTGCACTCCATAAAAGATTTATGGCACAGGCTGTTGAAGGTGATGAATGCCATTTTAGTTCCATGGCCAGTGATATTTCTTTATAACTACTGGGGATTACTTTACGACTTAATTTTAAACTACTGCTTCTAGTTGTACTTTTACATGTGCATTATGCATAAAAAAGCATGAATTTTGAAGTAGTATTCAGTGGACTTGGGATCTAATACAAAATTTTGGGTTTTTTTTTCTTTCAAAATGTTCTTATTTTTTATTGGGGGTGATGTACAGGTACTGAAGCAGCACCAAGGAAGAAGGTTGCAGCAGCTTCTGCTGAAAAGGCAAATTGTAATGGTATGAGGTTTTGTTTTGGATGAAGCCATTAATTTCTTCATTGTCTTTTTTTATTTTTTTTTTAACTTGATCAATGTTTTTGTTTCGTTTAAGATGCCCTTAAATTAAAGGATCAGAAACGGGTTCATGATTTCCTTTTAGATATAAGGTAATGCAGGTTCAGATTTTTAATTCCTTTTTCTCATTTATTTTTCTAAATTTGTATAATAATATTCTGATTTGAATATTATAGTTATTGTATTTTAGGTGAAATTATGTGTTTGAATCGGATTACTTATCAGCTTGGGAGCATAATTTTATTAGGCAAAAACTATGGGTGAAAGATAATTACCTTAGCTGATTTGTAGACTTGTGGATTATTACCTCTTTGAATGTTGGTGCAAATTTGTTTCTAGTGCTAATATTTAAAAGAATCCTGCAGCTGTTTTTGCTACTCTGGGTGTTCTGGTTTCAATTTATTGGATGTTGATTAGTTTCTAGATTTGAAATCTGGTTATGTTCAGTTTTTAAGCTTAGATCAATTTTGGACCCTAGTATTTATGCTTTCTGTTTCTTATGTCAGCTGAGAAGCTTTGAGTATTGACCTTGAAGGGTATCATTCCAAATTCCAAATTTGTGTTTTTGTTAAAAATGGAGATGAATGAGAATTTGCTACCTTTAATTTTACAGTTTGCTTGCATGAATGTTTAGCCTACCTATTCTTCTGAAATTTTATTCTAAGCTGAATAAGAAGATGTAACAATTGTGTCTGGGGAAATAATAGAAAGTTGGTTGTTTCAAGTGTACTTTTGTTCTTAATAGCAAATTTTGTTTCAAACTGAGTGATTATGTTGGGGCTAACAGCACAGTAGGAAAAATGAACTGATCTCTATGGAACTTTTCTTCTACTACAAGATGATGGCCAAGTTGATCGTTTGAAATTGGGACGAATTGTCTTCTCTGATGCCTCCAAACGTCTATGGAACTTTTCTTCTACTACAAGATGATGGCCAAGTTGATTGTTTGAAATTGGGACAAATTGTCTTCTCTGATGCCTCCAAACGTCAACTCCTTAATCGGTTGATTTTTCATTAATTTCATCCTCTTCCTTTTTAAATATTTTAAACTCAGCTTCATGTTTGGAATAGCTTAAAAGCTTTGTTTCTCTACAATTATACTTATCCGGTAGTCTATACTAGTCCTGGAGGTCAGAATTTTATCTCCAAATTGCAGGTTTTATTAGCATTTTTAATGTAAATTTTGGTCTTTCTTTAGTTTGTTTTGTATGCATGATTTTGTCAATGTTGTAGCAAATTGATATCATGATCTCCTAGGAGGTTGCTTTTTAACGATTTAAAGGCTATTGGAAGTTATGTATGTCACCTTGTGGTTCTCAAATCATGGAGGTCAAATTCTAGTACTTTAGGACCATAGAAGTAGGTACCTTTTTGTTGCTACTGTAGGCTTACTGAGTTCACACCAGGCTGAAGAGATTTCATTGATTGTAGTGGAAAAGTACTTCAGCTCACTTGGTTCCATAAATCTCCTGGCTGCTGATTACTTTCTAGGATTGATTCTGTAAGTTCCACCCCCACCTTCTTCCCCGGGCTCATAATTAAACCTGAATCTTCTGTTATTACTTGAATAACATACTTGAGTTTAACTACTACATTTTTTAATTGCCTTGTTTTTTGATTTGGTGGTTCTCTACTTAGCATTCATCATTTGTGGTAGTCCTTAATTGAGTCTTCCCAGGTATAATATGCTTCACACTTTACTGCCTTGACCTATTCTGCAGCTTCTTTTGGTCTAGTTGAAGGCAAATACCACAATGATTGATCTACTCACTGAGATAAGTCCCGGTTTTATACTGCATTAAGGTTGTTGCCGCCATCAGATTTGATTGAATTCTTCTTTTGAGATTTGAGTGATAAGACTTGTAATGATATTAAACTTGTTCCTCTTGCACTATTTCTGTACAAAGGGCATGAAAGCAAGACCTATGAATTGTGAGCGCCAAGTCTCACTACCCATAAAAGCATGGTAGAGCTATTGGTTTAGACAAAGTGGGATGTGTATTGGGTGGTGTTTTGCAAACGGCATTCAATTTTCTTATCCTCTTTTCTGGGGTAAATATTTATATATTCCAGTTAAATTGAAGTTTCCAATTCTTTTCAAAGGTGCGTATACCACTAAATTAGTTCGTTCAAAGCTAGCAAGGTTGCAATGGCTATACAATTTATTTTGTAATTTAACTTTGTTAATTTCTATTTCTGTTAAGGGCGCTTGCGTGTTGAAAGCGGTCAATTGTTCACTTTCATTTCTGACTGTTGAAAGCATGAAGTAGATGAATCGAGAGATTTATCTTCATACTGGTACGTCTGGGTTTTTCATATGCTATCATTTGTTGGTTTATAACTATTTTTCATTGAGATGTTTGACATAAATGAGAACCAAAACTATTAAGATATTCTCAGAGTAGAAATGGGGGTAAAGCAAGGGACGGGAAGGAACACTTGCTTCTTTTGATGTCTGGTTTTATGAGGTCTAATTATGCTTTTAGTCGCTGTATTCTTTGTTTATTTTTCAGAAATGCTTCCTGTATTCTGAATCATTGTTTCCTTGATAATTTGTAAATTGTTGCAGGCTTTGAATTACTTTCAATTTTTAAGAATATACTTTTATGATTAATTTTTGTTCTAAATTGATGATACCTTTAGGTTGTGGGTTGCCTCATTGAGCATGATAGAAAGATTCTACTATGCAAAAGAAATATTGAACCATCTTTTGGTCTTTGGTATGTATTTATATGATTGGAATTTTGTTTAGGAAAGGATTGAATATTGTTTTCTTCATTTTCTGATATTTGTTTGCAAAAGAGATTAATTTTGCATTTGAGGCATGGAGTATTCACACTTGCTTTTCTTGTAAAATAGCAAGTTTCTACCATCTCTGATGGCAATACAAATATTTGAGTTGATTGGGTGGCATTAACATAGGACTCTTCCTGTTGGTTACCTGGAAATTGGGGAGTCTGCTGCTGAAGGGACAATAAGGGAAACATGGGAAGAGGCATGTGCTGAAGTGGAAGTCATTTCCCCTTTTGCACAACTGGATATTCCCCTTATTGGACAAGTTAGAATAAGCATCCTTAATTTACTTTTGTATCTCATGTACATTTATGGAAGATGTTTATGTGTCTTAACATTTATGGAAGATGTTTATATTTAGTTTTAAAGTTAAAATTTTAATAGAAAATTTAATTTAATTAATATTTTTTTTATTTATCCTTAGAAGTATATAGTTTAAAGTTCAAATTTTAAAAATAAAACACAATATAGTATTTATCATAGAAAATAAATATTATTTAATTAAAATATATATTTTAAAGGTTATATTCTTTAGCGGCGTTTGTGAAAAAAGCGTCGCTAAAGGTTTGTTATATAGCGGCGTTTTTAGAAAAAGCGATGTTTGAGAAAAAAAGCGCTACTAAAGGTTTGTTATATAGCGGCGTTTTCAGGAAAAGCGATGCTAAAGGTCATGATCTTTAGCGGCGTTTGTGAAAAACGTGTCGCTAAAAGTCATGGTCTTTAGCGGTGTTTGTAGGAAAAGCACCGCTAAAGGTCCTAGTCTTTAGCGGCGTTTTTAAAAATAAACGCCACAAATTTTGTGGCGTTTGCTATAGTGGCGTTTTTTGCGGCGCTTATGAAAACGCTGTTAAAAGTCTATTCTCCTATAGTGCCCTTACAACAATTGTTGCACAATTTTTCATATCACTACACGTATGCAAACAGACTAGGTGGTTACCCCATCCAAACTCGACTCCTCTCTGGTGGCATGTTTAGTTGGAATAGTCAACCTCTACCTTGCTCTTTATCATCAACGCCAAGAGTTTTCTTTCACTCCATAAGAAGTAGTCTTACTCCAGGCTTTCTGATAAGGGAAGCCCAAAGCCATCGCTCATACTATTTGACCTCCTCCTTTTCTTTCCATATTGTCAATCCTTTCTAGCGTTCAAACCTTATGTGCCTCATAATACTACTATTGTAGTAAAAAGGCTAATATATTAAAAAAAAAGTCATCAAACTAATATACCTTGTTTAAACAAGCCCTTAACCTATACTTTTTACTCATGAAAGCCACTAATTTTAATATTAAAGTAAAAATATTTTGAATTTTAAAACTAATTTGCATTTTATGATGATGTGAATTTGATGAGAATGGTTTATTAAATAAAAATACAATAATATTTTTAATTAAAAAAATAAAATTTTAAAATTTCTTGAAAATGCTTATATACATATTACACTTAATTACTCTTTTGAAATTTTTGATTAGTCTTTTAAATTTTATGTTGATGTTAAATGTGTATATAATTTCTATTACATCAATAAAAAATTAAAATAAAAATTTAAAATAATTTTACTTCAATATTAAAACCAAGAGCTTTACAATTTCCGTAATAAAACCTTGAATGAGCAAACCCTAGATGATCCTTACCACACCGCTTAAGGTGAAAACTTGACCCAACGGAAAGAAGCCACACCTATAGACTAAAACAAAACCCCAAGAAAACCAAGACACTCCGTTTCTTTACAAGTTCCCGCACCCTTTACTCCAAAAACCCCTTAAAATAATCGTAAGAACTGCAAGGACCCTAACCTTGTCCGCAACACTACCCCTACAAAAGGAAGTCGAGGCCTGCAAAACCAATTGAAGACACCATTAGAGAATAAATAGTCAACTTTTATATCTTAATTTCTTCACCGTTAAAAGTTTGTGCGCAAGTGAGTTATAAAACTTATCCAGAATGAAAATTCTTAATCCATTCGAGTTCTAAAAAAATAAAATTAACATCATCTTAATAATGGATAAAGTAAACTTGCATATTTAATATCAGAGCTGTCCGTGAGCCGAGCTATTCGAAAAATGAGCTTGGGCAAAAAACAAAATCCTTTTAGAAAACGAGCCAGGTCTCGGGTAAGATTTTTTGCCCAACCCGGCCTGAATTTTCAATAAAAAAAGCTCTGCTGTTTTTGTTGTTGTTTTTTCATGTTTTGCTGTTGTGTTCCCACTTTTTGCTATTGTTTTGCTATCATTTCACTATTATGTTGCTACTATTTTGTTATTAATGTTTGGATATTGTATAACATTTGTTTTATTATTAATTTTGCTACTATTTTAGAGGCATTTGCTTTTTAAGTTGCACTTATCTTAGTGTTATTTAAGTATAAAGATTTTTTTAAATTTATTTTTAAACTTTTGGGAAACATTTATTTTAATATTTTTAGTATATTTGGTAAATTATATTTTTAAATTTTTTATATAAAAAGTTAAAATTAAAAAAAAATTAATAGAGGTCAAGCTCGGATTTTAGCATTTTTATCTAGGTCGGACTTGGGCAAAATTTAAGTCCATTATTTAGGTCGGGTTAGGCCTGAGCCCAATAATTGAGCCTAAAATTTTATTAGGGCCCGACCCATGGATAACTCTACTTAATATTATGTTTGGTATTATTTTTTAAATAAAGAATTAAATTAAATCTTTTAAAAGTACTTATATTTTTAACCGTAGAAGAATGAATCTCTTTCTACAAATCTTTTCATCATTTTAAAAGATATATATAATTAACAAATAACACACCAATAGATGGGTCCATAGCTCAGTGGTAGAGCATTTGACTGCAGATCAAGAGGTCACCGGTTCGAACCCGGTTGGGCCCTTTTTTATCCAATTTATGTGTTATATCTTTTATCGTGTAATCTGCCCAGCCTAGATGTATGAATTAAATGTACGGTGTTCTTCCCATTGAAGCATATCATTCGTGTTTATTACATTAATTTAATGTTTATTAAGCGTGCCATATTCTCTCAAAATTGCTTAGGCTACTTCCAACCCAACATTGAAATCCTGAGTAGCAGATTCACAAATGTAAACAGCATGCCTGCTGCTGTACAATTTTATATGCACATCCCATCCCAGGCCAATTCTGGATCCAGGCTTAATTACATAATTTCTTTCTCTCGTTTACCCTAATCTCATTCATTCGATCCCGGAAAGAGAAAAAAAAAAAAAACTAAAAACATAATAAAACTGCATTAATCCCATATAAAATTCTCAAACACTTGGAATTCAGAATTCATAGCAGAACAGGTAAAACCATCAATCACGGTAAACTTGGAACTTCATGACTAACCACATTGAAATATGTCTTACATAGTAGCTTCTACTTCAGGGTCTGTCTCAACCGGCACACTTGGTGAATTGTTTCCACCCCTCAAACGCGAGGATACATTGTCAATTGCAGAATTGAGTTGGCGGATTTTTGCATTCAGGGTCTGCCTCGTTTTCTGCTTTCATAAGCGGAGCTCAATTAATATAAGGATAGCAACGTATATATTATGGACCATGTCATAGAACGAGGTAGAACCCAATTACCTCTAGACCTCCATCATAGTAAATTGGTCGCTTTGCCTTCCGGAATCCATATTCATCTTCATTTAACAGGGATCTTCTAATCTAAATCATAAGAACAAATTAAGAATTCAGATCCAACCTGAATATCCAAAACATCAAATGTATAGCAAAACGGCCACTCATTGCACGAAACAACAGCAATTAACATTTCATCATTTCCTGAAATATGCTGGGGGATGACGTTTACTATGACAAGACAAGAAGAAAGAAAGCATGAAACCAACCAGTGTAACAGGTGTAACAGGATACATCGTTTTAGCATTGTTACTGGCATAGCTTTCGAGTGCTAGACGGGCAAAAAAATTTTGGTTTTTGCGATTAAAGTAATGGTTTGACAACCCAAACCAAAAAAGGAAAAATATAAGGCCTTTTGTGGTTTAAAACCAAAAAAGGTAATTGATTGGATACGTTAGAACATGTGCAGGAAATCAAGTGAAGACGAATGCAAACACTAATCACCTGCGGTGCAAAAATATATCCCAGAGTTCCAAATAAAGCACCTCCTAAAAGAAAACCAGCAGCAAAATCGTTTCCTCCACCTTTAGTGCCATCACTGCATACCATCAGAGTGAATAGCAAAGTGATGAGAATAGAGTAGTAGAGCGACATCACTATTGAGACCAAATCAACATAAGTAACTGTAAAATGCTACTTGGAGTAATCTAACATGGTACATCGTGGAATGCAGTAAAAAGTATATTTGCTTTAAAAAATCAGCTCAGGAACATTTAACACAAATGGAATGCAATATACCATGCAGGAGTTCAGACAGCTCCATGCTTTAAACCTTTTGAGTTTGTGCATTGAGAGGAGCAGTTCAGTGTCAAATTTACAACCTTTTTAACAGTCAAATAGAAGTTTATTAATTGAGAAATCATCCAATAAACAACTTAATAAACATTGGGTAATCTTATAAAAAAAACCATAGGATATAGTAAATAGATCAATGGAGTTTTTAGATTCCACAAGCAATGAGAAAGCATACACAAGCCCCTACGGTGTGGTAAAAAATAACAATGAAAGGAAAATAAAGGAAATGGAATATGTAGTAGTTTTTAAACCCCGCTTATAGAGTTAAAAAAACTCCCCCACTGCAAGTGTATCAATGGCGACCCCTTATATAGTTAGGCAGAAATGCTTCTATTGACGTCATTCTTCCAAATGTGTTCAGCAATGAGACAACACTAACTATATAAACAGGTAGTGATGACCCCAAGACTTTTGGTATTGGTATGAAGACTTCAGTTTTGATGTTTGGCAATTAATTTTGAGTTTCAAATATAATAATCTTGAAAGTGCATAACTTCTTTGGTAGTCTGTCCGGCACCAAGGTGATTTAGTTAGACGGACTGACACATTAGTCATCTAATAACCCAGCATACAAGAAATCTAGTAAACATAAAACCAAACGCTTGGTAGAGGTATGGCTGCAGTAACAACAACTAATAATCAGGCGTTCAGCTTACCACAGAGTGGCATACTCTTATATGAAACATGAAAATTCATCCAAGCTTACATAACATGGATTGTTCCAGATTGACATACCGGTACTCTGCACAAACAGAAAACCGATGGTTGGATGCCATTGGTTTCCTCTGAACTGCCAAACTTGGTGTTTTGCCAAAGGTGCTGGGCTTAGCGAAACAAATTTCACTTGCCTGAAGATGAGAACCACCTATAAACCAGACAGAAACAATGATAAAGTGAGCATAAAGAAAGAAGTTGATAATCAATCATTTCGTTGCTGTATGTCAGCATTAACAACAAGCTATCCTAAGTTCCAAGAAGAATTTATATAGTGAAACCAATGCAACATGAAATAGAAAAAATACTTATAGACTCTTTCCCATTTTACATGTCTTAATTTCATTCATGGAAGTTAGAATATGACTGTTACTTTTGATAATTTACTGCATTTGAATCCTTAAATCTTCCCTCTTTTCCTTTTTTTCTCTTTGGGGTTTTTACACCAAACCTATGTTACTCTGAACGCAGGTGTGAATTTCGGTACGGATATGCATTCAACATGGACATGTTCATTTCATACTAAGTTCCATCTATTTTGAGAGTCCTTGGAGACCCATATTCCATACCCATGTTTTGGATATATTATATAAGTGTTAAACACGGGTAATGCGAGAAAAATGGGAAGTCCAAGCAACAGCACCAAACACCATACAAGTTTAATATCAATGAAAATATTCAGTAATTTCTAAAATAAAAATGAAAGAAAAGATTTATATTCCTAAAATTTACGTCCACAGTCAACGAAACATACAGGATAAGACAGAAGAAATCAAGAAATAAACTTGACGCATATCTATTTCTAATAATTTTCCTTCCTTAAAAGAATTTTAATCATCTAACAAAGAAAGTGCTTATAATCTATTAGTTGAACTTTGAACATAGAAATCTCCAGTCTTATCCAACGGCATCATCTCAATTAACTTAGATCACTGACTTCCTTTCTGGTTGAAAAACATCACTTTTACACACGAAAGCAAATATTCACATTTTTAATAATTATCTTCATAAATGTAATGATGTATGATTTACTTTCATATACTTTTTTAATCAACTATCATTTACTTAAAACTGAAAATCGAGGATATAATTCTTTTTTTTTTCCCTCATAAACAAAAATTCTAGAACATTAGTCATTTACGCTATCTAAATTCAAAAATCATGCTCCAAAAATCAGATAAAACGTGCAGTTGCAACGCATATTAAAATATTCAAATAAAGACGGAGCAGCAATAAAAAATTGAAATGATTAAGTAAAAAAATAGAAAAGTTGATTAAACACGAAAAACCTGAGATGGAAACGGGAGCGATGCAGGAAGCCATGAGAGATCTAGTGAAAGAAAGAAACCAAAGAGAAATTAGTTGGACCTTTTTGGTTGTTTTTCAAGGAAAAATAGAGAAGCGAAAATGAAATTATTATTATTATTATATATATATATGCAATTAGATTTTATTTTTTCTGTTTACGGATATGCCCCTTCTTCATTTAAGATTTATATTTTATCAAACGATTTTTTGTATGTGATTTCCTTCAGGTGTTTTCGTTACGGTGTGGATGATAGCATCTTAATTCTTTGGGTTTGGACCGATTGTGCACTTTGACCTCTAAGGTAAAATCTGCATACAATTGAGAGCCCTCAAATATCAAAATAGTTAAAAGATAAATTATATTAGATGATTAGATTATTGAGATTACATTTTTTTTTAGTATGAAGTTTTATTATTTTTATAAATATATTAATGTATTTTTTTATTTCTTATTGTTTTAAGTTTTTTTAATTAATGTTTTGATGATATTTTTAAATTATTTTTATTTTTAATTAATATTTTTTATTTTTAATCATTTTTATAAGCATATTATTATTTTTCTTTCAATTAATGATATTTGTAATAATTATTTGATTTTATTAAAAATAAAAAGTTAATTAATTAAAAATAAAAATAATTAAAAAAATCATCAAAACATTAATTAAAAAGAAAAAAGCTTGAAACAATATGAAATAAAAAATACATTAATATGCTTATAAAAATAATGGAACCTCAGACTCAATGATGTAATCGCAATTATCTAATCATTTAACGAAAGGAGTTAATATGTTAAAAATATTAATTAAAAAATTAAAAAAAAGCTTAAAACAACATGAAATAAAAAATACAAATGTGAGTAGTAGAGGAATTGAATTTGATATTCAATGATGTAATTATAACTATTTAACCATCTAATGAAATAACTAATATATTAAAAAATATTAATTGATAGGAGAAAGGGTTAACAGTCAATTAGTTAGTTAGTTACTAATAGTTTGTTAGTATGTCCTTCCATCTTGTATTAAATACCTACATGATTCACTAATGAAGGCAAGTCAGTTTATTGAGGTTTTCACTCCCATGTGTTAGTATCTTGACATGGTATCAAGAGCCATAATTTTTTTTTCTCTTCTTGATTGCATTTGTTCATGGCTACTGACGATTCTCCTCCTAGTGATACACCGCGGCATTCTTCTAACATTGAAGGAGTGTTTCCTTTCCAGGGTCAGAGCAATGTTTCTTTATCAAATGTTCAGTATTTCTCTAAGCATGATACAGTCAAACTCAGTGAACGCAACTACCTACCAGTCTGCCCTCTGTTCTTCCTGGACCTAATGGACAGGTTGTTTCTAATCCTTTGTTTCTTCTTCATAAGAAGCAGGACAAATTCCCGGCTTCTTAGCTTTTTTCTACAGTAACCGATGATGTCTTGGTGCATCTCACGATGGCCAAAACAAGTTTTAAAATCTGGACAGCTATTGAGCGGAGGTTTGGTGCTAAATCTACCGTCAAGATCTCTAGCATGCTGCATGCTTTGTATTCCATCAAGAAAGCAAATCTTTCAGTAAAAGATTATTTGGCCAAAGTAAAGAGCTTAAGTGACAGTCTGGTTACTACCAGAAGTCCTGTACTTGAGCAAGAGCAGGTCAGTATTGTTCTCGCTGGACTCTCTATGGAATATGAATCTATTCGCATCCTAGCCTCGGCTACTCCTATGTCACTAGATCTCTTAACTGAACTGTTACTTGATTGTGAGACACGACAACTGGATAGTTTAACAGAGGTGCCACCGTAAGCAAATATGGTGTCTCATCAAAAACAAAGTGGTATTGAAAGTTCGAAGCATACCAAATCTTCAGGGACTTATCAACAGGAATATAAACCAAGTTATCGAGGGCATGGTCGTAGTTGGTCTCAAACCAGGGGCCGTACGAATGGTCGTGGTTGGTCTCGTTCCCGGCCCCAATGCCAATTATGTGGGAAAATTAAACATTTAATCCAGACTTGCTATCACAGATTTGATGAAGACTATTCTGGTATCAACTCTAGTCAGACTGTTTCTGTCAACTATCATCAGATTGGAGATCAATGCGCATCTTATTGTTCTCATGGGTGTTGTTCTTGTTATCAGCCACCACCATCGTGTTCTCATCAGCCTTCACGGACATCGTTTGCTGATAATACTAACCAAGTATGGTATCCAGATTCTGGCGCGACAAACCATGTTACTCCAAATGTAACTGCTCTCACAAATGTTGTTTCTTATACAGGTATGAAACATGTGTCGATGGGGAATGGTGTTTCAGTTCCTATTTCTAATGTTGGAAACACTAGCATGTTGGCTGGGTCTAGACTTTTGTGCCTACAAACTGTTCTTCATGTGCCAACTGTATGCAAGAGTTTAATGTCTGTTGGGCAGGTTACAAGAGATAATGATGTTTACTTTGAACTTAATCCTTTCCTGTGTTTTGTGAAAGATATATAGACAAAGAAAACCCTCCTAGTGGGTCGCATGCATAACGGTCTATATCAGTTCAATTTTTTTGGCTCATCCTCTCGTACAGATAGTACATCCTCACAGTCAGTCTCAGCGAATCTGTGCACAACAATTATCACTCCTGGAGTTGTGGCATCAAAGATTGAGATATCCTTGCTCGAGTGTCCTTAGAGTTGCTTTACAAGATTGTAATATTCAGTTCCATAAAAATAGTATTACTTCTGTTTGTTCAGCTTGTCAACTAGGCAAAGCTCATAAGCTGCCTTTCAGCTCCTCTCGAACAGTGTATTCTTCATCTTTTGAACTAGTAACAACTAATGTTTGGGGTCCTTCACATGTCAAGTCCAATGGATTTCTTTACTATGTCTCCTTTGTGGATGTGTATAGCAGATACACTTGGGTTTATTTTCTCAAGTCCAAAGCTGAAGTTTTTTAATGTTTTCTTCAGTTTAATCAAATGGTTCGTGTTCAATTTGGTTACTCTATCAAAGCTCTTCAATCTGATGGCGGTGGGGAGTATCGATCGCTCTCAAAGGAGCTTGCTCGCCTTGGTATTCAGCACCGGGTAACTTGCCCTCACACCTCGGAGCAGAATGGGGTGGCTGAAAGGAAGCAGCAGTAAATTGTATATGTGGGGTTAACTCTCTTAGCTCAGGTAGGCTTACCTCTAGAGTTCTGGTATTATGCTTTTTCCCATGGTGTGCACTTGATTAACAGGCTACCAACACCTGTTTTACACAACCAAAGTCCTTATGAGATGTTGTATCAAGTTAGGCCATCCTATTCGTACCTTAGGGTTTTTGGATGTGCTTGTTATCCCTGTTTGAGGCCCTATCATCGACATAACCTGGAGTTTCAGTCCAGTCAATATGTGTTTCTTGGAGTGGTGTCAAATCAAAAAAAGGTATAGATGCATTGCCAGTTGTGGTAGGGTGTTTGTCTCCAGACATGTCACATTTGACGAGGCATGTTTTCCCTTCAAACAGGATAGTTCATTTGGTTCCTCTTTTCAGTCAGTTCAAAGTTTTCAGCATCAGTCTCGCCTTCCAGTGGTGTTGGGTAATACATCTCCTCCTACTGTTTTTCCTCATGAGGAAGGGATTACTCTGGTGTCGTATGATAGCATAAGCCAAACTGATAACTCGTCTGGGTCTCGACGTTCTCTCACACCACCAGAGTCAAGACACTCACCACCAGATTCAGGACACTCATCACACTCATCTGCATCTTCTGAATAGCGTCTACCCCTAGGAAATACTCACCCGATACAAACGAGATCTAAAAGTGGAATTTACAAGCCTAAAGTGTTCACTTCTGTTCTAGAAGATGAGGAACTTACCTCCATTACATCAGCTTTTGTACATCCAGCATGGTCAGCAACAGTGCATGCTGAATACAAAGCCTTACTTGCAAATCATACTTGGGACGTTGTGCTTTTACCTCCAGGTCGTAGAGCAGTGGGTTGCAAGTGGATTTTCAAAATCAAATGTAATGCCGATGGTTCAGTGGCTCGGTACAAAGGACGGTTGGTAGTAAAATGGTATCTCCAAGAAGTTGGGGTGGACTTCCAAGAAACCTTTAGTCCAGTGGTGAAACCAACAACCATTCGTGTGGTTCTAGCTCTTGCTGTCTCGATGGGCTGGTCTCTCAGACAGGTCGACATAAATAATGCCTTCCTCAATGGCGATCTCCAAAAGGAGATTTATATGGAACAACTACCGGGTTTTGAAAAACAAAGAGATAACAGTCAACTATTGGTGTGTCGGTTGCGCAAAGCTCTTTATGGACTCAAACAGGCACCTAGGGCCTGGTTTCACAAGTTAAAAGAATTCCTGTTGGTAACTGGTTTTGTTGCTTCTAAAGCCGATAGTTCACTCTTTATTTAACACTCTGAATCACAGCTGCTGTATGTGCTAATATATGTCAATGACATAATCGTTACTGGGAACAACTCTCAAACCATAGATGGCTTTGTTCGAAGACTTGATGCTCAGTTCTCTTTGAAAGACCTTGGCCAACTAAATTATTTTCTAGGTATAGAAGTCCAAAGATACCTCTCTTTGGAGTGTTTCTTAACCAAAGGAAATATGTTCTCGACCTCCTACAACGGGCAGGTATGGATAAGTCAAATAGTTTACCAACGCCCATGGTACCAACTTGTCAGCTGTCTGCTCATGAAGGGAATCCTGTTGATGATGCTCATCTTTATCGGAGTATCGTTGGGGCATTGCAGTATGTAGTGATAACTAGGCCCGATATAGCCTTTGCTGTCAACAAGGTGTGTCAATTCATGTATCGACCTCTTGATATGCATTTTAAAGCTATTAAGAGGATCCTCCGTTATTTGCGTAGAACACTGGATCATAGCCTGAGGTTCACAAAGAGCTCCAAGCTGTTACTCAAGGGATTTTCTGATGCTAGTTGGGCAGCTGATGTAGATGATCGCCGGTCCACGTCTGGTTATTGTGTGTTTCTTGGCAGAAATCCGGTCTCTTGGAGCTCGAGGAAGCAGCAGGTTGTATCACGTTTGACTGCAAAGGCTGAATACAGAAGTCTCGCCCATGTTATTGCAGAAATGGTGTTGATACAGTCGCTGTTAACCGAACTTTGTGTTTCTCACCACGGCAAAGCACTTGTATGGTGTGACAGCTCCGCAGAGTGGCCGTAGCAGGTAACCCAGTTCAACATTCTAAATTCAAACACGTCGAATTTGATCTCTTCTTTGTACGGGAAAAAGTTGCACAAGGCCTGTTTCAAGTTGGACACATTCCAAGTCAAGAACAGGTGGCTGACATTTTAACCAGGCCCCTATCAGCAGTCCTGTTCGAAAAATTTAGAAGTCAACTTAGGGTTTCAGTCAATGAAGCTAATGCCAGGGAGAGCAAGCAGACAAGCTCGGGGCATGATAGGAGAAAGGGTTAACAGTCATCTAGTTAGTTAGTTACTAATAGTTTGTTAGTACGTCCTTCCATCTTGTATTAAATACCTACATGATTCACTAATGAAAGCAAGTCAGTTTATTGAGGTTTTCACTCCCATGTGTTAGTATCTTGACATTAATTAAAATTTTAAAAAGCTTAAAGCAACATAAAATAAAAAATATATAAATATAAGTAAAAGAGGAATTTAACTCGAGACTCAAGAATGTAATTACAACTATGTAACTATCTAACTAAAGAACTAATATATTAAAAAAATTAATTAAAAATTTAAAAAGTTTAAAGTAACATGAAACAAAAAAACAAATATGAATAGGAAATGAATCAAACCTAAGACTCATGAATAAAATTACTAATGTTTAATCATCTGATCAAAATTGAAAGTGCATCCAATTTGAAATATTTTCCTGCCATATTTACCAAACGCGTCCAACTTTTTTTTAGAATATTGTAAAAACCGACTTAATCCGTTGAAAATCAGCATTTTTGAATAATTCTGAAAAAAAATAAGATTTAGTTTCAATTTTTTTTTCAATTTTTTTATTTAAAATTTTTAATGATTGTTTTGATAGTATTTTTCATAAAAATTTGTTTACGCATTGAGGGAAATGAATGGTATTTTTTAGTAAGATGTCTTTTTTTTTTTTTAATAAAATATAATAATAAACAATTAAGAACCATTTGGCTACCCAATGAGGGAAACCAACGGACAAACAAAAAGATGAGAAATAGACCCTTTTACACACAGCAAAGGGGAAAACGAAAAGAAAAACCAGTCAGCTAAACCTTCAATTTTCCATGCCTAAATCAAAATAAACAAATGATAGAATTGGGTTTAGCAAAACAGCAGTGATGGTAGCAAAATCTAAGAGGTAATCACTAACTAGAAGCCATGCATCAGCCTGGATCAGCCCACCGTCGACCTGCATCCACCAAATGACGGAACTCCTCAGGTATGTCTTTTACCTAGTAACAATCTGTGTGATACTGGATTCCTTTCTTAGCTAGCGAATGCGCCACTTAACTATGTTCTCTGAAAGTCTGTGAAAAAATGCAGCTTTCAGAAGAGGATAAAAATCTAACATCGTGTAAGTAAGCACTAATATTAGATATATTGCGTTGAGCCTTTTAACGACTGTTCTGGAGTCGCCTTCCAGGATTACACATCAGAACCCCATATCTTTGGCAAAATGCAAGGCTTGGAGACAAGCTAAAGCTTCAACTGCAAAAGAATCAGAAATGGCTCTGTTGAATCGAGTACAGGCTCCTAGAACGAATCCTTCCATATCTTGAACAACTACTCCTGTAGCAGAAACATGGGAGGCCGCCCTGAAAGGAAATAAGGCTGAGTTGGAGGCATCCACCCACCCAACGATGGGATTCGCCTAAGGTCACTCCCAATCCTCAGTTCATTCGACTCCCTGATATATGCTTAAACAAAAATAGTAACATCTTGCACCGTTTGAACTTTGTTTTCATGCACAAGCAAATTTCTTGAATACCATAACGCCCAAAGCGTAATAGCGTACTCGACATTTATCTTCACCAAAATTTCTGAATGAACCAAACATCCAATTAGGAAAATCATTACTGTTATCTGAATTTGACCAGGAGAAACCAAGCGACGACTAAACAGCCGAGGCAAACCCACATTCCTTCCCAACATGGCTACTGTCTTCAAGCCCCGTGGAACAACGGGGAAAAAGAAGTAAGAATGAGTTTACAAACAATGGTCGGATTTTGAATCTTATACCAATAAACTTTGAAACATGCTTGGCCCTAAAATATACACCTAAATAAGCCATTTCTATTGCTTCAAAAAAAAAAAAAAGGCCATTTCTATCATTGTAAATTTGGAATAGAGGCATTGGTGACATAGGGCTCTTCGGCGCTAACATATAACAATTTGACCCAAGAGCGGATGATAATAGGAGCCACGAGCCAGTAGTGTTTGAAAATTTTTAATTAGTGCTTTAAAGTCTTTTAAAAATTTTAAAAACTTTTAATTAAATCTCCAATTATTTTTGGAATTTTCATTAAACCCATAAACACGTTTGAAAATTTTAATTAACCCTCTAAATTTAATGCTAAAATCCATGACTGATTTTACCACTTTTAACTATGGTTGTGTCAAAAAATACGTCTTAATATAAATAAACATTTCACTTTAAATAAAACCTTATTCGAATACAAATAAAAAAATGAGAGTTCAAACACATATCAATTTTATAAAAGTATAATAAAATATTAAAAATAAATATTAAAAAAACACATTATTTTTATAAAATTATTTATAGAATAAAATAATACATCGTGAATGTATAAATACTGATCTTCTAAAAGATTCTTCTAATATTATCAAAGAAAAAAGAGAGAAAGAAAACTCTTAAAGATTTGGGGAAAACGTTTTGAAAATTTGGAAAAAAAATGTTTTTTTTAAATTGTTTACTTTAAATTAAAGTATTAGATAAGTAGACTTTTTAAAACTTTTAGTTTCATAGTTAAATTTAAAATAATTAATTAAAGTTTTCCCATGTGTACACCTAAGCAATTTTTGCTATGTTGCTGTAACTTATTAAATTATGCACGTCATTCTAATTTTTGAAAATTAAAAATTTAGTCTTTATATTTTTATTTCATGGAATTTAGTCTTTCTATTTTCTAAATTTTAAAGTTAAGGTTTGATTGTTAACATTATTAATTTTTTTATTAAATTCAAGCTAATTATAAAATTATTTTTTAAATTACATGGTTACCAAGTGTGTATTTTTTTTATTTTAAAAATATCATAGCAACAAATTTAACAAAAAAAATAATGTTAATAGTTAGACCTAAAATTTGAAATTTGAAAAGTAAAAGGATTAAATTCCATGAAATAGAAGTACAGAAATTAAATTCCTAATTTTCGATAAGTACAGAGACTTATGAAATATTTTAACCTAAAAATAACAGTATATTATATATATCCACCATCTAATAGAATTAAATATGACTTTAATTAAAATGACAAATTTAATATTTAGGTTAAATATTTTGTTGTTGGCTAAACTACAAAAATGGTCGCCAAACTTTGGTATATTTCTTCTTCTTCTTCTTTTCATTGAACTATGAAAAATTACATTTTGGTCACTAACATTATCAATTGATGAGTCAATTGAGTACCAACTCAATTGAGTAATCTATACTATATATGAAATACTTGACTAATTGGTATAACAAGTCAATCAAGCACCAATTCATTTGTGGAATGACGAAAATATCATTATTTTATAGAATAAATTATATTATTCTAATGGTATTTTTGTCATTTTATTTCTTTTATATAGAAAAATAAAAAAATATACGCACAAAATAAAATTTGAACCCAAACTTTCGTAGCTTTTCAACATTTGTACTTTATCTTTCAACTAAAGCCTTATTTATTATTCATATAATTTTAAAAAAATATATTTGTTAGATAATTCTATATGTTACTCACAAGGGAATGTGTCATAATATAGTAATAATTAATTATTTAAAATTTTAATTAAAATATATTAAATTTTATATTTTACTAATTAAAAAATTAAATTTAGGATAATTATGTTAGATCAGGCACATATATAAGTTAATATGAGTTAATGTGTAGAAGAAAAATAAAGATCGATATTAATGCCTTTGAATTGATATAACTAAATTTTTTAAATTCATCCATTAACAATAAAACAAAAATTTTTTTAAAAAATTGTTTTCCTCGAATAAATCAAGTTTAGGATTTAAGCCATCGTGCAAGTGAAGAATTAACTTTTCTTTAATATATCATTTGAAATTAAAATAAAATAATCAATAAAATAATCATTTTTAATTTATGAATTTATGAATTTATAAATAAAGTTAACATATGTGTTGAATTTAAAAAATTACTTATTTAATTCATTTATTTATTTTATGTAGAAAATAATTATTTAAAGATAAAAAAATAATTATTTTATTTATTTAATAACATAATTTATTTCATGTCTAAATTAATATGAATAAAATGCCTATTTAAAAAATTTATAGCTTTTATAAATTAGATTTTTTTCTAATTAATATCAATCTTATTAATATACTAAAACATTTTTTATGTGAATTTAGTAATATAATGGATAAAAAAATATTTTTTGAACTTTTATATGTAATATAGATAATTAAAATATAATATAAAAATAGAAAGAGTAAACCAAAGATAATATTAACAAAAAATAATAGACTAAAAATCCATATAAAGTTATAACAATAATGCAATATTCAAATAGTAATATTTAATCCCTCTCATGGCTTATTTTTAACAAAGAGAATGAAAGGTTTTCACTTATTTTAAAGAGATTTTATTTTTCACAAGACTTGTTTTTTTCAGTGGGATTAAATAACCAAAGAACAACGATTACAGAAATAACAAAATTAACACTCAGAGGAATTAAGCCAACCGTATCCTCAACCAGCAAAGCTTTAACTGAAACGGGGGGATCCTTAAAGATATGCAAATTATTACGGTGAAAGTTTGCAATCTTCGCCATGTGATTAGCAACTCTGTTGTGGTCTCTTGGAGCATGTCGAACTCGCACTTTCCAACTGCGACACGACAACTGATGGATTAATCTCAATTCTGATATATTGTTGTTAGCGGCATTGCCAACTAAGATCAACTCAACCAGTATAACATTATCACATTCCAATTCTATTTGCATAATACCGACTTTCCATGCTATTTGGAGACCTTTTAATAGAGCTCGTGCTTCTATTTTGAATATCCTATCCTTACCAAACTCATCGCAAACCTTATAGCCAGTTTGCATTGTGGTCTCTGAATACTCTCCCAATCGATGCACTACCAGTAAAAACTGAAATAGCACCATCTATATTTAGCTTTACCCATCCTGTTTTGGCAACTAATTCTTGAGGGTAACTCTTGGGTGTTGTAGAAGTTCTTCAGATTTAGGATTTGTTAAACTCGTAGTACTCCAAGCAATCCCTATGTAAATAATATCCTCGATACAACTATGACTCCTCTTAAAGATATAGTTATTCCAACTTTTCCATATCAGCCAACATAGAGTAGAAAATAATTACTCTTTTCTTATAAAAATACTTGATTCCAAATTATATTAGATTTTTTTTCTAAAAAAAAGTTAAAATTATAATATTTTGTTCAACAAAAAATTAGGCAAAGAAATAAAAAGAAAATCATATAACAATTATTCATGGAATAAACAATAAAGAAATTATTCTATCCACTATCAATTAAAGCTTTAAGAAATACTAGCAATGTTCCCTTAGAAAAAAAAAAGAAACACTATCAATGTAAATCGCACATACATTTATATTCAAGAAATAATACTTTTTAAAAAATAAAAAAAAATAATTGGATAAGCTGAAACACTCGCAATTCACATAAGTAATACAACAACAGTAGAGTCGAAAGAAGAATCATCAAGAACTACTGCCATCAAATGGAAGGCACCTAGCCATGGTTAGGTAAAAATTAATTCGAATGGAGCTAAAGTAAAGAGAGGAAACTGGTCAACTGCAAGTGGCGTTTTACATGACTCCCATGGTAATTGGTTAGCAAGATTTCGACGATTTATTGGGAGAGGTTCTGCTCTAATGGCTGAGTTATGGGCAATCCATCATGGTCTTGAAATAGCTTGGAGGAAGAGATACACTAAGGTGAAAATTGAATCTGACAATAAAAGTGCAATGGATATGCTAACAGATGATTCACTAAGGTCATCATCAACAATATTAGTTCGAAGAATAAAGGAGGAATGTAGACGTAATTGGACTGTCAAATTTCAACATGTCTTCCGTAAAGTAAATAAAGTGGCTGATTGCATAGCTAAGTCTTGTACTAGCTAGGAACATATATGATCTAGAAGTTATTGATTTCCATATGCTTGATGTTAGACAACTTCATTTAAAAGATAAAATAGGGGACTTTTATATAAAAAATATTAGATCTTAACGTGGTTGAATGCCTTCCTTTTATATAGATTTCAAATCAATTAGGGTGAAATGTTATTGTATTTATATAATTACTTATATGTATTAAAAAAAAGTGTCCCCAACGCTTAAAAAGAAAAGGAAAATTCCGTTTAAATTAATGGAGGGCTCACGGTAAGAAGATGAAGAGTGATGTATTGTAGCAATTCTTGGGAATAGCAGTAAGTTGATATTAAGAAAGTTGAGAAGGGGTATTAAAGGGAAGAGGGAAACGGGAAAAAGAGTTGAAAATGTTGCCCATATAACGACGAATTGTGACGTTAAATCCTAAGTAAAGGCTTCGACGGATCCGCTGTGCCAATGCCAATCATTGATAATATATACAGTTTTTTCAAATATTATAAAAATTCAAAAATCAACAATATATTTATACAAATGGTTATATTTCCACTGTTTTAAAATTAATTTTTTAACAATAATTCATACTCCATCTTTCTTTCTTTTTTTAATATCTTAGTTTCAAAATTTTCATATATTTGAAATAATTTTCCACGTTGATAAAATGTAGTTCTGAATGGAAGAAGAAAAGTTGTATAAAAAAATATGTGGTGTTTGTAGATACCAGTTGAAGAATGCCCTTAAAACACTAATAAGCAATTTCATGCTAGTTACAGTTTTATTCTTTGAAATATATCACCACAATTAATATCATTACACAAGCCTTGAGACTCTATGAACCAAAAAAACATTGGTTTGCAAATTTCTTGTGAAGTAACTTTAGACTTTCTTTTGTTCATCATCGGTAGTAATACTGATTAATTTTTTCATCGTGGGTGCTCTCTAAAAAGATAAACGATTGGCCATTAAAATGTGTTCCATTTTCATGAGTGAGAATTGAGTTGTAATGGGATGAAAACTAAAAAAGTAAAATGAAAATGAAAAGAAACGGACATAGAGATTGGTTATATAGTTCGAAAGACTTTCCTACATCTGCAAAGCCTTACCTAGAGGGTAATCCACTATCAATTTATAATACAAGATGTGATTTAAGTTCAACTCTCTCACCAAGTTGCAACCTCACTCCTATATATAAACTAGAATACTCTCCTCAGTAAGACCTTCCCCTTGAAAATATAACTACAAACTGAACATGAACAATTTATTTCCAAAGTAATTGCACTAAAAACAAGTTCCTTACCATGAACAATTAAGCGCTCTCTCTCAAATCATACCAGATCAACTGAGTAAACCTTCTTCAAATAGGCAATATAGGCTTGCAATTCTCTTGAAATGTACCTTCTCTTGAAATGTAGTCGTCCATAAGGAATCAAATATATTGAGAACTTTAAAGAAAAGACTTCTATAGAAATTAGATGCCTTCCTTTAAAGAAACATGATCACATATAGAGTTAGTTGCTTAGTTGAGTTAGCTATTCATTTATTGTACTACCTATAATAATTGATTTGATGAGAAAATTTTTATATAATTACTTGTAAACAAAATGAGTTAGAAACTAAGATAGTGTTTGAAAAACCACCTAGTAATTAGATTTAAGTGTAATTATTTATAATTACATAAGGGTGACATGCTTGAATAACCATTGTAATTGACGGATTCCACTGAATTAGATGTAATTGAAGCACCCCAATTACACTTTTCAATTCTTAGGGGAGGGTAAAAATTAGAGTAATTATTTGGGTAATTATCTTCAAATCCAATTATTCTATGGCTTTTGAAATACTTATACTTATTCATGATTTAACTTTAAAACATTATTTTTTTATACAAGTTTAAGTTATGAAAAGAAAAGAACACATACGAGTGCTCGAGCTGGTTACGATTAAAGTTATATTATAAGTCCTAAAAAATTATGTTATAAAAAAATAATTTATTTGTATTTTATAAAGTTTTAACAAAAAAATTATATAATTAAAATCTTAAAAAAATTCTATGTTATGGTCAAATAGTATATAGAAAATAATTATGTGTTATAAAAGTGTTGTAGTATATTTATTTATAAAAAGTTATAGCCAAAATATATGGACATAACTTATTTACGTGTCCATGCTATATATTATAAAAATAAGATATTTATATAAAAACGTGTTATAATATTTTGACCATAACTTATTTATAAAAAATAAGTCTCTAAATTTATGGTAAAAAATATATTATTTACAAGAAATGTTATGAAAGTTGTTAGACATTTTATAAAACTTTTTTATAAAATTTATGTATTTTAACTTTTATATTATTTTAACCTAATTTACTTATTATAAAAATGTTATAACCTAATATAAGTTTTTATAATCAAAGCTACATATTGTTTGCACCATGAACACAAATATTATGTTGTAGATGCTAGTTTTTCAAATACAAAATATTTTCTTACACCATATCATGGGGTAAAATACTATTTGAGAGAATAGAGCTAGATACAAACATTAGAGACAACTCGCAAACTCTTCGATTTGAGACATTCAAAGTTTCGAAATATGGTTGAGAGGAATTTTGTTGTTCTATGACCAAGATTTTTCATATTAATAAAATCACTTCATAATTGCGTAAAAAACAAAGTTGGATCATACAAGCATGTTATATATTTTATAACTTTATTTGTAGGTGAAATTGGGATGATTCATATTTTGAAGAATGCATAGAAGAAATAGATCTTAATAATTTTAATGATATAGATTCAGGTTCACATGATGAAGAACTCGATCAAGAACCAATAGATGATGATAAGAAGTATACGTAAATGTTAAAAGAGGGAATAACCTAACAAATATAGAATGCAATAGTAATGAGATAAGATTGCCTATGATGTTTATTTTTCTTATTATTTTTTTTAGTAATTGTACTATCGACTATTTTCTTTGACTAATCTATTATATATGATGATTTGATTTTAATTTTTATTACCCGTTTAGAAATTTCTTTTATCATAATAAATTTTTTACAGTAATTAGTATTTATACTATATATAAATTATATAAATGTGTAACTAAAATTTACACTACCAAACATGACACCAAAAATTATGATATAATTGCATTCAATCAATCAAATCCATCTAATAAATACAATTCTTTGTAATTACAATTTATTACATTTATTCAAATTATTTTTACTGTTGAAATAGATAATGTGTAGTCATAACTAAAACAAATTGTCCTCAACAATTTTGCCTGCCATTAATTCCTCTGCCCACAACGTACGTGGCCTTAATTACTCACTATAAAAAGTACAGAAGAAATTTAAAACATGGATTTGATCGTGTGTGTACCAACTCATTTAAAATTCATATTTTATTTTTGTAGATAATATTTACTAAATTCAACAATATTTCAATAAATTTAAATTTCAAATCACATCATATAATCTTTCTTAATTCCTAAATCTCGATCCGTTTATATTTTTTTTTGTCAATTTAGCGTTTATTTTTTTAGTTAAATTTAACCTTTAATCCTTTAAAAAAAATTGAATTCGTTATTTTTTTAATAAAAATATTAATTAAAATATTAAAACTTTAAACATGACAACTTATATAAAAATTAATACATAGTTTATGCTCTCTCTTTTTTAATTTTTTTGAATTTATTATTATTTTTTAATATTATTATAATTTTTAAATTATTTATTGACATGATATGTAAGAGAAATAATATAAACTGTCACGTTGGTTGTTAAATTAATATCGTTAAAAATTTTAATATTAAATCTCTTTTTAGAAAAATTAATAACCAATTTTAATTAAAAAAATAAATACCAAATCATATATATAAGTTTTTGTTTAAATTGACACAATGTTATTCTTCTTCAATAATTCTAAGCCGATGCTCATACCATTCACGTGACAGCATTATCTTCTATTCTTATGAGGTCATTTATTCTACGATATATGTATGGTATCTTGGTTGGTGAATGTTCTTTTTGGGTAAATTGCATTAGAGGTCACTTAATTATGAATTTTTTCTTTTTTGATCATTTAACTATAAAAAATTTTAAAATACAGTAAATTTCTTTTTCAATCATCCAACTATGAAAAGTTATAAAATTGTCACTCAATTATTCAATGTTGTCTTTTTTAATCACCCAACTATTTTGAATTTTTTAGCGTTTTCATGTTTACGTTAGCCAACTGGTGACTAAAAAAGACAATTAAATAGTTGAGTGATATTTTTTAATTTTTCATATTTGAGTGACCATAAAAGAAATGTACTAATAGTTAGATGATCATTTTGTAACTTTTTATAATTAGGTGACCAAAAAGAAAAAAAAAACCCATAGTTAGGTGACCTCTGTTAAAGTTTATCCTTTTTTTTAGCAGCGTGTATGAATTAATTTTTTTCATAATGATATTTATCATAAATTTAACTAATTTATTTATATAAGTCTCATGCTTTTTTGTAGACTTTAAGATATGGTTTATTTATTTGTTAATAATCAAATTTTATCAAAATATAGAGAATATCGTCAACAAAGGCGTTTTAGTGAGTTATAGATTATTATCCAAGACTTGTATCATTTGATGATGCCATATGAATCGCTAGAAACATGTGAAATGTATGATTAACCCAATAACGAAAGTTTCATATGGGATTGGTGCAGGCTACTATGAAACAAAAAATTTTTTTCCAAAGAGATTCGATATGTCCAAGGTCTAATATTGAAATAATTTCAGAGGTTTTTCCTGACTTTGTTCATGTCAACAAACAATTCAAAATATCCCTACTCTTTTAAAACAAGTCCGGGTTAAATAGCAATAATTCGAAGCACTTACTAAGTACTCAATTATATGGATATATAAAATATACCCATAGGATTATCTAATCTTAAATTTTAGCCTTAGTTAATTCTAGTAACGGGAAATGAAAACCACAAACACAATAAAAACCACTTCAAATTTATAAACACAGAAGTACTTTTAACGGAAAATAACAAATTTATTCAATTTTTTTTATATTTTTCTTACGATTAAAAAATTTAAAATCCAAGCAGAAAAATTGATGCTCTTTCATTCATTCCATTAAAACTGCAATGTCTGCTTTTTTTTCCAGTTACTTGCTAGGGTTTGTTTTATTTTATACCAAAACCCTAAACCTTACAGTGTACTAATACTACACACATTCATGCTGAAGCAAAATCATCCAAGAGTACAATATTAGTCAGTAGCTAGAACACTTCCAGGCCTTCTCTCCGATTGGGGTTCCAGGAAATCCCAAATATCTGTTCATTCAACCATCTGCAGCATAATTCAAATGCGGGTTTCGAAGGATCAACTATGGAGTTTGAAACTCACCGTGTGGAGAATGGGAACTAGTTGTGGAGAAGTCAGATGATGCCATCGGAATGGATATCGATAGCTGTGTTGTAGAAAATGAGGTCTGGTTGGATCTGTCGTCTTCAAGAGCTGACCAGGTGTCCCTGGTTTTAGGCCACTCGTCAAAGAACGGCCGAAGAGATTGACCCTCGTGCTTCACAGTTTCTCCCGAGTTGAAATCGCTGAAAAACGAATGCTGAGGGTAATCATTCAGTAAGATCGGGTTGCCATCGGATTTTGACTGAGGAAACGAAGAGACTCTAGATTGCATTAGAGGCCATGTGTCCCGGTTGCTTCCCAAAGCCCCAGAGATGAAACTATGCCCACCCGCGTCGGGTTTTATTCCTTGAGACCTACGTGTAATAATGAGCGGAGTAAAACACATCAAAAGCATGATCAACCAGCACCAGACCAAAACATCAAGTCATACATCCGATCAATAATCCGGTTAAATTACATCATAATCATTCATCAGATGTAAAACGTACAAATATAGTTCAGAGGCAGTCCAATACTTACCCGAAAAGGAGCAGGCAGGTATGGTTAAAGCAAATAACAGAGTTTGAGCAATTTGAATCGAATACCAAAATCAAACATGATACAAATTCGATACTATCTGAATGCAATACAAGCATGAACTTATTAAGATCGGGAAGGGCATATGCACTAGGGGAGCTGACCTATATAAATGAATCTGCATAGACCTCATGAGAACAACATGGATATATGTAACACTGAAACCTCGGACAACCAATCATACTATGTCCAGATGCTAGAACATTGACACAAACCAAGTAAACACGAAAATTATTCAATTCCTCGGAACATTTTGCAGTCATTTCAATAAAGACTGTTGAAAACCATGTGGCCACAAAGCTAATAGTGTTAAAGCGTTAAGGCTAATTCAGAAAAGCACATGTCTTTATTAAATACAGTTTATAAGAAAGTGGACTAATAAGAAGAAAAGTGTATTGGGGCAAAGGATAACCTAGACTTTGACGACATGATGAAACAAGAGACACAATAGCATAAATATACAAATGTCCCAATATATACAATATCAATTATTAATGCATCAAAATTTATAAAAATATAAAATACCACAAACATGATAGTGACATAACAAAATTACACCAACATAACATGAATAATCAAATTGTCTGGCCTAGAATAACCTACCAAAAATGAAGACCGCGTACAGAATTTGCATGCAAAAGTAAATTCGAGCAACAGATGAATTTCAAAGTCATATTACATAACATAGACAGTAAAACACATTCACTTTCCATGTTGTAAGACCTCGAACTCGGGATACCCTACCATTTCTTTCCCCAAAAATAGCAGGTAATACAATACTTTTAGAACAAGGTTCCAACAACAACAGTAAAGTGAATTCGACCTTTTGTATCTTTCCCATCTGACAGAAAACAGAGAGGGTCAATATGCCACTAGTTCAGAATGCTTGTAAGAATTTTTTTGGACGAATTAAACAAAGGAAACATACTCAAAAAAAGACAGTAAAAAACACACTCAGCTATGACAATGGAATCCTACAGTGTATTCATAAACATAAGGGCCCGGAACCCTGGGAATTGCAGAGTTCTTTTTTTAAAATGTTTCAAGGAACTAATCCGTTACCCACATCGTAGGAATATATCAACAGGAAACCTACTAAATTATAACAATAATGGGACCAACAAGAACCAAACCTAGCTGCAAAACTAATGTATAGCTTTCGGAAATTCATTGCAGAGAACAAATAGTTCTTGAGAACCACGAATCATGCACCACGTTCCAGGCCTGGAAACAGCTGGGTGCACATGCTCAAGCACTCAGAAGCTATGAAGTGAATACAGTTTTCAGCTGTCTGCAAAAAAGTACCCTATCCCACTAGGTAAAAACAGGAAGAGTGGATAATTTCGCACGCAGCAGCATGATATTGACACTTCTCATGGTAGTCAGACAGCAAAAGCGAACTTCCCGGAGAAAACAAAAGCAAAAAGACTAGAAAAGAGTAACTGTCAGCTAAGAACAAATTTCAGCTGCGACACTACTGAACTCATCATCCATCCTTGAGGACACCAGGGCCCGGAACACTGAGCTTAACAGAAACTTTCAAGTTTCTGCAATACCTCCATTACCCGAATGAGAAGGAATCCGCAATTTTACTCCTACCACACACTCTAACAGATACGGGTCCGATAAATAATATATCTAGAATCCGTACAACATCTCAACAATATATCAATCTTTTCCAAGCTAAGAATAAAACTATGTGAAGCGAATTTACCTATAATCTTTCCTCGGAATTCCATAGGGGATTGACTCCACATGATAATTAGACTGACCGGTTGCCAAAGCAGTGACTTGCGTACCACCAAAGGCATGTAATGGAAGGCTCTGGAAGCTTGCCGTCCCAGTCCCACCACCACCGGTAGTACTACCAGAAACAGTCAATGATGTCACAGTAGATAATGACTGTGCCATAGTTTGTGATTCCACAGGCTTTCTTGAACGGTTACGGCCACGGTGCATATGGCGCTCGCAATACTTTGAGTCCGGATACGCATCTTTGGAACACCGCCATTTCTTGCCATCGGTCCTCCTACATCGTCCTGGCTCCGGATCCACCTTCTTCCCATAAAAGGAACAATACCCCACTGCAATATTACACTCAATTCAGATTCATAACAAAGTTTTTCATTAACAAATGGAAAAAAACATGAATGAACGTAGGTTCCAAGTTTAACAACATACAAAACCAACAATATAATAGATTCTAACAATGATGTTACAAAGAACAAATTTCTATATAACAAATATCAGAATCTAATCATCAAAACAAAAATATCAGAAAATGAATAAAAAATGTGAAAAGTGATGCAACATTTCTTGATTAGGACATCAAAAAACCAAACATGTTTGGAATTTAGCTGTAAGAATTTTTTTTTTCTTTTGGGGGAGTGAATCTGTATGAGAAAACGAGGGAAAGGGACCAATCTTTCTCATTAAAATGTGATTTTAATGTTATTAAAAGTCAATTTAGATTATCCATTGGAACTATGAAATAATCAAATATTCCACTCATAGTATCAAAAAGTTTATCTTAAAACTCATTTAAAATGGGCAAATCGTTGCTTGAGACTGAGCCATCTTTTTTTTATTTTGTTTATATTTTACTTTTAAAAACTATAAAAAAAAAAAAGAAGAAAGAAACTTTAAAGCATTTCAAAATTCAAAACCCCCAAAAAAATCCAGTTTTTTTAAACAAGAAAACACCCAATCAATAAACAAGATTCCTCAAATCAAAACAAAAAAAAAAAAACCAGAAAAGAAGGGAGAAGAAAAAAAATTCAAAACATCAAATCTTTAGAAATTTATAAAAAAAAAAAATAAAGGAGAGGGTTTTAAAGAAGATGCTAAGAAGAAGAAGGAGAAAAGAAAAGAAAATATTATGCTTACTGCTAGGGTGGTGAAAGAACCTATGAGATATGGACTCAAAGCTCTTCTGAATAGGGAGCACAAGATCAGGTGGCACTGGCAAACCTGCCATCATATACTTAAAGATCAAAGCTTGATGTTCCAGCTCCTGCCACTGTGACACTGTAAATGGTGATGATGATGATGATGATGACGACGACGACCTCATTGCTACCATCCCTACACCGCCACTCTCAGCCCCCCCACCACCTCCACCACCGCCACTATTCATCCTTCAACCACCACCCAAGAAACTTGTAATTAATAAATTATACAACAACACTGGTACAAAAGGGCAAAAGAAAACAATAAAAAAGGAAAAGAAACGCTCGATTTGCCCACTATTTTTCTTTTCTATTCCAACAAGATAAGTTTTTTAAAGCCACAAACTGAAAGATTTATATGAATAAATATTCATAATGATGTTTGGGTAATTATTGGTTAATTAAGCCATTGTTACATTAAGAATGTACTTCAAAATTAATTAGGTAATTAAGGTGTGGTTGGTTTAACTTGAGTTGATTTGATTAAATATTAATGGTGTAATAAAGGAAGTTCCTTAAAAAGGACAAGAGAAGAGCTGTCTGTCTGAATGGGAATTGTTTGTTTGTTGTTGTTGGGAAGAGGTAAGTGTTTGTCTTAAGATGAAGTGATGTCAATTATGGCAACTAGTCAATTCTTGATAAAGAGAATACATTATTTATTCATAATTTCCTCTTTTATTTTTATCCACTCCCTTTTTTTTTATTTTTATAGATGAGTTAAAATTTTGTTTTATTTTCTTTTCTTTTAAAAAAAAATTCATGTTTTTGTTTTATTCCAATTAGATTTGAGATTTATTTTTATTCAATGTTAAAACAAATTTTTTTTAATAACTACACTTCTAAAATTTGAATTTGTATTGTCGATTGAGTCTTAATTCAATTAGTATAAGTATTATTACCAAAACGTGAATTTAATTACGTTAAAAAATGCATTATCCTCTTATTTTTAGTTCTAGTATCTGATCAAAACGGTCAACTCTTTTAAAGAAAAAAAAAAAAATCATCACCAATCACTTCAGCGTAAGTGAGTAATAAAGAATATTATTGCATATGATTTTCGTTACTAGTGACATTACTTTTCATTAAAGATATTGCTTACAAGAAAGGAAGAAAAAAATAGTGAAGCAAGATATCAATTAAAAAAATGTTACATGTTTTTAATGGACCTCACATACGTTTTGGATAAAATGAAAAAAGTATTTGATAATTTAGATATTATTTTTATATTGAAAAATTTTAAGTAGCTAAGAGAAATGGTATAATTTGAGAATTCTTTTGGATAAAATATTTAAATTTTTTTGAGATTTTTAAAATAATAATATTTAAAATTTATTAATTCAAAATGCTAACCTTTATGGTTGATATGTTTGAATAAATAATTGGTTTAGTAAAAATTAGGTTATTGAAATTTTACAATTTAAAAAGGTAATATTAAAAATTATTTCTAATTTGTTAGTGATTATTTGAAAATAAAATTAAGTTTAGTTTTTAAATTTATTAATAGTTTAATTATTTTTTTCAAAAAACAATAAATTGATTGAAATTTGGAAATTGAAAACTAAAATGATAAAACAAATTAGAGTCAAAATAACAATAAAAGTAAACATTTGAGACTAGGGTAATTTTAAGTACACATTCGTTGAGATAGATATGATATATTTTTTAGATTTTATTTAAATTTAATTTTTTATAAATAATTTTTTTATTTCTCAATGTATCTATTAAAGTGAGCCCAATAATTAATCATCTACATTCTGTAGGCCTATTAAGGAGTAGATGCTGGCCACGAGTTTTAAAGTTGATCCATACTCAGAGTAAAAATCAAACCTTCAACCACTAGTTAAAGTAGGAAAAATTCTTATTATCTCACCTAATTACCGTGATTTTAAAAAAAAAAATTAAAATGTGCTTTCTTCGACATATTCAAATTTTTTTTTTATTTTTAACATTTTATAATTAAGTTTGATGGAGGTTAACATTTTGTAAAATACTTTTACTGTGATGGTGTGAGTTTTTAATAGGTTAGGACCCACTACAGCTTTAAATTAGCTGGCAAAGTTGAAGTACTAAAGGAATTTGTATACGTGTGAAAAGAAAAAATGAAATCAGAAAATAATTTAACCCTTTTTATTAACTTTCACAAGCCTTTTTCTTTTTTCTTTTTTAATCTTCTTAGGGACAATTAGGAAACAAAATTGATGATAAGTACATGATCTGAAAATGTGCGATTAAAAATTGCAAGTCAGATTAACTAAATAAATTTGGTCTTCACAATAAGTAATTCTAAATTGAGAAATAAATTAGTTTCACACATTAAATTTACACGTGTTTAACTATAGAGTCAACAGTATAATGGACTTTAAGTTAATTTGTGAACCTCAGTTTGGTAAATTTTTGGACTAGGCATCTTCGCTAAAACTATACGAGGACCACGCAGAGGTCCAAGGTAATTGATTGTCAATAATCCTAAAACGTCTTATCCTAGGATATAACATCACTATCACTACCAGTGATATCAAATCAGACTTTCATGTTCAATGGCCTCAATATAAAAAGGTCACGCAAACAACTCATGTACAATATGTATTTACTCCTTCCTCAACTCCTAAACTCTCCCATCGAAATATCTCCTTCCTATCCTTTATCATCCTGATACTATCACTATCTTCCTCCCTTATTAATCTTACGGGTTAACATTAATATTAATACTACTATTTAAAATGTAAGTTTCACAATATAAAAAAATGAGAAAATATAAGTCAAAATTCATATATAAATATTGCTTATATCAATAGTATAAATATAAATATAAATATAAATACAAATACAACATAAATATTATTTCGATATATTTATGGATATACTACCAATGAATCATAAATAATATGATCCTACAAATTTTTTTTTTAAAAAAAAATTAACACAAATAACACTATTATTAATGAGGTAGGATATCTAATTCAGTGATAACGTATATAACATTTTTTTTATGAAGATACGAGAAATCGAAGCAAACAAAATCTATTAAATAACAATCTTAGACATTGTTCTACCCTCTTAATCGGCTTGCAGCAAATGGGTTAGTTCCTCCAGTGGTTGGTGCAGCATATGGGAAGCCCTGTTCTTATCTTATTGCCAATCGAGCCATACAGTCTGCCGTCCTATTCGCCTCCCTGTAAACATGCACCACCGTTACCTGCCTTTCCTTTTTTAACAGGTCCTTAACTGATCTGCCTTTCCTTTCTTAACAGGTCCTTAACTGATCGAGCCAATTTGCTAGTTGGTACCCTCCCAAAGCTTTTTGTTAATGTCTTAACTACCTCTAAACTATTTGATTCTAAGACCAACTGATGAAACCCCATCAACCAAGTTGCAAACAACTTATCACACATACCCTAGTACTCAGTTTCTGATATTGTAGTACTATCTTTATTCTTGGTAAAACCAGTGGTCTATTCTCCTTGATGTGTTGGATTTGGTATCCTAAGTGTAGTATATTCATTTATATATTTGTATTTTTTCAAACATATTGGTTTAATAAAATTATCTATAAATTAAATAATATTCATTGTATATTGTCCTTAATGGTTTTTGCATGCAAAGCAAAATGGAAGTAAATATTAGTTTATTAGTTATCTAACGTTTAATTAAATACTAAGCGGTATTACGTGGTTGGATCGTAATACAGAAGTCGTTTTTCATACACTTTCTAAATATATTTTTTGAAAGGTAAACTCATTAATTCATTCAATGAATGGAACCATAC
The DNA here is from genome assembly GCA_025698475.1 of Gossypium anomalum. NCBI lineage: Eukaryota > Viridiplantae > Streptophyta > Magnoliopsida > Malvales > Malvaceae > Gossypium > Gossypium anomalum. Next base: position 82,161,055 of record CM046968.1, read on the forward strand.
AATTCATGGGGAAAAATAGTAAACACGTCGTAAATGGTGATAGATAAGCTCCATCAATACAACAAAGGCTTTAACCTTAGCATCAATAGACCATTATGACATGTTGACAATTGGCTTTATCACAACTCAAGCATAACACATCTGGAGTGATTACAAGCATTTATTATGATAAGGAAATTAGACTCGGATGGTTCAAAGTGGCAAGCAAAAATCAACAAAAGAATCGAGCATTCATCAAACTAGAGAGGACGGCAACAAAATCATCCCTAAAATCACTTGTAAAATTAAAATTATATGCATAAGCAAGACTAACAAACATGCTACAAAAGCAAACAAAAACTTCTAAAATTGAAAACATATTAAACAATGGAAAAACAAATAAAAAATATATAAAACATAAGACAACACTGATTTGAACTGACTCGTGAAATCATTTATTATTCTAAAACATTCTCAAAACAAAAACATGCTAAGAAGCTGATGAATAGCCACCCATTTTCCAAAAAAACTACTGGTGGCCAGTGGAGTTTTAGTGAATGATAGGCATCATCATCTGTCCATCACAACTTGTGAAAAAAGCAAAGATACATACAAAATATATCTACAAACTGAAAAAAGAGAAGATATGTAGAGTGAATGAGAAAGAAAGAAAGGGTTGGTGGGAGGGTGAAAAAGGTGAGCGATAACCATCTGGAGGCTCACAACGTCGCTAGGCAAAACAAAATATAAGATGCAAAAGGTGTAAGAAAAGTTTTTAAGATTTTTCTTTTCTAGGTTGAGTTAATTTTCTAAATATCTTTACTTTTTAATAAAGGCTATGGTTGGTTAATAATATTGTAATAATAATAGGTGGTCTAATATTTATAGAAAATAATTTTTCGGTTAATTAATTTCCCTTTATACCCTTATATTAATTTAATGTCGAATTTAATTAAGAAAGAGGTTTTTTGGGGGTTGAAATTAAGAATGAAATTGAAAGTCAATGAGCTGACAAAAATATTATTGATATAAGATTTTGATGGTACCTTAGTATCATAATTGGGTGATAAATTTGTACTAGGATTACCAAACAGACTTTATGAGTTTTAAAATTTAACTTTGTCCTCCATGTCATACCAATTTTTAACCTCATACAAGTTTTGGTTTGAGGATGGTATAAAATTATTCAAGTTCTACGTTTGTTTTCAACACTTAGTTTAATATTATTTTTGAAAAAAAAAACATTTTTGATAAAAAGTGTTTTGGGGTCATTTTTTAGTTTGAGGGGTGCTTTTTCTTTTAAAAAGTAATTTGTTTACTAATACTTTTTTTTGTTTCAAAGTGTTTTTTATCTCAAAAATATTTCTTAGAAACAATGTTAAACTCACCCTAGGTTATATATAAAACCAAGGTTGATGGTTCAAGCTACAGTACGCCCATGTATTGATCTCTATCAACTGAGATGTCTTTCTTCACGAACTGTACAAGACTTACATTGATATATTTGAATAATTTCTATATACTCATTTATGGAATAATATATCCTCTTGAGAATCACCCAATCTCCTCTTTTCCAATCCCTTTTAAACCTAAATCTTACACAATAAACTACAAATGGAGCTTGACTTTGAAGCCATTACTATTATTCTTCAAAACAGATTTTAGATCTAAATTTGAACCTCTTTTTTTTGAATAAATAATAAAAGAGAATACACAATGAAGTGTAAATTAAAAAGTAAAACATAAGAATGGTGAGCTGTCCAAATCTAGTACACACCATCAATTAGCTTTCCCCTAATAATTTGTTCCCTCACCCACTCACTGTCACCCCTTTACCTGACAACACCAACCTCACATTATGGGCTGGACCCTAGGCCCAATACTAACGACCGGCTACACCCGGTCACTCACCCTGTTTGTTTGGAAATGAGGTGACATGTTTCATTACCTCCGACCATTTATGCTTTTGTGTTCAATTTTGATACATTTTATACTCTCTCTTTCTTTCTTTTTTTTAAATATACAGATTTTGTTATGTTTGTAAAATTTTCATTAATGTGGTTATATAATATAATTAAAGCAAATCTAAATTATCAAAAATAAAAACCATATTATAGATTAGGGGGTAAAATCTGATTATGAATACTGAAAAATAATCAAAGGAGTGGGGCGGGTAAAAGCAATAACAAAGCGGTGGGGTCCATAGGGGTTGATGTAACTTCAGGGATAGGCATCACATTGTGTGGTGGGACTGCCACTTCATAAATTCTATGGACCATTCCCCCTTTACACATTTCTTGAATCTACCATAGTATTTTCATTTCTTTTTAATTATAGTATTTTACCCCGGTTTTTATTTTTTAAGGCATGTAAGTAAGGACATTTTTTAAAATTTTAAGCATATATTTTTTTAAGTGATTCTTGCATTATATATATTTGATTTTCGAGATAAGATTTCAACTCAATTTTAAAAATAATAAATTTGCGAGCTAAAATGAATTAATTATATGCTTCAAGTGTATGACATAAATTAAAGTTGTATAACCCAAATCAAAGAGTAAAAGTAAAAGTGCTTGAAGCTAGTTAAAATCTAAAATGCTCAACTGATAGCATTTATTATTATTGGAACTGTAGGAAAAATGCTCAAGTGATGGGTCGTTTATTAATTTGGGGACTATAAAACCTACTATAGGGACTTGTACCTAAATGGATTTTCTAAAAATGAATTTTCAGTTCACCATATCATTGACGGTAATTTAGTTATCTCCATCTTTAAATTCAATGAAATTTAAATTCAACTGTCACTCATTTTGTGGTTCTTTATTAAAATAATATGAAAATAATAATTATTTATTTAAATAATATAAGATTAAAATTATTTATCATAAATAAATTTTAATTATTTTTTTGTCTCGTGTAACCTATAGCGTTAAGTTTTATCAAATTTAAGAGTCATTGATATTTTTAAATATGATCATGCTTAACGTGATATATATAAATTAACATATTAATCATTTTTTATATATAAATTTTAATACATTCGAGTATTTCATTTGACAAGTTTTTTTATTAGATAATCAAATAATATATTCTTGAAAGCATCATATAGGAGCTAATAATATAATGTCGATCGAGTCTTAACTCGATTGGTATGAGTATTATTGTAAATGCAGGAGGACGTGGGTTTGAGTGTGCCAAAGCGTACTATCATTCTATTAAGAGGAACTATAAATAGTTTTAGACAATATATTAAAAAAAAGATAAATCTTATAATAAAATTGTTAAAAAAAAAAAAAAAAAACATATAATGAAGCATTGAAAGAAACCAAAATTATTATGCGACCAAGTGTGGACCCGCTATCACATGTTGTTAGCATATTTTGCAGGGGAACATTTTGGCAACATGTATGTAGTTACTTTTCAATGCCAATTAACTATCCTGCCAACCCAATTTTAAATGAACTCAACTGTATATGAAAAAAAGAAAAATAGTCCTTTAATTTTATTATTTTGCTTGTATTTCTTTATACATCTTACTTGTGGTTCCCTAAGGAGGAAATAAACTCTTCCATGCTAAAAGGTTTGAGGACAAAGGTGAGAGGAAGGGAGTATGGTTAGTTGTTTGTCTAAGTCTCTCTTTCATTGGGTCGGTCATATAACCTAATAGTATGCAATTACAAGATTTGTAAATGATAAGTGATGGTAGTTATGTTGGATGATCTCTGTTAGCTTGGTGAATCTTGCTATTTGGTATACCATTATTTTTTGGGTGGTGTAACAACTCGATTTTTAGTGATTCGGAACCCCCTTCTTCAATGACTGGGTTTGTAAATATTATTTAAGTCAATTATAATATTATCTTGAATTTTGATCTGACGAATTTGTTAATTGGATAGTTAGTTACGGTACAAGTATTTTGACCCTAAAGTTAGTGGTGTCGAAAAATGAGGTATTGTGACATCGTTTCTAGAAACCGAGCTAGTAAATATTTAATAAAAATATTGATGGAGCTATTTTATAGATGAATTGAATTTTAAATAAATAATTTCGCTGAATTAATGACTAATTAAGGTACAAAACTAAATCGTAAAAACTATAAAAAATAATCGCTATTAATTTTGATCAGTTAAAAGGTTTAAATAGGAATTGTTCAAGGGTTTGTATGGCAATTAAGCCATTTAAATTGAAGTGGACGGTTAGTGCTTGAATATATTACAATTTATATGTTAATTTTTAATTAAAATAATAATATAGTCCCCCCACCAATTTCGCTAACAAAAGAAAGAACCAAAAGGCCATTTTTAAGCTCCAATTATTCGGCCCTCTTGCACGGTAGGTGTAGGTAAGCCCCTTTTTCTTATTTATATAAAAAATTTTTATATTTTTGAGATCGTTTTAACTAGATTTAGTTAATTTGGGTAATAATTTTTTTAAAATTGTTAAAGTTTATAAACATTACTATTCATGCATCTTGAAGCTTTTGGTGATAAATAGTTTGATTGTAAGCTTAGATGTGATAAATGACTAAATTATAAAGTGAAATCTGTTAGTTTTTAGTAAAGGAATTAAAACATAAATATTTTGAAAGTGACATGAAATTTCTGTAATTATTAATTTTAAATGGTTATAGAAGGATGAGATTGAAATTGGATTGAAAAACGAGGCTTAAATTTAAAATATATAGCTATTTTAGTTTTAGGGACTAAATTGAATAAAAAGTAAAATTTTAAGAAACTTTTAAAAAGTGAAATTGAATTGACTTATACTTATAATAAGATGATGTAAGGTAATTAAAATTGATAAATTGAAATGATTTATTATAGATTAGGATTTGAATCAATAGGAAGATAGTTGAGAAAAAAAAGGAGAAATTATAGATTAGTCCCTAACACATTGTTTGTTGTTTTTTTCCAGGTAAATTCACATGAAACTTACTGTATTTTCTTATTATATTTGAATTGTGTCTTTGTATTTATTAATTATATATAAGTGTAATTTTAGTGTTATGACATCTAAAGGACTAAACTAAAAAGTACGAATTATACGACAACTATGAGTTGTTACAGGATATGATATTAATGTAATTCCTGTACGAGCCCAATTCTGCTCGGCCTTTCAGAGAACCCAGCAACAAGATCCAATTACAAGAACGGCCCAATTCCTACCCATTTTACAAACAAACCCTAACCCAAACCTGGATAGCACAATAGGCCCGACTTAAACATTAGTAACTTAGTCACCTATATTTTCGGCTATATAAAGCCCAAGACAGATTGTAAGTTTTTTCGTGGAGATTTTAAAACAAACAGACGAAAAGCAATAAAAAAGAAAGGTTGAAATCGGATCTTAATCTTTATTTTCTCGTTTCCTATTCTGTTTCATTTTTTAAGTTGGTTTCAAAACAAAAACAAGGAGAAAAGAAAGGAGATATACCCCAAGCCCAGAATCGCGTCGTCGGAGCCTTGGCTTCGTTGTTTAGGACGGATTCCGAAGGGATAAAAGGGTATTCTCTCTTAGGTTTTCGGGTTGGGGGGACTTGTAGCCTTCGGGCTCTTCGAACGAAGATGAAACCCCCCTTTTCGTGCCCTCGATCACCACCTACGGTGGTTTCCTTGCGACGGCGATGACGGGCTTTTAAAACCCCTAGCCGAATCGAGAAAACGGAGGAGGGAGAGAGAGTTTAAGGGTTTCTCTCAGATTTTTTATTTTTGAAGGCTAAAAAATGGATTTTTGCAGCAAAATTGGGTCTTATATGTACTCACAAAACGGCAGCGTTTTGGTTAGGCGGTCTAAGGGCCGAAACGGCACCGTTTTGGTGCGCCCGTGTGTAACCCGACCCGGATGGGAGAGGATCCGCGTGTTTCGTAGCCTTGGGGCTATTTACGCAATGAATCCCTCCACTTTTTCGCATCGTTCTAATCCAGTCCGCTTATTACTTTTATTTTTTTTTAAATTATCTATTTGATTTCTGTTTCAATTCATTTTGGCCCCTGATGAACACAGCGTTTAAATGGATCTGGGGCATTTGCTATTTCGCCCCTTTTACTTTCATTTTGTTGCAAATCGACCTTTTTTTATCTTTGTTAATTCAAATGTATATCCTGAATTTTGTTTTGTTTTCAATCTCGTCCAACCTCCTTTAAATTCATTTATTTATTTAATCATTTTAGAGTATTTTATTGTGTGTTATTCAAAATATTATGTATATTATTTATATGTATTATTTGTCTTAACATGTTTTTAATATGCTGATTATTTAAAATTATATTATTTATGTTAAATTATTATGTATTCTAAATTATTTCGTACATATATATATATTCTTATTCTTTTCATATGTTATCTATATAGCTTACTTTAAAGTGTTCTTATAAATATTACTTCCTCAAAATAGTTTTGTATATTATTCCTTTTTTAAATCTTCCTTTTACCTTAGATCCTTATTTATTATTTAAAAAAAAAAAAAAAGACTTTGACTTATATTATCTATTTTAAGATTGCTCTATATATCTCATGCTAAGTTCTTTTATTTATTTAAAATGATTGTATTATTATTCACTTTAGGTCACATATATATATATTATTTATCTTACCCATTTTGCGTATGTAGACATATACATATTTCTTATTTTTTAGAATCATTCACATAAATCCCTTTAATTTGCCTCGTGTAATATATATTTTAAGATTCTTATATGTATCTTAATATTTTAAATTATCATATGTACACATATATTTTTTCCTTTTTTTAAAAAAACATTTTTCTATATATCATTTTACCTCAAATTTCTCTTTTTACATTATTCATTCTAAATATCTTACTCGTCATTTGAGTTAAACCATCTTATATCTTATCTATTTTGAATTTTTCATATGTTATTTAGTTACATTATTTTTTTATGAAAACTATTCTAAAATTCTTTATTATTTATTGAAAATATTTATTATTATTGAATTCAAAGCTTCATATGTAACTTATTTTAAACGTGTGCATGTTGCTCATTTTGGATTCTTATGTACATACATATTTTTATTTAAATTATTTTCGTACACACTTATTTTAAATTCCCCTTCTTTCACATTATTTATCCTAACGTTATTCATTTTCATTTAAAAGTTTGTTTTGTTTTATTTACTTTAATTTGAATTATTTTTCATTAATTTTATTCTTTAGTTTTCATCAATGTTCGATTATAACGTTTGTTTTCCGAAATAGGATTATTATTGTGTATTTCAAATTGTATGACCATATTATTATCCTTATCACCCATTTGTAATAACGTTACATTCACGCATGTAAGCTATGCTTTTATGTCTCGCTATTGCCCCATGAATCGAGCCTCACTACATTTACCCAACAAATCATTTATTTTAACCTAAACAAATGAAATGTGTTGTTTAAATGATGCACTCGCTATTATTCAAAAAATAAGGCAATGTTTCACGTTTTGGAATATTGAAGAATTGTGCCCTAACTTACGGGGTTTCGATTCTTTCGTTAATTCTAAGAAGTTAAATATCCTTTTGGGTTTTAAAACACACGGATTTCTAATTAAAATGAAAAACGAACTTGCGTTCGAGAGTCTATAGGTATCGTGTCCTAACTTACGGGACGTGATACCCCGGTAGCTCGAGACAAGGAAATCTTCAACAATCGTTTCGAGCTAATTCAAGGACTTTTAAAATCGATAGAAAGGATCGTACTTTAAATTCACTCCCGATTTTTAATTTTCGACATTAAGACACTAACTAGTCAAATCGGTACCAATTTTTGGGCGTGTCGAGGGTGCTAATCCTTCCTCGCACGTAACCGACTCCCAAACTTGTTCTCTTGAGTTTTGCAGACCAAAATGCCGTTTTAGTAAGCTAAAATTGTTTTATTAAAACAAAGGTGATCCGATCACATCTAATAACGGTCGGTGGCGACTCCCCGTTTTAATTTTCATTTTCAAATCCAAGTCGATCCGCGTTTTTCAAAAAAATAGTTTCGACAATTCCTGAATAATTTTATTAAACCAATGAGTTAATATTTGCTTCCATTTTATTTTGTATACAAAAACCATTGAAAACAATATACAAAGGGTGTTAATGTAATTCATAAATAATTTTATTAAATTAATTTATTCGAAAAAAATATAAAGTTTTAAAAAACATAATACACTTACGACACCAAATCTAATAAATTCTTGATAAGTCTTTTACCAACACTCCTTTGGCATTGTTCAATTTTTTCTTCGAATCTCAATTTTTTTTTTTTTGTTGGTTGCCCAGTGTTTGGGGTTTTCATTGAACTATACGTGTGAGAATTATAGAGTTTCACTACTTGTGATTAATAAACGAGGCAACCCATATATGCAGACGATAGTCTTCTAAACAAAGTTCTCCACCTATATTTCTTTGATGGCACTGATAGCTTTAGCCTCTATCAATTTAGTAGATTACTACATGACTATTACTATGAACTTTTTTGTGCCATAGCTAGCCAAAAAGAACCAAGGGTGTCTAGTCCCTAAGTCGCGAAAGGCCGAGGACTGGAAATAAGTTGAAGGTAGCATGGGTCACATTTCATAACTGAATCAAGTGCATCCTTCTATAACGTGGGGCAACAATAGCCTTGGTGAAGGACCTAGGTGAGGACCCTTTTTCTGAATGGTCACCTGTAATTCCTTCGTGGATTTCTCTAAAAACGTAAATGAATTACTATAAAATGAGACATCTTAACAACGGTTGAGAAAAACTTTTCTCATATAAGACAATGTCTATTATTAGGAGGCATTTTATATTATGAAATGACATTTCCTAGAGCCGAAGCGTACCTCGCTTCTCTCTTGCAAACGCTTTTTAATTAAAATAAATGAAATAGTTTTAAGTGTTTTTTTTTTTTGAAGAAGATAAGGTTAAGAACACTCTATAAGAGACATTTACTGGCTGTGGAGTGCCCACCTGCATCATCATGCAACAAATGCAGAACTTCATCAGGTGGTTCATGGAAAATATTAATGCCCAGCTGTTGGAACATAGCAATGTTAGCCATCTCATCCGCCACTCTGTTTCACCTCCCAACAGCACCGTAACATTTCCTGCACCTTTCCATCTATAGCATTTGCTGTCTCCACCATAGTTTTATTGCATATGAGCTTGATCGCCGCCAAGTTGTCCATTTCCAACGCAATGGATGGAAACCCCATAGACCAAGCAAATTGGAGCCCATTGTAAATACCCCCACAATTATTGCCGTCCTGCCCACGTTAGGGCTGTAGTCAAACACCCAAGCACCATGATGATTTAGTGGTGGGTAAACTTAGAAAATGTAAAGTATGTGAATTTAATGTATTGAAATTATGTGGTGTTTCCTGTATCTTTTTATGATTTAGGGAAGATTCTTCATAATGTTATTCGAACTCTTATTTCTTAATATAAAAATATTTATGTTGTAGACAATTTTCTCCAAATTTTAAGTCATGTAAGTAAAAACCTTTTTCAATGATTTAGGCCTTACATTGTCAGCCTAACTTTATAGCCTTCTGGGCTTTAGTCCAAAATCGATTTAGGCCATTTAATCATTTCTTTTCTAATTTTGATTTGAACTTATTTTGTTAGTTCTTTTTTGTTTTATTCTATTTGTTTTCATCCTTTTTTTTAATAAAATGTTTTAAACATTGAAGAATTGGGCACTTTTGAAAAAAACCATAAAAAAAATAATTTTAAATTTTAAAATGGTTTAATTGAATATTTTTAATTTATTAGTGAGGCTTTTTTAGCTCTTTAACCTTATTAGTTTTAGAAATTTATAATTTACTTCTAATAAAAGAGGAAGGGTTAAATTAAATAAATGTGTAAAGATTGAAGACTAAATTTGCTATTATACATTATATATATAAACATCAAATTTTAACGGAGGGATTATTTTGCTCATGTATAAGGGTTAATTTGTCCATTTTTCAATAAAGAAATTAAAATGTAATCCAATATATAATATACGGGGTTTTGTGGTTGTTTTTACCAACCAATTTGACATAAAAATTCATTTTTATATTACTCTTTTTATATATTATTTATATATTTTTTTAGTAGAAACAAAATAGTCGGGAGATTACTTAGGTCCTTGTACCTAGTCTGTAGTAATCAAATTCAAAATCGACGTTGGAATAGTCTAAAAAATACGCATACTACTAAGGGCTAGTTTGGCAATTTTTTCAAAAGTGCTATAAAAAAGTGCTTTTGAAAAGTTTGATTTAAAATTTGAGTGTTTAGCATTGCTGTCAAAAAGTACTTTTGAGAAATAAAATGTCTATTTTAGACATGTTATTATCAAGTAACAAATATGTATTTAAATAATATTTAAATTAGTTAATATTATTATATTTTAGTAAAATATAAAAAACTTATTATAACTTGTTGTTAATATTTTAATATATGAAATATAAATTTTAAATATTTTTAAGCAATAAATATTAATTATTTATAAAATTTAATTAGAATATATAAACTATATTTTAAATATAACCATTAAATATTTATAATTAGTATTTAAAAAATATTTTTTTATTTTTAATTAATGATTTTAATACATTTGTAATTAAGCACCAAGAAAAAAAAGAGGGAAAGTACTATGTTATTAGAGGGGTAAAAAAATAATTAAGCATTAAAAGTACTTTTGGAAGAGGAAAAGCTAAAAATTTTAGCTTCTCCTTTTCAGAAGTGCTTTTAGCATAACTTTTGTTCCAAAAGTGTTTTTGGAGCCAAAAGTGTGTTTTTTAAGCATTGCAGTACAAGCCCCAAAACTTAAAAGCATTGCAGTACAAGCCCCAAAACTTAAACCAACAACTCATATCAAGTGATTTGCAACCCGATTGTACTCCCGCCAAGTGTGCATCAATCAAACCCTCTATGATTGTCGACACAATTGTTGGAGTTGCTGCACCTCCAACAAGCTATTCTCCAAGCCATCACCAGTATGAACAATTTTAATTAACGGCGCATTATCGCTTTATAAACTAATGTGAAAAATATAAAAGATCAGATTAATTACCATGATCAATTTTTTTTTATTGATTTAAACTATACAATAGAGTTAAATAATAATAATACATAAAATTATTAAAAACATTGTTTTATTTGTATCAATTAATAACTAAAATCATATTTACTAATGTGGTCAATATCATAGAGAATTACTTATTCATTTAAATTTTTATAAATTGATAGGGAATAATTTATATTAAGATGATCCTAAAAACTAAGGTTTGTAGGCATCAATAAAATTTTGCCACATCATCAAATTTTAAAGACATAAAATTTTTATTATACACTCATCCATATTTAACCACTACAGCAAAACAGATTTTTAGCGGCGTTTTTTTTGGCTCTAAAAGCGCCGCAAAAAATGCCGCTGTAAGCAGCGCCGCAATTTTTTATGGTGTTTATGTGAAAAAAAGCCACTAAAAGTCATCACTTTTAGCGGCGTTTGAACGGAAAACGCCGCTAAAAGTAGATACCTTTAGCGGCGCTTTACCATAAACGCCGCTAATAGTATAGACCTTTAACGGCGCTTAGCAAATAAACGCCGCTAAAATCACATACCTTTAGCGGCGTTTTATCCACAAACGCCACTAAAGGTACCTTTAGCGGCGTTTTCGGGGAAAGCGCCGCTAAAAGTGCGGACCTTTAGCGGCGTTTGTTTGCAAAGCGCCACTAAAAGTACAGACCTTTAGCGGAGCTTTAGCCCAAAAAACCGCTAAATTTACAGACCTATAGCGGCGCTTACACCAAAAACGCCGCCAAAAGTACAGACCTTTTAGCGGCGCTTTATCCACAAATGCCGCCAAAAGTAGAGTCCTTTAGCGGCGCTTTCCCCACAAATGCCGCTAAATTTACAGATTGAAATAGTTGCGTTTTAACCAATATCGAACCCTCCTGCATTAGAAATTCAACCAATAACAGCAAATATGACATACAAATCCAACCAATAACATTAAACCTAAATAATACTTTAAATTCAATGAAAGATATATGATTTACATTAATAAATAAAGTATAACTAAGTATATTGTTACAATAATATTCAATGTAAAAATGTTAAAAATATCGTCAGAACAATCAAATAAATATCTAAGAAGGCGGCTGCTGCGATTGCTGAAACATCTTCATCATTTGTTGAAGCTGTAGCTGCAGCTCAACATACTTTCTGCTCTGCTCCGCCTCTCTCGCTGCTGCCGTTGCCTCCCTCTCTGCTGCATCGGCTAGAAGTTGTTGCTGGAGTTCTTCATATTTTCTTTGAACCTCTGCAATTTGCTCAACTGTGCTCGCTTGCATCTGACCTAGCTGATCTCTTAACCTCTGAACTTCAGCTTGAGCTTGACTTTCGGAAGGCATGTATTGCTGGGAGCTGGATCCAAAATATTAGGTCGGGGTAACACCAGATCCTTGAAATCGAACCCGACCATACCTCTCAGGACCCAAAACTTCATTAATAATTCTGTTATCAATGTCCTCATGATTAACAGAACTATCAGTCGAAGCAGTCGCTTCGTACTCCGCCTTCTTTTCCTTTAGTCTCTCCTAAAAAATAAATGAAAGAGTTAGAAACGAAATATATAATGAAAAAAAATAGAAAATAACATAACATTATTTAAAAAAGAATGCAACATAATTTAGAACAAATCAAATTTTATTAAGTTAATATACCATAATTTCTCCGGCTTCGGATGTCATTGGGGATCCATCTTTCTTCCTATGCGTAATGTCAAAAAGCTGAAGGCGTCCAACTTTTTGACCAGACGAGACTTCCTACAATATAGTAATAAAAATATTATTTAGTAGTAGAGACTCATCGTAAATTGATAAAATTAATAAATTTATAATACCTCGGCCTCAGCTACGCGAGCAAAACTTCTCGACCCTGTCGTGTGTGTGAATTTTTGTTTCTGTCTACTACTTGTTCCAACACGCTCACGGTCCTACATTGAGTAATTATTATTATGTATATGGTAAATACTAGAAACCAAACAATTTAGAAGAGTTTGAAAGTACGTAATACCTCTCCTTTTTTTGAATTCCAAAATCTAACTGTATCTTCCCACTGGTACCTCAGCATTCCCGGTGGGACATTGCACAATTTTTCCTCGAGACTTATGTCTTTCTTAAAATATTGTTTTTTTAAAGTACTTTTATTATCTCTCCATTTTTTGCCCAAGGTCTTCTTGATATAGTCATCAGAGACCTCTAAAATAAATCTCTCCTAAAAAAACACAAGGTTAAAAAGTAAATAAAAATTAAACTTAAACCAAAGCATTATAGATTAATTTCACATTTTCTTACCTTAATATTGTCGAGAGCTTGATTTTTGTTGCTGTCAGGCATGTGATGCCATGATTCGTAGTTGATGGGCAACATATTTGAATTTCGTGCAAGAATGCCCAAATAGCCAGCTAAAACTTGAGCTTCAGTTCCGACAGGCTGACCATGATTATTTCTACGAACTTTGACACGCTCGGTAGGAGCTAAGTCGTACAAATCTGTAAGTAGCGTACGACCTCGACCTCTGCGCGTCCCGGCACTCTCAACTAAAAAATGACATATTATTATATTAAAAATAAAAAATAAATTAATAATAAAAGCGAACACGCATGTAAAACAAACTAAACATTACCCTGAACTTCTGCAGTATCGTGAACTGTCTCCGGCACACTTGAAGATCCAACAACTGTTTGTTGTTCACTATTGCCTTCTTCTGAATTTGGATTATTCTGAACAATATTTAAATGTCGTAACTTTCTTGTACGCATTTTTCCTGCAATAAACATAAAACGGTGTAAATTTTAATAACAAATTAGAACAACAACAGTACACATAAAATAGTTAAATTATATAACATGAGCAAGATTAAAATAATAATATTACATATAAGTAAAAAAAATTGCAAATTCTTACTACATTATAATTCGTAAATATCTTCATCCACATCCCGACGAACCCATTGAAAATGCGTACTAGTACTAGGGATATTTTCATTTAAGTTTTGTTGTGGAAAAGGCAAAGTTTCTGATCTTTCAATGATATCATCTATACTTTCATTACCCATGTCAAACAAGTCTCTAGGGCTGTTTCGAAGTACAACGTACCAACCCTCATCAATTGGATCTTTCGAGTAAAAAACTTGTTTCACTTGAGAAGAAAATACGTACGGCTCGTCTATTAATTGTTCTCCGGTGTGAATCAATCGAGAGAAATTCACCATTGTAAACCCGAATTGATTGTTTTTAATACCACGAGTAGTATTCACATCAGCCCAATCACCTCGAAATAAGACAACTTTCTATTTTCCATAGTAATCCAATTCAATAATGTCCGTAAGAATTCCGTAAAAATCCACATTTCCCTCGACAGGATTGCTGTCCCTAGCACTAGCATAACTCGTAATAGAAGAATTAATAACTAGTCCGCAATTTTGGGTTCGCCTCAATCTCTCCCGATAATTGGTATGAAATCTGAATCTTGATGATGAAGCCACTGTATCTTTTCACTAATCGATTCGGACCCTGGGAAAGCCATTTAACTTCTTCATTAACGGCCTTCCCACTCCAAACCTATTAAATCAAAATATGATTTGAGTAATAATTATAAATGTTACGAGAAAACTTTATGATTTGATTCGGAATATGATTTGAGTAATCATAAAAGAACACGTTGCATACCGTTTGGCTTAACCATTCATGAAAAGATTTAGTGAATAACTTATTAATCTCTCGATGTGGTAATCTTCGTGAGCGTGAACGAGATCTCAATATTTGTTTGTACTCATTATGTTGAAAACAGGTTTAGTTGGTTAGAAAATAAATAAATCAAGAAGATGAATATTTATCATATGTATCATATTCTAGAACTTACTTGCATAATGGTTGAATTGCATCGTGGTGGAAAAGAACATATCTATGTGCTTGTATCCAAGATCGGTCATCTAATTCCACAACTTCAACTTTGCCGATTGGTTCTCCATAACTTTGAAATAAATAAGTTTCGGCCAAGTTAGGATCATTGAGCCCAGCATTTGTACTTGGTCTATTCAATCTTGTTTCAACATCTTCTAAATATATAGAACAAAATGTCATACATTCCTCTGCCAAGTAGCCTTCAGCAATTGATCCTTCCGGATAACGCTTATTACGGCAATAAGACTTCAATTTGCTCAGGAACCTAAACACGATATACTACATTATCAAAGGTTGTAACTATATGTATAGAGTTGAATGAATGAAAGAGCTTGAAATAAATTAGCACCTTTCTATGGGATACATCCAACGATAGAACACCGGTCCACCAATTATTGCTTCACGAGGGAGATGAATTACCAGGTGCACCATAATAGTGAAGAAGGAAGGTGGAAAGATATTCTCCAAATTGCATAATGTCAAAGTGGCTCGATTTTTTATTTTTTCAAGTTCTTCAACGTTCAGAACTTTGCCACAAATTGCTTTCATTATATTCGACAGTTTAATTATACAGGACGTTACCTTCTTTGACATACAACACCGTAAAGCAACTGGAAGTAGATCTTGCATCAAGATGTGATAGTCATGTGATTTTAATGAATACAGTCTTCGATCTTTAAGACTTACACATCGAGATATATTTGATGCATATGCATCTGGGACCTTTATATCCTTCAACACTGTGCAGAACATTTCTTTCTCTTCCTTCGACATTGAAAAAATTAGAGCAGGCAACCGATATCTTCCATTTGGAAGTACTTGGGGATGAAGATCACGTCGAATTCCCATGTCAACTAAATCAAGTCGACTCTGAAGATTATCTTTGGATTTACCATCGAAGTTCAAAATTGTCGTGATGATGTTCTCGCAGACATTCTTCTCAATATGCATCACATTAAGATTGTGACGTAATATGTGATGCTCCCAATAAGGCAACTCAAAAAAAATACTTCTTTTCTTCCACAAGTCCGCCTCATTAGGGTCATCTTCCAAATCAGATTCATCATCAGATTCATCCCTCGGTCGTCTATTTGTTTGCCTGTTGGATGGTTGATTGAGCTTTCCGTAACTGAAATCAATATCTTTTAACATGAACAATATTTCAGATCCAACGGTCTGCTTAGGAGCTTTTCTGAACTCTTCAGTACCGTCAAATAAAGCCCTCTGAAATCTAAATCTATGATCTGCATCTAACCACCGTCGATGCCCCATATAGCAGAACTTCTTCCCATTATACAACCACTGTGAACACGTTTGTGCAGCACAATAAGGACAAGCATAACGTCATCTGGTACTCCAACCAGATAAATTCGCATATGCGGGAAAATCATTAATTGTCCACATCAAAGCAGCACGTAAGTAAAAGTTCTCCTTTCTAATAACATCATACGTCTCAACGCCCGCCCATAATTGTTTTAACTCATTAATAAGCGGCTGCAAATATATGTCAATATCATTTCCGGGACCTTTCTCTCCGGGGATAATCATAGATAAAATCAAAGAAGATTGTTTCATGCAGAGCCATGGAGGCAAATTATAAGGAACAAGCACCACAGGCCAAGTACTGTATGAGGTGCTCATGATCTTAAAAGGATTAAATCCGTCCGATGCTAGGCCGAGCCTCACACTCCGAGGATCACTTGCAAAGCTTGGAAACTTATTGTTAAATGATTTCCATGCTAAAGAGTCTGCAGGATGCCTTAGTAATCCATCATCCGTTCGTTGATCATGATGCCACGTCATAAAGTCGGCTGTCTTTGACGACATGAATAGCCTTTGAAGCCTTTGAATTAGCGAAAAATATCGCAAAATCTTGCTTGGCTTCCTTCTTGATTGTGGCTCATATTCATCCTCATTAACATCTTCTGCATCTGCATTCATCCAACGAGATTTACCGCAAACATGACAAGACTGTTGATTTCTCCGATCACCCCAATACAACATGCAGTCATTTGGGCAACTATGAATTTTGTTGTAACCAAGGCCCAAATCTTTTATCACTTTCTTCATGTCTTTGCATGATTGAGGGATTTTTGCAAATGGGAACATTTCTCTCAAAAGCTCTAACAGCATTGTCAAAGAGTTTCCGCTCCACCCTCCTAAACATTTTATGTGAAAAAGGCGAACACAGAATGACATTGTCGAAAATTTTGATCCTTCATAAAGTTCTTCATTCATTTCACCAAGTAACTTGTAGAACTTTGTCGCTTCTTCATTCGGCTGTTCATCCGGCACACTTCTTCCCATTTCCATGAAAGTATTTCCACCGATATTATAATCATCGGATGCAACATAGTTTGGTGGACATGATTGAAAACCTTCGCTCCGCATATTAAATGCATCCCGCAGCATACCTTCCATGTCATCTTCTCTAACATATTGACGGTAACCACTATAAGGATAACTTGAATTAATCGTCGAAGAGGCTCCACTGGGTGTACACTCACCATGGAAAATCCATTTTTTATACCCCCGAATGAAGCCATCAACAATTAGATGTTCGTAGACAACTTCACGATAATGCCAATAGATATTGCCACACTTCTTACATGGGCAAAGAATCAGATTCTCTTGGCTTGAATTGTGAAATGCAATATCTAAAAAAGTTTGCACTCCATTTCGATACTCGTTGCTTCCCCTTGATAAATTCATCCAAGTCCTATCCATTTCGTAGTTGTTGATGTCTAAAGTTGGTAATAAGTTACACGGGTAAGTTGTTGATGTTTTATTTAAGTTACGTAAATTATGTAAGTTATGGAATTTGAACTTTAAACTATATGCTTTTAAAGAAATTATTAGATTAAACTACATGTATTAGTTAAGTTATGTAAGTTATGTGAGTTATGTAAGTTGTTATATACATTATGTGAGTTATATAAATTATGTAAGTTATGTAAGTTATGTAGGTTGTTATGTAAATTATGTAAGTTACATGAGTTATGTAACTTATTTAAGTAATGATCAATATTAATACTATTTTGATAAAAATTAGTTATAACTTTTAAAGACATTTAAAATTATTAAATATTAAAATAAAAAATTATTAATATAAAACAATAGTAATTTAAATATTTTTTTAATACAAATTAAGGTTATATAAATATTCAATAGTCAACGAGCTCGATAGAACATTTTTCAACTCTTTAGCAGCTTTTTTAAGATTCATCATACGTGGCGTTGTTACACCTGGGGAGGATCCGTTATATCTTACAGTGAGATATAAGGCAACCCGTTAGGTTTCCAGCCTATATACTTTGAATCTTGTTTTTTATACAAATACCTTTAAAAATATTAAGTACTAAAATCAAACAATATTAATATAAAAAAATAATAATTTGAATATAATAATATCAAAAAAGAATCGTAGTTTAAATTTTATAAGTAAATTACAAATAAATTAAGGTTATATAAATATTCAATAGTAAATGTTGATAGAACTTTTTTCAGGTCATTTTGAATTTTTAATCCGTTGACCATACATGGCGTTATTACACGTGATATGGACAAGCAAGCTACATTGTAATAAAATGTAATTGAAAAGAACATGGCAAAAGCGCCAAACATGGAAAATTTAAAGGAAAATCAACAATTAAATCGATACAAAATCGAAGCCCCAAAAGATTAATTTTCCGAAAATCATCATGATAAAAATATTATTCATCATAATTATGAACTAAAAGCGTACCTTAATAATATCAAAAATATTAATGCGGAGGAGCGGACCTTTCAAAGAAAGAAAGGAAGTAGACCTTTCTTACCTCAAACAATGTGGATTGAAGCTAAGCTTTAGTTGAACCAATACTTGCGGGAGGAGCAGAAGCAATAAGCGATTAAATGGGAAACTTCTAACGGTCGTCAAGTGCATATGTCAAAAACCCCGTTAGTTAAAGCTCAAGAATTTCCGATGTTTCATATATCAAAGAAGATGAAAACATTAAAATAATTATAAGAAAATATATTTTTAATTCATAGGAATATTAGCAGTACTAAAATATTTTGAAATCAAGTTAATTTTGAAGTAGCAAAATAGTGCAACTATGAAATTAAAAATAGATAATAGATTCGACCTTGCAAATTCTGGACAAGATTAGCTAGTTTCCTCCTTCACTTCGTTATGACTAACACGAACAAGCAGAAATTCCAAGTGATCTATCCGTTCATACTATCAGAAGCCTGCATAAAAAGTATCAATTAAATCCAAAGTGAAATTTATATTAATGTTCTCTAAACCAACAACACCTAGCATAAAAAATATATATCAACAAAGCAGATGCATACGCAAAAATTTAATAGTAGAAATGAAGATGTGAAAAGCAAAGCCTAAGCTGAAGCTTTAATATTGTAAAAACACGAAGAATCACAAGTAAACCAATGTTTGGATCAGGTGAACTCCTTTTCTAATTTTGTGGGCCTATTAATCGAACACAAACTCAAAGTGGATACATAGATCAATCTACCATTACACTAATATAAATTACACCCAATGCATCATCGATACATTTGAATTACTATACGCTTTGAGCCTCATCGGTATAAATTAAAGTAATGCGTGTCTAGCACCTTATCAGTACATCCAAAACAATATGTGTTCTGCATCTCATCTGTATAAACTATAAAAATTTCCATAAAACTAATTTTATAATCTGTCTAAAACATTTGATAACAGTTCATAATAGTTTCATTACATTATCATTCTTTCATATATTATTTCAAGCATTCCAATACATTTTCACCTTAACAAATTATGAACTCATAAGCACATATTCGTCACATTTCTAAGTTGTTTATATATATATTTGAATTTTAATAGAGGTAATTTATAAATTCTAAAAATTATTTTTAAATTATAATTAAATTAATATAATATATAAAAATTTAGGATAATATTAGATAAAAAATTTTGATTAATTAAAAAAATTGACTAAAAATGAAAGGACTTGGATGCTTATGGGGTATATTAAAGTGATTAGCCATTGATGTGATCAGCTGTGGTGTATATTAATAGAAATTACTCATTAAATTACATTACCTTGTTCCCGCAAAGACGCCTTCCAAAACAGTGAAACACACACTTCAACTCTGTCTCCAGATCTCTCTGTTTCCCAAAAAAATGCACCAATGTCAGATGAACCCAAAAAAAGAAACAAAGAACCCAAGCTTAGCATAAAACCAATTCCTTTTCCAAAATTAAACCTCTTGCGTTTTATATAATATTTCTTATTAAACCTCAATTCCCCTGAATCAAAACAATAAATTTCAATCCAACAGAATAATATTCAACAAGAGAACTAAAATTGGTTTTAATATTAACGTTAAAATATAAGATTAAACAACATACCCACGTCGGTTTCAGCCTTGGAGATTCGGGGAAAGTTGGAAGCTTGAAAGCTAGATGAATTCGAGGAAGCGAGACGATAGGAAAGGGAAAAGAGTTAGGGATTTGGGAGAAGGGGGAGCTGAATTCGTGAATAAAAACACTTAGGGAAGAAATAGGGAAGAAACACTTGGGAGAAGAATTAGGGATATGCTGAAAATGAAATAGGGAAAAAATGAAAGGGATTTCGGGGTTGGGGAATTAGGGAAGAAAGCTGATGAATGGGGGGAAATGACATAGTAAAAATTCACTTAGGGATTTTGGTAAGGATAAATTTCCCGTAACAAAACGACGACGTTCACATGAAAATTTGTGGCGTTTTAAGGATAAATGCCAGTATTGTTAAGCTTTAGTGGCGTTTTATCTAAAGCGCCGCTAATGGGATGACAATTTAAACAGAAAACGACGCTGTTTTACATTACTAACACTTTTGTGGCGTTTTTTATATAAACGCCGCTAATACTTTACATTTTACATTTTTTTAAAATTTTAATATATAAAAAGTTTATCTACTATATATTAAATAACTTAAACTATAATGATATTTTTAATATATTAAATTTAAAATTATCTCTTTTACAATTATATAGTAAATTATTTATTATATAAATTAAAAACAATCAGTCATATATATACCCAAAAAATTTAATTTAAAAGTATTTTAAATAATAGTATTTTATTTTATTTTTTCATTTTTAACATATATTTTTCAATGTTATTAGTTCCAAACTCTTTCAACGTGTGATTAATCATTTTGAATATTTTAATTATTAAATTACAAATAAATTGTATTTTAATTAATATAAAAAACTAGTCATAAAATAATTCGAAAATGATGAAAGAGTGCATGAGTTTTTGAAAATAATTCATGATAGCACTTCGATGATGGATCAGAATACAATGAGCAAAACGGCACCTTCTCCACAAAATCAGACCCTAAACCCTAAATTTTAAACCATAAACTCTAAACCATAAACCCCTAACCTTATAAATATTAAACCCTAAATTCTAGATACTAAATCCTTAAATCCCTAAACCACAAACACTTAACCTTAAACCCTATACTCTAAACCTGCCTAAACCCACCCTAAACCACAAAATCGTAAACACTACACCCTAAACCAGACAAGATAATTTTTAATTTTGAAACACTTGAAAAGCAGACAAGATAATTTTGAAGAATTATATAATTTTTAATTTAACATATAAAAAAATAGTATCATGTTATGTGGATTACCTTGTAGGTTTTCATGTCAGTATCATTAAAAAATTAATTTTACAATTACATTCCTATTAAAAACCCTAGCCTAAACCTCTAAACATAAACCATAAACCACAAACCATGCATAACCCTAACTTATCCCCTATCCCTTAAACCCTAACCCCTAACCACTAACCCTTAAACCTTAATACCGCTAAACACTAAGATCTTAAACCTTAAACACTAAACCCTAATTAAATAACAAAATTTAAAATAATAGTAAACCCTAAAAACCAAAGATAACAAACCCTAAACCATAACATTAACATACTAAACCCTAAACATTCTATCATAAAACCCCTAAACCATAGACCTTAAACCTTAAATATTAAACCCTAAACCCAAAAATAAATTTAATCAATATTAAGTAATGCTTCCACACAAATTATAATTTAAAAATATAATTAGTCCGAAAAACATGAAATTCGACATCAAATGATCCTTAAACTCTAATAGTGCAGAAACACACCCTAACTAGAGCCACATTACGATTACGATTACACAATCAGCCGGAACACACGAAATTCTTGAATTTCACAAAATTAATTCAATAATTCAAGAATAAAATTAAAGAGCTACAAAACTCATACCTGAATTCACGATTTAAACACCCAAAAACGATCGATGCCTCAAATCCACCAATTCCGAAAACTCCTGTCGGCGAAATTGTAAAACGCAACAAAAGAAATGGAGTAGAAGCAAAAGAGTAGAACTCCAATTGAGACGAAAACAACCCATTGAAATGAAGTAGTAGAAGAAAATCAAAGATTAAAAGAAAAAGAAGAAAACGTGAAAAAAGAATAGAAAAACGTGTGAGAGGGATAAGAGATCGCAAAAAAAACATAAACCCATGAACCTCTAATACCGCTAAACATTAAGATCATAAACACTAAACACTAAACACTAAACCTCAAACCCAAAATAACAAAACCCTAAACCATAAAATTAACATTTTAAATCTTAAACCCTAAACTATAGACCTTAAACCTTAAATATTAAACCGTAAACTCAAAAAATAAGAACTAAATATTAAAACTTAACTAAGAAAATATAATTCAAAAAAGACGTTTAGCGGCGTTTCTCCAAAAACGCCGCTAATGCTCAGACTTTTTGCGGCGTTTTTCCAAAAACGCAGCTAATGCTCAGACTTTTTGCGGCGTTTTCCCAAAAACGCTGCTAATACTCAGACTTTTTGCGGCGTCGCTAATACTCAGACTTTTTGCGCCGCTAATACTCAGACTTTTTGCGGCGTTTTTCAAAAACGCCGCTAATACTCAGACTTTTGGCGGCATTTTTGGGAAAACGCCGCTAGCTAATACTCAGACTTTTGGCGGCGTTTCTCAGACCTTTGGTGGCGTTTTGGTAAAAAACGCCGCTAACGCTCAGACCTTTGGCGGCGTTTTTGGAAAAATGCCGCCAATTCTCAGACTTTTTGCGGCGTTCTTGAAAAACGCCGCTAATTCTCGGACTTTTGGCGGCATTTTTCCGAAAACGCCGCTATTTCTCGACTTATAGTGGCGTTTTGGTTCAAACGCCGCTAATGTATAATATTTGCGGCGTTTTTTCCAAAAACGCCACTAAAAACGCCGTTAAAACCCTGTTTTGCTGTAGTGAACCTACTCTCCAACTCTAGTTTTTTAAAAAAAAAAATAAAAAATAAAAAATAAAATAATATAGAACTTTTAAAATTTATACAATTCTTATTACTGAATATTCAATGCAATATAATAAGAAAAAAATTCACTGTCTAGAAACTAGTTTTTTTTTTTAAATTGGTTGCACAAAAATAAATAATATTAACTTTTGAAAAAAAAATGATTAAAAATTGTAAAAGAAGAAAAGTTGTTTGTTTATGATTTAAAAAATTAATTATTTTAAGTAATTTAATTAAAATTAAATTAAATTAGAAAAGACGGTAGATATAGATGAATGTATAATAATACTTTGTTATCTTTAAAATTTAATGGCGTGGCACTATTTTATTGGTGCCTAAAAACTATATTTTTTAGAATGATCCTAATATAAGTTATTCCCAAACAAATAAACAGGTCGAAAATTAGTTAACATTGCTTTAATTGCCTTTATTTACTAAAATTTGAGTATTAAGTAACTCAATTATGACTTTTTATTAATTAGTTAAAGTATTCGAGTTTGTAATTTAATAAAAACTACAAGTTTAAATTTTATAAAAGAATGTCATAAAAGTCTCATACTTTATCAATTAATAATATGTAAAAATATTAAGAAAAATTAAAATAAATATTAATTATAATTATTAAATACAAAATCACAAACTCAAAACACAAAACACAAAGATGATACACCAAATATTAACTCTAAAGCTATAGTCAACTTCACAATGATTTGAGTTTAGCTTTTAAAAATTTCATTTTTTATAAAAAATAAATAAATATACTTATTAAATTAAAAAGGAGCTGTAATTAATGATAATGATTACATGAATGGGACCAAGAGATGATAATGGCATGAAGTTTGGTCTTTTTGTTCAATAAAAAGTGAAAGGGTGGTTGTAATTTCATTACAACCGAAGATCTTTCCCCATATCCATACGCAACTTTGGGGATAAGAAGAGCACGCATCTTCCAATTATATCTACAAAAACATTAAGCCTCGCTCTGCAATTTCCCCCTCACACTCTTTTAACTGTTCTTCCCTTTTTTACCCTCCCACCACTACTACAACAAACCAGCCATTTCAGTCGCTGACCTAACCACATCGACAACCAATGGCTGCCGCGTTACATTTACAAACACACCCTTGCTTCCATGGCACGTACCAACTCTCACCTCCGCCACGACCTTCCGTTTCCTTCCCTTCTTCGTCCCGGTCGTTTCCATCTAACAGACGCTCCCTGTCCGCGCATGTGAAGGCGGCGGCGGCGTCTTCGTCCACCACCACGTTGCAGGAAGGGATAGCGGAGTTTTACGATGAGTCGTCGGGGATTTGGGAAGACATATGGGGTGACCATATGCACCATGGATATTACGACCCGGGTTCCGATGTTTCGGGTTCAGATCATCGTGCCGCTCAGATTCGAATGATCGAAGAATCGCTCCGTTTTGCTGGAATATCGGGTTAGTTTTCTTTACATATTTTTAAATATGTGTCAGTTTCTGTTGGAAGATTAGATTATGTCGTCGAATTCATCGTTAACGAGAGTAGTGCCAAGTCCAATCATACAGGTGCTCCTTACAACTGTTCATATCCTTCAGGTCTGAAATTTAGCAGAACTTAGATAAAAATATTATGTTTAAAAAATATGTTTTGGTAAAAGATATGTCCTTTAAAACATGAGTCGAATTTAAATTTAAACATTTAATGTTTGAGTTTAGTTTGATTTATTTTTAATTTTATAATATTTTATATTTTGTTATTTTTATATAATGTAATTTAAAACACATTAAAAAATAAATTTATACTGAATAAATAATATTATTTTAATATAAATATTAAAATAATATTAAGATCACTATATAAAAATTTTTAATAAATTAAAAATGTATAAAATTGTTAAATATTAAAATAATATAATATAAATATTTAAAAAAATTAAAATAATATGGGTGGGCCTAAAATGGGCTTAGGTTAGTTTTTTGCAGATATGGACGAGTTTTGGTAAAATTTTAAGCCATATTTCTGATCAAACTGAGCTTGAGTAAGTATAAAGAATATTAATATCATGTTTAGGCTCAACCCAACATCCGACCCAACCCGGCCATGAGCAGCTCTGATGCTCCTGGCTCGGTCCAGCTAAAAAATAAGTTTACTGTTTTGCTTAAGTCAAGTCCATTATAAGGAAAATAAATCTTGATTTGGCTGTTCGATATTTAATTTGTTTAAATTAATTTTTATTTAAAAATAAGATGAGAGGCTTAATTGCTGTTTTGAAAATTTTTGAGGGTCTTTTTGTTGTATTTTGAAAGTTCAAGTACCCAATTGAGTAAAAAAAAAGGGCTTAATTGTTTTTTTTTTGAAGAAGTTTGAGGGGTTTTTTTTATGCATTTTGAAAGTTCAAGTGCTCAATTGAGTGTAAAAAAAAAAAAGAGGGGCTTAATTACTTTTTTTGAAAAAATTTGAAGGCTTTTTACACACTTAAGCCAAATTTTAAATAACATAAATACCCGTAATTCCTTTAGCATAATGGTAAATTTATTTATCGAAGCTCTTTTATCTTTTTAAATCACTTTGGTCTTCCATTTTTAAGATTTAATCAAATTGCACTTTTTTGAAAAAGTTAACTGAATTATTAAAATTTTAACGACACTAATATGACAACTCGTGTGAAATAGCTCACGTATAAGTTGATGATTATTTTTGTTGAATTTTTAGAATTAAAATTAAAATGATAAAATATATAAATATTGGAAAGCTAAGTTTGCTATTATGCTAATTAAAAATACCACATCAACATTTCATTAGTGATTTAACGAACCAGTGACCAAAATTATTTTTAAGTTTTGATAGCGTCAGTTACTAAAATAGAAAATTTTAAACTTGAGTGTCCAAATCAAAACAAAAACATGTGTGACTATTGATATAGTTTACCTTAAAATCAATGTTGTTTAAACCAAATTAGGAAACTTTGAACCAATTAAATCGGAAACTAGTATGAACCGATTGAACTAAAATTTTTGAATTTTTAATAATTTTTGAATTGTTTAAAAAAGACTACTTAAAATAAAACTAAATGTTGAAATCATATTATCAATTTTAACAATTTTGGTTTAAATTAAACTGATTCTAGAAATCCATTTAATTCTTTTTACCAGTTAACGACAGTGCTGTTGTATTCATTAAAAAGGAGGGGAT
Organism: Gossypium anomalum; assembly: GCA_025698475.1. Classification (NCBI taxonomy): domain Eukaryota; kingdom Viridiplantae; phylum Streptophyta; class Magnoliopsida; order Malvales; family Malvaceae; genus Gossypium; species Gossypium anomalum. The sequence continues at coordinate 82,187,489 of CM046968.1, forward strand.
AATCTGTATATATTTTTAGTCAATTTTGGCTCTTAGATTTGAACTTTAGAAGGGATTGACAGGAAATTCGTTCATAGAATTCAGATATATGTTGGATGGAGATACAAAAGTTCCAAGTCCATGCAGGAAAAGATTGGTTAGGTTAGTAATAAATTTGTAAGCAAAACGTGAATAAGAAAAATAGAGCATTGAAATTGACATCCAAACATGGCCCTAATAGTCATAGATGGTCGAAACTGATTAGTTTTTGTTGTACATCCAGATTTTTGTTGCCTTAATTGGCATGGATGAGTAGTTCATTTGTGTTAATTATTTTCTCCTTATCCTCGGGACTCAATTGAAATATCTGAAATTGGGTTTGCAGAGGACCCAGCAAACAGACCCAAGAGAATAGTTGATGTTGGGTGTGGGATAGGAGGCAGTTCTAGGTATCTAGCAAGGAAATATGGGGCAAAATGCCAAGGCATTACTTTGAGCCCTGTTCAAGCTGGAAGAGCCAATGCTCTTGCTAATGCTCAAGGACTAGCAGACCAGGTATGTATACATATATTAGAGGCTTTTACCATTAGCCAAATGCAATAACTTATTTATTAGTATAACACGTAGCCGTATTAGCAGGTTTGTTTTGAAGTTGCAGATGCCTTGAACCAACCATTCCCTGATGAGCAATTTGATCTTGTTTGGTCTATGGAAAGCGGAGAACACATGCCTGACAAACCCAAGGTTTGTAACTTTTTTTTTTTTTAGTTTCATTTGGCACGATTTCTTTTAAATAATAACAGAAAATAGAATGCATCCATGCTTGAAGTATCTGATAATATCATCTTAGATTGGTTATGTTTGGGGTTATAAATTGTGAATAAACTGGCAGTTTGTTAAAGAGCTGGTGCGAGTGGCAGCTCCAGGAGGCACAATAATAGTAGTGACATGGTGCCATAGGGATCTTGGTCCATCTGAAGAGTCTTTGCAGCCATGGGAGCAAAAGCTTTTAAACAGAATATGTGATGCTTACTATTTACCAGAGTGGTGTTCTACTTCTGATTATGTCAAATTATTTCAGTCCCTATCTCTCCAGGTATTTTATTCCTTCATTTTGCTACAAAAATTCATGTAATTCTTTTATTTTTGTCTTATTTGTAACTTTTCTTTTTTGTCATTATTATCATTGATATTTATATACAGTAGATAATTGTTTTTGGTTGCTAACTATCCAATCAATAGTAGTTCTGAGAAATATTGTTTTTACATGAGCACTTTTGGGAACAACTTCCTTTGTGAATAATTTTTTGGGAATAATCTTGGAAGGCTGACAGAATTCTTTCGTCACTCCACTTTTGGGATGTCCTGTAAAGCATGGATTGAAGGTTTTGATATGGAAATTGTCAAAGATATCTTCTTAACCTTTCTTTGAAAATGCAAGTGTTTTCTCCTTATTTCTTTAATGAACAACCCTTGCGTTGATACTTAAAAGTTGTTAAAATACTTCAAGTGGGTGTAACTTTCATTAACTGTCATTATACTCATAATTTATGTAAGTTATCTTCCATTTTCTCTTGTCCAAGTGACCACTTTTAATTTCACTACCTACCATTTTAGAACATTCGTACTAATTTTTTTTTTCATAAGTTCCTTGAAAGCACTTTCTTTTCATAAATTCCTTTTTCAAGGTTTATAAATAAAAGTTTGAGTGTCTCAGGGGACTTTTTTGATCTTTTAGCGAATTTAGCTCTATAAAATTTTCCCTGCAACTTTCTTTCTATAATCACAACCACCACTATAGCTTTCATCTTTCTCAACCCTCTATTGCTTCCATCACCACTGCCTACGATCACACTTGTTTTCCAGAATTTGTTCCGATCTTCCTCTCATCATCTCTCCACGACGTCTCGTTTTTCTAGATTGTAACATCTCCTCACTTTACTTAAAGAACCCTTTACATATGTTTTGATAGATTTAAATAAATTTTAACATATTCATGTATTAGTATCATATCCGTATCTCTTTTTAATCTTGCATTTTTAATGTTCGTGCTTGACGCAATTAAGATGGTTGCATCATGTAACAACTTTGGAATGTAATTCAGGATATAAAGGCAGGAGATTGGACTGAGAATGTAGCACCCTTTTGGCCAGCAGTAATACGTTCAGCATTGACATGGAAGGGCTTCACATCGCTGCTACGAAGTGGTAATATTATATTTTTTCAACAATCACGCTTTAATAGAATCATGAGATCAAAATAAATAAATAAACACCCTCTTAGAAGTAAATTATAATTAGCTTTCTGAGCCTTGTTCTTAATTATGGGGTTGATTAGGATTAAAAACCATAAAAGGTGCACTAGTGATGCCATTGATGATCGAAGGTTTCCAGAAAGGGGTGATAAAGTTCGCCATCATTGCTTGCCGGAAGCCAGCTGAGTAGGCCATAACCCAAATCTTAATTTCTACTGTAATTCATCCGCTCAAATCTGTGTCAATGGTGAAGCTCCTATATGACATTGCTTTAAACATCCCTTATGGTGTAAGGGAAAATGAGCAAATAAAGTGGTATACAAAACTGATGCCACTACAATACGTATGGAGTTTTGAATAAATTGATTGTTCCATTTCTAACTCTTAAACTACACTTAAAACTACAGCATTTCCGATCAGTATTGTATCTAGATGAATAATAAGGCGCGCCGCTTGCTTTCCAAGCATCGCCGAATTACAACAATGCAAATTGCAAAATCTCATACCTTTGTAACTTTTAGGAACACAAAGCTTGTCCCAAGATGCTTAATGGATATTTCGATGATCATTATTACCTGAATCCTACCAAAAAGAATTCATCATTTTCTGCAACTCTTCAAACATATTGACAAGTATAAAAAAGACTCTCACAGAAAAATACAACTGTAACACAAAATTATTAGCATTGACTGGAAAATAAAAGAAAGAATCATTATATCGTGGAAGAACTATTGCTTTAGAAGTAAATTCGCCTTGATCAGTATAATTGTGTAGTAGACGTTACCCCTCAAGATTAATACAGAACTTATATATTTTCGTAGCCGAATAAGGAGGATGGAACACAGTAAAACCACACTAGGTTCAATTTCTAAGAAAAGTTGGAGGGGTCACAAAGGATCCCACTTAAAATCTAATCTCCCAGATAAAATTTACATAAGATGCCAAAGTTTTAGAGAAAAGAAAAATAGAGAATTGAGAAGAATGAGAGAAGCTCTTATTTGCTTATGAAAAATGAGGTATTTTATTGAATTCTTGAAAGGGCAAAATGGTCCAAAAAATCAACGGTCATATTGCAGTAATAAGATTCCAACAATTATATTATAACAATCAGATTCCAATGATATTTTTTTGCATTACCAACGTCCTATAACTTAGGCAGTCAAAAATGCCATGAAGCATTAAATACATCACAAGAATGTCTCTATCGGTATCATATAACCCATTAGTAGTCCATATTGTAACGTGCCATATTAGGAGGAACCACCATTTACTACCCTTAGCATATTCAATGCTTTTTTTTTTTCACAAAAGAAAATATATATTTAATAAAAAAATTAAGTACTAAAATATAAAAATGAGTATATTTTAAGGATTAAATTGTGAATTAAAATTTTTTTACAAAAGAATTCCACGTGATATTATTTGATTTGCCGCCAATTTTTTTTAAATGTCTGTTAAAAGTGGACTAAAAACCATAATAAAAACAAGATAAAAAAATTAACTACTAAAATAAAAAAAATAAAAAAAAATCAAATCATAAATTAAATCTTAAAAAAGGGACACCATCCCTATTCGTCACACGTGGAAAGAAGTTTTTATTTGAGTAAACTATACTCATACTATCATACATATTTAATAGTTCAACCTTATTACATTTCCCTTCTGGAAAAGGCAGACAAGTCCATTCAATCTTTACAAGGCAAGTGTTTTTCTTTTTTCTTCTTCTTTTTAATATTTATTCTCTAAAAATAAAAATATTGTTAACGAGGGACCTTTAAAACATTTTAAATATTAATCAATATATTATTTGTATTGAAAGATCACATTACATGCATTATTTGATAATTTTATTTAGCATTTTAATACACTCGTTAAAAAGATAGTACAACACAAAAATACATCTATACATAATCTCAAAAGAATATTATACATTTTTCAATACACATCTCTTGACCAATCATTTATTTTTTAAAAAATACTCTTGACGAAAAAATTAATTATTATTATTATTATTAATGGTAAATACTTTAATTTCCAAAAAAAATTCTCCCAAATTCACTAAATTTATCCAAATTTTGAATTAAAAATAAAATTTCAAATTATTGATGGGATAGTATGAGATACCTAAAATTAAAAGAAAAATCATCATTGTTTAAAGGGTTCCTTTTAGCAAAAAATCCAAAAGATAATCATAAAAATTTGGGAAAATTAAGCTCTTTAAAACAAAACAAAAAAATGGATAAACTAATTAGCCGATCCTAACAAACTTAAACCGAAATAAACGGAATATCGAAGGCAAACGCAGACACGTGTCATTACGACGCGGTAAAAAACCCCTCCCGGTTTTATATTTCTTTAATATTTTATTTTCTATAATTAAAAAAAAAAAAAAAAGAGAAAAAGAACAAAAGGGAAGGAAAATTATCTATCAGCCAAAGCCCAAAAGCCGCCATTTGAAAAACCCTCTGATATTGCCATTTCTAAAGAGAGAGAGAGAGAGAGGGAGGGCGGGAGTGAATAGTGACAGAGGAGGGAAGCACTTGTCGAAAACGACGCCGTTGACGGAGTTCCCGGAGAAACCCTGTCGAAGTAAACCCTAATGTTTATTTGGATGAGGTTTGCTTTTGCCATCTCTTTTGATTATCTTCTTTCCCTTTGTTCCTCCTCAAAGTTTGCACTTCTGTGTTTTAGTTTATGTGAGTTTATTTGTTCGGTATTTTCCTTGAATTAATATGTAAAAGAAAAGGTTAAAAGCTCACACTAGTTTTTTTTTTTTTTTTTTTGGGAGGGGGAGATTTTGGGTTTAAATTGTTTAGGAATTGTATTAGAAACTTGTAGGTTTTAACAATATTAGTGTTTTTTTGTAACAATACTTGTAGGTGTTGAGAGAAATGTGAGCACAGTTTTAGATAACGGATAGCTTGCGTTTATTTATTTATTTATTTTATACTAGAACTTGGAGTTTGAGTTCTCATAACAGTAGTCTTGAATCCTTATGCGCATTGTCTGAATAGAAATTTGAATCCTATTTCTGCTTCGTTGTAGCATTTGGGCAAAGTTGATTTTAACTTAACCTCACAAATACACTATTTTTCTTTTAAATTTTGAAATTTTCTCTTTGATTTTTAATTTTTATTAAATACACTATTTTATGATACACGCATAGCTAAAATTACATGAAAGAGACGAGTTGGTTGAACAATAATGTTGTTCTTTGATTTTAGTCTAGGATAATACGTAGTGTCTCTTGTGACATATGTCTACTTGCATTAAGACCGGTTGATCATTAGTCTTTTTTTTTTTCTCATCTGTTTTTTTTTGGTAGGGTGTTGGTTTTGTTGGTCTTCAGCACCCGGTTCATCTGTTTTTAAGATGTTGTCTATTGTTTATGTGCTACTTGACTGCCTAAATGAGGTAGAAGTATAGGACTTTAAAGCATTATGATGTGGTTTAGACTTGTAATGCTTGAGATGTTGTCGTTTACATTCGCTTAGAGAGACTAACCTTTCTGTTGTAAGTTGAGCAGCGTAATTGCATTTATTTTTATTTTGCTTCTTGCATAAAGCATAGCATGGGGAGAATTTTGTGGCTTTTTTATTCAAAAGATTTTTGATTTTGACCTTTGGATGTATTTTATGACATCAACTCATTTTCCCATAACAAAAGCTTATCTGTCAAGAGCTACAGATACTTTTTCATGATGGGACAATCTATAAAAAGTAAATAATAATAATAATAATAATAATAATCATCATCATCATCATCATCATCATCAAAAGAATCTATAATGTTTAGTAGGTCTGTGGGATGTCCGGAGAGTGGGAATTGATTCTTTATCTAAAGATATCTAATTGCTCTCAAAAAGTTGTTCTATTGACGTATTTAGTTCACATTCAAATCTCAAGACCCTTTTGTTTCTTATTAAGAAGTGGATTTTGTAGAACTTTTTGCTTTCTTGATGCTATTTCACCTCACTTTTGTTTTACATGGATAGTAATTGCATGTTGTGTAATCTGACTGTAGGCCTTATTTGGGTGATTCAGAGTTTTCCCATCTAACCCTTCACTTGCTCTTAAAATGAATACAAGAAACAGTAGGGTATCTAGGGGTCAGAAGTCAAAAAATTTTCAGGGTGAGGGGCCAAATTGGATTCTTATCGCTGGTGGTGCTTTGCTAAGTACTTTATCAGTTAGACTTGGTTACAAGCTGAAGCAGGCACTTGACACAAAACAGCAGGACAATGCTACTGCCAGCTTGAAAGGTAGACTGGTATCTGTTGCTTCAATAATTTGTGTTGAATAAATAACTAATTCTAAATTTAGAGTTTATTACAGGGAATGGAACTTCTGATAGAAGGAGATCGTCAGGTTGCCGATTGCATTCAAACATGTACGCATTTACTGAAGAAGATGATGGTTGTTTCAACTGCATGTCAGGTGTGGTGCGGCTATCTTACAGTTTGAGATGTCCGAAGCTTTGACATATATACATGCACTTGTTTTAGTTTTTCACTTTCTATGCTTTTGCTCGGGTCTTTCAAGTGGGATAATAAAGTGAAGAAATAGAACTGTTATGAATTCTCTAGTTTGATCTCTTTCCTTATATCTCTTTTTTTAGTATAAAAAGTCACGTATTTACTGGATATAGAAGAAACAGAGTCTCATTTTCCTCAAGTACTAAGCCTTTTATGAATCCCATCCTAATATCAAATTCCTTGCCTTCGGAGTGTTAAGACATGGCATCTAAGTTTTTAATCATACCCGCTTTGTGGTGTTTATATGCGACTGACACTGGTAGTTTAGAAAAAATGAGGAGTTAGATCAACATAAGTCTGAAATGTATGTGTTTTTACAGTTTCTTGCACCTTTTGGTTTTTTATTTAAGTTTGGGTTCAAAACAGGAGCTGAAAACATAGAGAAGCACCCACCCAATGGACAGATACTGCCAGAATCTGAGGTTGCTCTCCCTCTGGTGACAGTTCCCACCTCTGATTTCAGCAAGGATAATGGTGTTATGTGGGCATCATCTCCAGATCGCCTTGAGTTGCCTCCTAGGCCATTTCATCATTCTAACTGCTCTGACTCACCATGTGTCTCAGAATCTGGCTCTGACATATTTAGCAAGCGGGAAGTGATACAGAAACTAAGGCAACACTTAAAAAGAAGAGATGATATGATTCTGGAGATGCAGGATCAGATTATGGAACTGCAGAATTCGCTGAATGCTCAGGTGGCACACTCAACTCACCTACAATCACAACTGGATGCTGCAAATAGAGACTTGTTTGACTCTGAGAGAGAAATCCAAAGGCTGAGGAAGGCAATTGCAGATCACTGTGTAGGACATGGTGGCACAAATAAGATGACATCAATCGATACAGCTTGGCCATCAGACATAAGAAATGGCCATGCTAATGGGTATCTTGATGTGGAGAGCAACTCAGACTCCCCTGAGAAGGGAAGGGGAGATGGGGAGAGAATTGAGATGCTGAAGAGAGAAATAGGAGAACTAAAAGAGGTGATAGAAGGGAAAGAGTATTTGCTGCAGAGCTACAAGGAGCAGAAGCTGGAGCTTTCCATGAAGATCAAGGAGTTGCAACAGAGATTGGATTCCCAGCTCCCCAACATTTTGTAGGTACTATTTAAGATAATACGCATTCTTGCTTTGTTTTCCCCTGTTTCTTCCTTCAATTTGAGGTTAAAGAAAATGCCTTTTTTCCCTCTTTTCTTTCCCAGTGTCGTTGGCTTTAAGTATAATGTTGGATGATACGTTCTTTGCCTGTGCATCTGTATGTATGAGAATGAGACATGAGTGAGAGAAAGAAGAGGGAAAAGCAAAGAAGTAGGCACCACTATATTGGTTTGTTATTTATTTTTCCCTTGCTTTGCGAGTGTCTTACTTCATATAGAAATTAGAAACCAAGTTTTCTGAGTGTCAGGACCTTTTTTTTTTTTTTTGGCACAAAGTCAATTGCATCTCAGGGGTAGGAAAAGGGTTGCAAATATTGTGTGATTCTGATGCCAGACTTGTTTGATATGTTCTTTTAAGGTTGGTTGCATGAGCCATATGAACTAAGTTCTGGGTTCATGGTCTTTTTGTTTGTTTTTTGGTCTTTTTAAGTAATGCATAACAGGAGCTATAGCTATGGCATTGGCATCCATGAAAATTTAATAGAGAGACAATTACGTTTTTGTTGAAAAAATATAAATCTTTAAAGAAAATAATGTAGCAAAAAAGATATAGGCAAATGCAGCTCAGCAAAGAATGCTCAAATTCTAGAAAATGAAAAAGAAAAATATTCAATTTTCAGCAGACATGTTCGGAGAGAGAAAAGTTAGGAGGTAACAGAAAAAGAAAAAGAAACAAAAAGAAAAAGAGCTAAAATAAAAATAAAGAAAAAAGAGGAGAAATGATTTGGTGGTAATTTGACAGAATTGATGTCTAACTTTGACGAGTGATATTCTCTTTTTGTATAGATCAATTCATAACGTATTGTCCTTCAGGCAAACCTACTTCGGATCAGTCATTCATTTAATATGGGCGAATTTACAAAGAACATTTAAAAGGTTAAATGGAAGCCATCAGCAGCTCACCAAAGCAAATGCTTTTGCTTGTCTATGCCTAAATAAATACAATAAAAACACAACGTAATGAAAATGTTCATCTATGCCTATCACTACGTGTTTTACTTTTTCTTTTACAAATTAGGTTAACAAAAAATCGATTAAGAAAAGGAGATGCCAAAATGCCAACTAAGCACCACCATCCATGACCTATCTACTGTTCAAATCAAACTCCCCGACTTCACGCCATTCGTTCTGCACTCTTGTATCTCCGTTTTCAGTCTCTTCGTCATTCAAGAAATCTTCCGAAGGCTCCTTTTCATCCCGCGGTGCATTGTTCTCCCATCCGTTCATCATCTCATCAGGGTTTAAAGCCTGTGACTGTTCTCCAATGTCATGACCATGAGATCCAAGCGCATTTGCTCTTATAGGTCCTCGGGCCATTATTTCGGCGTGAGCTTGCGATTCAGCTCGAGCTTGCTCTGCCTGAACCATTGCTACCATTCGCAACTTAGCCTCATGAGCCTCCCGACCAGCCTTCTCCCTTGATTCTATTTCTGCTCTCAACTCAAGCATGGCTCTCTTCTCTTCCTGGAGAAGAGCCTGCTCAACCATCAACCTTTCCTCAGATCGAAATTCCCCTGCAGCTCGTTTGCGAGATATTATGTTGAAGGCAAGTGCCTGTTTCTCGAACGTCGCTGTGAACTCGGCGACTTTGGCAGCAATGTTGTGATCCCACTGCTGGGACCGAGATGGCATCTGGCCTGTTGTGTCAGAATCAAGAATTCTGTCATCCTCCTCTGCTTCATAGTCTGCTACAACATGGTAAGGTAGTAACCTACACGTTTTCATGAAATACACTTCAAAGAACATAAAGCACGAAAACACTATTTAATCCCAGATGTCGTAGTGCAAATTCTTCAAGCACAAAGGGAGAGAGAACTCACATTACTACTATTTTATCTAAGACCTGGCAATACATGACACAGATACATGAATGCCTGAACTCCATTTAACATGAATTATTAATACCGCAATTCATACAAATATAAAATACCTTAAAACACGATTATGACACAGTAAAATACACTATAAAGGTCTATTACCCTCCATAGGATGAAGTGATTCATGTGAAAAGCAAACAAATCTCGCCTTCCCATCCCTAACCATGTTCCCTATCTTCCAAATACAGTTTGCAAAATACCCTCAAACTTCGAATGAATGAGCTTCCATATTATTATTTCGCAAATATTCAACCAGGGTTTACAGATTGGTATTTAGCACCATCAAAAGAATAAATTTACTATTATTTATTATTACTAAGGATAATTCAAAAACTTCATCGCAGCTATATATGACAGACATGTTAGTTTTTCATTCATTGTATGCCAAAAGGATTCTATTTTCCTAGAAGGATGGCCACTCTCTATTTCCACTTTTTTTCACTTCTCCATGTTATGTTTGAAGGAAATTAGGCAATAAAACTTGAGACATAAAAAGGAATACTCAAGACAAAGATACTTCGAATCATATAACCAATGCCATCCAAAGGTCAAAGTTAAATAGCTGGCTAATGTATTATCCTCCGGTCATGTAAACCCGTCCTCACATAAGTTATGATAGATAGTAACTACTGTCTTCAGTCCATACACCTCTATATCTATAAACTGAAAAGGAAAAAAAAAAAAAAAAAAAAAAGAAAAGAAAAGGATTATAGCCAAACAAAAAAAGAAGGGAAAAGGATTCAGCAGGAGGGACAAGCAAATTAGTTTAAATTGCATGCATGTATATGTATTTCCACATGTTCTCGTTGTCACAAGAAGCAAGACACTAAACAAATATTCAGTCACAAGAAATTCTGGAAGCCTCGATACTTAACTGAGAAAATGCAAAGTGAAGTCCAAAAAATGGGTGAAACATCTTGGGTAAGATGATAGCAGCATATAAAAGCGGTACAAACACTAGTTAGGGCACTAAAGATATCATTTAATCACTCTGTCAACTCCATTTTTTTATGCAAATAAACATGCAACATGTGAATGTTAGCTGCTGATGCGCGATTTTTGACAACTCAGCTCAATGCAATCAGGAAGATACAATTCTTGTGAAAATAATTTCACGTAACTTTGAATGTTAAAGAATTTCATTTTTTTTTTTCCTTCACTTTGTTCACATGAAACAGATGATAAAGCTGACCAGAACGAAACTGTCTAGTGGAACGGGCTCCTAACAAATGGAGTATAACTCCAAATATGAACATCTTATCTCCTATTTGCTAGGAAACCATGCAAAAGTTAATTTACCAAGTATTTGCCAGACAAATGTAGGTAAATCCCATAATTCTTCCCACCAATTTGCCATGTGTCACAATGCATCAGCAATTTTTCAGTCTTATGCATATAAATCCCAATAAACTGTAGTCTTTTATATGTCCTCAACCTTGGATGAATTAGACAAGAGAAAGATGACGAAGAAGTGATTACATGAAACAAATCAACATTATCTCCCACACAGTTTCTGGAAATCTCATTTACAATTGTATCCCACCAGCGAGAAAGCATCAAAATATCTGACATAACCTGTTCCTAAAACTTTATAAATGGCTCCATCATGTTAGCATTACTGAGAAACTTATGGCAGTCACTAATATTCAGACCCTAATTTCTGTAGCAGATAAATCAATATACAATCTTTACATTATAAAACTGCCCAAATTTGCACATCAAACAGCAGGAATACAACCTTCGACTAGAAAATAGCAACAAGAAGTACTTAAGAGTTAATTTTTGAAAAGCTGCACATGCTAGCCAAAATTCAATAAAATAATAAAAAGAATCCATTATTTCAAACCATCATATTTTCATCCTTTTGTTTTTTTCTTTCTGAAGTTTGAACTCCCACCTTTTCGCTTTTACTTAACAACAAAACAGAAAGGAAGAAATTTCTATTATATGGTGTCCAACAATTATCATTTTTTTGGCCATTTCCACACCAACCAATACATAAAAAAGGAAAATTTCAAGAACCAACAAAACCCAGAATTCCATTTCCTAAAAAGTTAGAGAATTAGCAGACAAACCTTTCACAGGCATCTTCAAGGGAAGAAAAGGGTCGTTTAAAATCAGGGTGACAAACACGCAAGGCATCCTGATAAGCCATCTGAAGTTCAGCTTGATTCAACGGCCGCATCTGCTTCTGCTGCTGCTGTTGTTGTCGCTGCTGTTGCTGTTGCTGTGATTGTGAGGGCTGTTGCTGTTGTTGTGAATTAGGAGTGGAATTAGGGTTAGGGTTAGGATTGGGGGTTGAATTAGGGTTTGGGTGGATGTTAATAGCACGATTGGGAAGAACACCAGGAGTAGTACGTAAATGGGCATCAATGTTGGAAGGGAAGCGAGAAATTGCCTGCTGCTGTTGCTGGTGATGTTGGGCTTGTTTCTGAAGTTGTTGTAAGAGAAGCATTTGTTGCTGTTGCTGTTGCTGTTGCTGTTGCTGTTGTTGTTGTTGTTTCTGTTGGTGTAAGAGAAATTGCTGCTGCAGCCGCTGCTGAGGACTCATTGACTTGTCTTCCTCCATTTTTTTCTCAAAGCTTTGGTTTTGCTTTTGTCTTTCTCTGAGATATACTTTTTGGGGGAAGGGTAAAAGATGGATTTGTGAAAATTATTGAGTTAATAATGTACTTTACTTTTCAGACATGGATTCGGGCCAATTGCTAAGTCATCCCCCTCCTGTCCTACTACTTCGCTTCCTATCCATTTTTTTTTTGTGGATAATATATTATTTTACTAACGTAAAAACACCTCTCCAGTCCCTCTTAATTTTAAAATTAAGCAAATTGATCCCTCTTATAAAAAATCATAGCAATTCAATTTAATTTATGTCAATTTCAGCGAATTCCAATTAATCATAATGTTAATATTTTCCATCAACTATACATTCTTTTGATTGGTATAATAAATTCAGCCCTTAAAGTTTACAAATCCTGTCAATGAGGTCTTAATTTAACAAATTTATCTCGCAACATTTGTATAGATGTTGAATTTATTGAATTTATTAGAATTAAGGTCAATGACAAAGTAGGTAAACATCGAAGGTTAAATTTGTTATTATACCAATCAAAATTATGAACAATTGATGGAAGACATTAATGCAATGCTTAATTGTCATTAGTTGCTCACTTTTGAAATTGACAGAGATTGTATTTCTCAATTTTTATAGAGGGATCAATTTGCTCAATTTCAAAATTGAGAGGGATTAGAGATGCCTTATAATCTATATTATTTTAGTAAAGTAAAAGCATCTATCCAGTACATCTCAATTTTGATATTAAGTAAATTTTAATCCATAATAAATTTAAAAAATGAGCATCTAAAAATAATTAATCACATTATTAATGTTTTTGAAAATTTTTACTTTAATTATAGTTAATTACTCACTGTCCAAATTTATAGGGATTAAATTACACTAATTTTTAAAAAAAAAAACTAATTTACTCAATATCTAAATTGAGAGAAACTCAAGAGTTGCTTTTACCTTTTACTATTTAAAAAAAATATTAAATATGATTGAATAATTGAATTAATTATCTTGTAAAAATTATATAATATTCTAAAGATATTTTTATTAAATCTAACAAAAATATTTTTTTTTCTAAATTTGCAAATCACAAATCAAATTAATTATCGAAACTGATATGGATTTAGTAAAGTAAATTAGGGTGAGCCTGGATGGGTGGTGGGTTTAGCTGCGATTAGTGTAAAAACAGCGATGACGGTAAAATTAGATATTGTAGCGATACTGTAGCGTGAGACAAAAAGTAAACTAAACGCACCGCACTGTACATCCAAAACCCACTCTAAATATCACCATTTGAATTAATTTTTGGTTTTTTTTAAAAAAAATTCTTAATCCTAAATATCATGAAATTTGTTCTTGTTCCAAATTTAGAAAGATTTTGTGAGACATTGGACATAAAATTTTAATTTAATAAAAATATTTTTAATGAAATTGAATTAGATTGATTTGGATTCAGAGGCGGATATAATATAATACTAGTTTTAAATATATATTTTAAAAATATAGGTACAAATGTTATTTATTTTTATTTGTATATAGACAACAAAGTCGATTTACTTTGCTTGTATTCTCTTTTCTATCTTTTTAAATAAAAATAAAAATATTTTCAAAAAATCAAAATCTAAAACTCTAAAAAATAAAATATTTATATTAATTATCAAATAAATTAATCTAATCAAAGCATTTTAATGAAGTTGAATTATTTTCTAAAATATTGAATAAATTTAATAATAAAAATATTAAAAAAGAAATATAATGAACGGTTTATGGATTAATATTTTCTTTATAAAATAGAGATAATTATGATCGTTATTATTGAGTATTCCTTATTGGAATTAAATATTGGTTTCCTAGTAAAAGTAGTGGTTAAATTCCCAATTAAATTTAATTTCATAGTTAGTATTGGATTACCAATTATAAAAGGCCTATTATTTTACCATTATCTTTCTACCTCTAAATATCATCATGCTTTATGATGCTCATTTTAGCGCTTTGTTTTCTTAATCATCGAGTAGCTAATCGGACCATGCAAATACATCCATTGGAAAGACTACCTGCAGAAGCTCCAAGACCAAGCATGCATGGTTGGGACTATTGTTCAGTACATGAATGAAGAAATTGAATCATATTGTACCCAGTGTGTAATCTGTTTGGAAGAGTTCGAAGATGGGGATTGCTGCAGGGTTCTACATAACTGCAAACATCTATACCAGCAACTTTGTATAGATGAATGGTTAGTGAAGGAGACGCGTTGCCCCATTTGTCGTGGTTCAGTCCACTGTTTGGAACCAACTCCAACCACTGATCAGATCACTTGGAAATTGTTGTTTTTAAGAGAGATAACATCCATAATTTGGGTTAGAACGAGGGTGTAGTTTAAATATGTTTTACTTTTCATATTAATATTCTATAATTTAACTTTTTATGTTTTATTTATGTATAAGTTTACATTATCTTAATTTTATTTCAATAATCTTATTTGCTTCGGAGTTTGATAGCGTGGAATTTGGCTGTCTAGATTTAGAGGACACTCAATTTTGGTTATCACAATTGTTAGAAAATTAATAGATTTATGTAAAATTTATATATACATTTTTCTATATTAATGTGTAAGAAAACATGTGATATGAATTTTATTAAAAATTCAATATTCAAAACGATGAGAAATTTCTAAAAAATATTGAGGATTTATATTGACTGGGCATTGTTACCAATGCAGGAGGATGTGGGTTCAAGTGCGCTGAAGCATGTTATCCTCTTATTTATGGGTTAGAGAGAGATTATGGGTAATTCTAGATATGATTAGAACCTATAATAAGATTGTTAAAAAAACTGAAGAATTAAAAATATAATAAATTTTTATTGATTAATTTTTTTTATAATTTATAAACTTAAAATGAATTTCATATAGAAATTGTTTTCTAAATATAAAGAAAACATTTATAAGTATTATATATTAATTAAGATATGAGGTCCTATAATTATATTTATATTATAATAGATGAAATGTGAAGTTCTATGATGATATATAATATGATAAAGATTGTTGAGAGATGTTAGAGTTGTGTGGCTTGAGTCTCATCACTTGCTAAAGAAATAAAATACAATGGCAAAATAAGGGGTTCTGTGGGGGCGAAAGGCCGAGCCGCACAAGTAGAATCTGTATAGAACTATACTTCTTCTATTTGATATTGATTAGAATAAAGTTTTTCAACATTTAAATAGATCTAGTCAAAACTCTTTTTGTATCATTTAGTTTCCAACATTAGTGAATTTCTCCTCCTCTGCCCGTGGCTTTTTCCCGAAAGGATTTCCACATAGAATCTGTGTGTGTTTTTATTTTTATTTTCTTATTGCTTTGCGATCATTCTATTATCATTATCGACATCTATTATAAGAAGGGATAATTGGATCATATTCATGTGTGGTGTTGCAATGGCATTTTATAATGAAACAAAATCTTGGAAATATTTGAAAGAGATAGTGTGTTTGTAATAGCAAATAATACTATATCATTTTTAAAACTTTTCATTTTAAATCATGCTACATAAGATTTAACATTTCATTTAACGGTTAAAAATTAATTATTTTAGTAATGGAAGGACTTTATTAATTTAACTTCAATAGTTTAAGGATATAACTAGAATATTTTATAGTTAGGGGCCAATTTAGAATGACGACTATAATTGAAGGATGTATGGCATCATAAATAAAATAACATTACTAAAAAAGGAGGATTTTATATTAAAAGTTTGGTTGCATTTTGTCCTTTCTATTAAAAAGATAGGCAAATTAGTTTATATACGTTAGATCAAAGAGTAAACTTGTCATTTTGATAAAAATTTCATCCATTTTTATCATTAAAAATTAGTTCCTATACATCAGTATAAGGTACATGTGGTAACTATATGGTAATTTCAGCGGCTACACCAGTTTAATTTTAACAGCAAAAATAGATGGAATTTTTAATAAAAATGACTAATTTGCTCTTTAATCCAACTTATAAAGAATAATTTTCTCACTTTCTGAATAGAAAAGACAAAATACAATCTTACTTAAGACTTTCATAATATTTTTACCTGTTATTTTGGTTGAGAATATAAAATAAAGTTGGTGGTGTTTGAATTGATAAATTACAGGTTTAAGAGCAATGAAAAGATAAATAGATGTATTCAATTTAATTAGAGGGATTTTGGCTTTATTAAAGATATGATGTAGCACATCCAACATTAATTAAACAGAAGGATTGGATTTAAGAAGAAAGACAAGGGTATCGACAAAAGCAACCACCAAGACAAACTCCGATGGCTTCTTCTCCATGGCGTTCCTTACATAAATTCGAGCATTCTGGGTTTTTGCAACGTCCTACCATTTTTATTCCTTCACTGCAGCTGCGTCCATTTTCCGTCGCTACCACCTCTTTTCCTGTTTCCCATTATTTCCACCGTTAATAATTGATTCAATATCTAATTTTTAAAAAAAAAAACAATATTTAAAACACTACTGTTTCATTTATCAAATTATTTTCACCATAAACTATTTTCGATGAAATGAACATTATTTTCACTAGAAAGGAATTTCAAGATGATTATAAAATTATACCTAAATAAAAATTAAAGATACATTATAAAACATAAAAAAAAATAAGAATCAAATTGTAAAATTATTTGCTTACAATAGAATCTTGAACTCACACTTCCTCACACACACACAGTACCTATAAATTGATTCAATAATTTTGAAGATAAGATAAACACCTTTAACTAATAAATCAAATGTTAGAGTTCTTTTTTTTTTTTTTCCTTTTTCTTAAATGACTATAATGTTTTCTTTATTTTTTATAACATGGTTTTTGGTTTTCTACATTTAACTTATGACATTTTAAATATTTTTTTTAAATATATTTTTTTTATATTCTTCATATCTTGTTTATGGTTCATGTTAAGGGTTTGAACATGTATTTCCTCTTGAGAATACAATGTGCTTTATCATTGTACCCAATACTTTATTATATAATGCCTAACAATTGAATAAACTGATTTAAAATCAAAACCAATCATTATCTAATCAATGCTTTAATAATTGTGTTTTGATAACTTTATTTAAGATGCTACCTAAAGATTAGATATTATCAAATCCTTTACCAATGATTACTAATTCTTTTTTTGGGTTTAAATAAGTTTAATAATAATATTTACATTATTAAAGAGAGCTAAATAAAATATATGCTTTGATTGAGTAACTGAAAATGAATGAGAAAATACAGAGAGTAGCAGATTTTACCCGTAGAGAAAAGAAGAACCAACATGAAAAATAGGGCAGAAACTTGGGAATTTTTCATCACTTTTTCTTTTTCTTCTTCTCTTTCTTTTTTGTTTAGTGGAAGGGAAGATGCAGTTCTCCTAAATTTATAGGGAAACCAGTTGGAAATTTTCTTCAATTTTTTTTTAAAATTTGCTTTAATTGGCAAGAAATCTTTTGTATGCAATTATTACCATAAAAGCAAATTACTACCATAAAAGCAAATAATTTATTATTTTGTGGGTGTTTCCTAACAACATGTTAGAAAATATGGATATCACATATATAATAAGAGTATTTACATGTTATTATTTACTATACTAGAAGGTTAAATTAAAAGTGATTTAATTTAGTTAAAGTTTATTGTGCTTTAGTTATTATGGGTCAAATATCTGTAAATACTCTATTAACTAATTTTTAATTAATGATGGGATGATTAGAAAATAGCTTAATATGCAAAAGTTATATATTAGGATTATAATCCCCAAATTACATATACGTAATTTTTTTAATATTTCATATTTTGAAAAGAGATAGTCACATTATCCAAATTACTTATATGTTAATTTGGAAGATCAAAACCACAAGATCAAAGATTCCAAGAAATCAATGGATTTAGGTATGCTTCCACATTTAGTTTTATTTTTGATGATTTGATATAATAAATCCTGGTTAATAAAGTTTTATATCAGATTTTTTTTTTTCACGGTTCTTACAAGTGGCACCTGAGTCTCGTCATATTGAACCATTGAGAACGAATTGATTCTTTGTTATTTTTGGATTGATTTGTTGTAAGGAGATTCTCTCTAGAAGGTTAGTTTTAAGTGGGACTATTTGTGACCTCTCTAATCTTTCTTGATATTAAAACCTAGTGAGTTTTTCTAGTACAATAATTTACTCTCTCTATTAAATTAACTTTTTCAAGCTGCTTTTGTGGTGATTGTCTTTGCATGGCGGGTTTAGCTACTTCATATCTTTATTGGTGTGCTAATAAAGTTAAAGAGAATACAATATATCACTACAATTATACACTACAATTTAATTTGATAGCACAATATATCACTACAATTATACCCTACAATTTAATTTAATAGTACAATATATCATTAAATTTATACCTTACAAAATATTGAAAGATAAATAAAAAGTAATAAAGAACACTAGAAATTTAACGGTGTTTGGCAAAGTAAACCTATGTCCTTGGACACTACCAAATATATTTCACTACAAAAGATACAAGTGAAATATTACAAAAAATGAGAGGGAAAAAGTTGCCTTCTAAAGAATATGGCAAATTTGGGGATAATTTAAAGATGGAAAAACAACCTCTATTTATAATAGTATAAAATCTCCGCAACTTTTTTATTTTTTAAATGTAGGATTGTAACACCTTATACCCAGCCCGGTTGCTAAGCTCAAGTAATAGGACGCTACACCAATGTCTCTTCATCAACAAAGCATAAAATATCTCATTGACATAGGATTAACATCATAATCAAATAACTATATGAGGTTTATGTCTAATTCCCCCTAGACGAAGTTAAAATTTGCTAAACATACAATAATCAACCTTATAACAAGTTAAAAGTATGCTTAAAAACCATTTAACATAAATTTCTAAAAGGTCACATAGGTATCGATACTCATTTGATGGTATCGATATTTTTAATAAGGGGTACTGATACCATTTAGAAAATTGACACTATTTTAGCATTCCGTTTCTCTGCAAAAAATTAAAACCCAACAAATTTTCAATATAAATAAAAAAAGTATCGGTATTTTTACCTCGAGTACTCGAGAAATGGTATCAATACTAAAATGAGTTATTGACTTCCTACACATTCGAAATATAATGGAGGTATCAATACTAAACACCCGATTATCGATACCTCGGCACAAAACAACAAAAATAACACCAAAACAACACATTAACACAACCATACCTATACCAATTCAACATGCATATTAGCTTCAAAGTTCGACATAAAAAATATATGAAATTACAACTTAAAGCATCATCAATAGTTTAAGCTAAGCAATACCAATCAACTAATGTCAAACATCTATAAATTCTTTGACTAAAAAAATTAAGTAACCATCCAAAACATCATGGCAATATTCAATCAACAAATCTACCATGTTGCCTTATTCACACATTTCAAAATAATAGGTATAAATCACCTACTCAAATGCTAAATCTAACTTGTATCACTCTTTTGGAATTTCTACACCGCTCACATTGCAACACTAACTGTCTGCAATATTTGAAAAGAGTGGGTAAGCTTAAACAAGCTTAGTGAATGTCGGAATAACCATAAATTATACATAACATCAAAAGTTAAACAAGAGCATACTACAACACGTTCACAACCACATTCTAACCAAGTCAAAATAACATATTCACGCTTCATTAAATCATACAACTAACATATACTCTCACATGTAATTACACATTACTATGATGACATGCTAACATATTTATACAATATTAATCAACTCATTTAGCTTATTTATTCACATGTTCATGCATACATCACATATTGTAATATCACTTTTTATAAAATCACATTTAACAATAATTCATCAAGACAAAACGTGTTCATGCTTTAATGACCCACTAGATTAGCTTATATATATTCACATGCATTTACATGCAACATTTCCATGTATTAATCAATTAATAATAATTTGGCAACTTGAAAACATGAAACATAAAAGTGGGCTCTATCACCACACATTGGATACACGGATCTCCATCACACTGTCTAACATATCCCATAAATGTAGCATAAAGCTTAACACTCTCCAACACACCAACATATCCTGGTGAATGGAGCTTGGCACGACATTCCCTTATCCCTTCAATTTATCCCGGGGCCTCTATGCCCAAATCACAAAACACAAGGATGAGTACTCATAATCCTATGGCATGTCAACTATATCCAATGGCTTCAAGAGATCACAAGGTCAAAATATCCGTAAATACACACACTTAATTATTATTTTAATGCACATAATCGCTGTTCATATTCATCAATTCACATCACAATCTCATACACAATGCACACTTATCGAATTCACATTTAATTGCATTTTAAGTGCCACGACTATGCTTATTGAGCCGTCGCATATTCGTTCACATGTGAATTTTAACACCTTCAACCCGTATCCGTTGCCGAAACAGGGTTACAAGGCATTACCAAGGAGTACAAAACACTTACAGATCATTTAAATCATTTATTGTTCAAATATTGAGGTTGATTATAAACATTTCTTTAACAAACCTTCGAGGTTCAAATAGTGCATTAAGATCAGGTCTGGACTAAACTGGATTCTCAGGAAAAAATTTTCGCAAATTTTAAAATTTTTCTCACGTATAAGGGTCACACCTTTGTGTGATCGGGAGGTTCTGCCCGTGTGGGTAGGCCGTGTGGTCACACACGCCATGACCCAAGCCCGTGGAGCTCTCTGACTTGCATTCAAGAAGAAACTTGAGTCACCCGACCTGAGCACACGCCCGTGTTGCTAGGCTGTATGCCTAAATCTGAACATTCTGTTTCTTATTTTTATGTACACAATTTCATGTTATGTAATCATAACATATATCAGCCATATCTTTGTAATTTAAATATATTTTCATACCAACTTGTCTTGATTTCATACTATTTCATATTTGAGTTTTACTCACCATAGTGTTTGAAATATCATCTTTATGCAAATAGTACACATGAGGTACATAATTCCATAATTATGAATGAACACATTTATCAAACATATTCCATTTTCCATATTCATAATTCATATGTCATAATCTCATGCTTTCATATATCAATAACCATTATTTTCTTGTATTTCAGGTAAATACTTATAACAATTCATAAGTATATAATTCGCTATCTCTTCTTGTCGATCACAATCTCGATTAACAAATGTATATAAGTGAGCTCAATATTATTAACTACTTAAATACTATCACTTTACTTCACATGTCATTTATCACCTTTTTATCAAATTAGTTATTTCCTTGTTGCCATAGTGTAACTATGGTCTTACACATCATCACATGTCACTTACCGAACTTCAAATATCAATTTAATAAACATGTAATTCGCTAACACATCCTACCATACACAATATGTAATTGATGAAATCATTTAACTGTGCTCAATTTCATGTTCACTACAAATTTATCTTTTAAATCCATAAACTCTTTCACTTGCCACACTTTGTCAAATTAGTGAACGTCTTACGGAATTGAGTACTTCTTTTTCTCGATGCCATAGTTCAACTATGGTCTTACACATCTTTACATAATGATGCCATAGCCCAGCTATGGTCTTACACATATTCACATATTGATGCCATAGCCCAGCTATGGTCTTACACGTAATCACATATCACACTGATGTCATATCCCAGATATGGTCTTATACAGTAGCACATATCACATCGATGTCATATCCCAGATATGGTCTTATACGGAAGCACATAATCACATCTCTCCGATGCCATAGCCCAGCTATGGTCTTATACGGAAATCACATATCACATGTTGCCATGGTCCAACCATGGTTTTTTCCGTCAATTCGTTTTAGCCACTGAACAAAAGTACTCAACCCTGCGTTCCACTCAATTTGAACTTTTAGTTCAATTTTCATACTTTTTCAATATTTACAATTTAATAATGAACATATGAAATAAAACATTATATCATTACTAATTCAACGTTTAGTGTTTATAATCAGGCATGTAATCAATTTATACACAAGTCATTCATATATTTTTCCTACTCCTCTCCATCCACATCCTTGGTATAAATAACACATTTGTAACTAACCTTATCCATAATTTTCACTAATTACTTATGTGAATATTCAAGCTATCCACCAGTGTCATAGTCACTAAATTATTTATATTTGGAGCTACGGAACTAAAAATTAAGATCTGCTAATTTTCCCTGAAACTAGACTCACATATCTTCTTACCATAAAATTTTCAGAATTTTTGGTTTAGTCAATAAGTACAATTTATTCTTTAAAGTCACCCCTATTCTGCTGTCTGACAGTTCTGACCCTTCTTCACTAAAAAATAATTATCTCTTCATAAAGGATTTGAATGAAGTATCTGTTTCTTTATATTGAAAATAGACTCATTCAGGATTCTAGACATATAAATTTAAGCCCCTAATTATTTTTCTTCAATTTGTTATGATTTTTCAAAGTCAGAACAGGGGAACCCGAATTCATTCTGACCTTGTCTCATAAAATTCATTATATCTCATGATTTACAAATCCATTGCTTACACCATTTCTTCTATGAGAAACTAGACTCAATAAGCTTTAATTTCAAACTTTTTTCATCTTCTAATTCAATTTCTAGAATTTATGGTGATTTTTCAAAGTTAGCCTACTACTGCTGTCCAAAATTATTTTAGTGCAAGCTGTTTATTACCATTTTCCCCTAAGCTTTTAATAAATAGCAATTTCGTCCCTATTCAATTAGCCTCTCAATTAAGCTAAATTTTCTCAACTAACACTTCATTTATTCATTCTAAGCTACTACAAAACCTTTGAAAATCAGAATTTCAGCACCAAACCTTAATTCACAACTTTTTCACAATTAGGTCCTAAAATCAATTTGTATCAAAATTACTTAATAAAATCATCATATAATAAAATAAGAACTTCAATTCCATAATAATTCACCATAATCAGACATAAATTATTCATGGTAACTTTTAAAGTCACCCATAAAATCAAAAACTAATGAATTAGATAGTTGGACCTAATTGTAAAAGTCACAAAAACATAAAAAATACTAAGAAAAAGTAAAAATTGAACTCACATATGTCAAAATATGAAAAACCAGCAACTTCCAGACCTCCCGTGGAGTTTTTGCTGAAGAAAAATGATGATATATCTAGATTTTTCAATTTTGTCTTTATTTTATATGTTTAATTTGCAAAATTTCTAATTTTGCCTTTGTTTCTTCTTGTCTTTTTGCTGATTTTCTTGCCCAAACCGTCCAGCCCATATACTTTGGGTCTATTTCCCTTTTAAATCCCTCCTTATTAGTCACTTAAACTATTTAATCACTTTACCAAATTTTGCACTATTTTCAATTTAGTCATTTTTAATTAATTGACTAACCAAACGTTAAAGTTTTCTAACGAAACTTTAATACTAACTTAATAACACTCCGTAAATATTTATAAAAATATTTATGGCTCGGTTTATGAATCTGAGGTCTCAATACCTCGTTTCAACCCGATTTACCTAATTAATTCTTTTAAATCACAAAATTCACTAATTAAAAAAAAACTTCTATAATCACACTTGACTCATAAGTATTAATTTATTAAAATTTCAACTCACTCGTCAGATTTAGTGATCTTGAATCACTATTTCCGACACTACTGAAAATTAGACTGTTACATGAATGCATTAAAATCATATTTTCATATACCAAATACCAATATTCACTTACTTTACCTGTCACATCAGCATCATATTCTACAATTAACAAACATGTTCTTACCATTTTCTGCACACTTTCACTGCACATTTATATCGCTAACACAACATTATCACTATCATTCAGCATGTTTAATATGCTCACTATTATGGCCCAAAATTGCCCGGCCTAAGACCCATAAATAAATAAACAAAAAGAGACCAAAACAGTCCAAAATTACAACCCACTAAAAACCTAGCCCAACTACCCACTACTCAAACAAGCCCAAAATAGAAAACAACCCAAGGCCCAACAAAACTAAGGAAAAACAAAAACCCTAGCATCCAACCTTCAGCCGCCGCAACCGAAGTAGCCCCCAGGCGCCGCATGTCGCGCGCCCTTCTGCGTCGTACGCTCCCCTACCACGCCATGTCAGAGACGTGCTCGATCACGCACCTGCAAATGAGAAAAATAGTTGTAAAAAAATGGCTATAAGATCGAAACAAAACGAATGTAAAAGGATCTTTTTTTTTGGAAAATATGAATACACGCATATATACGAATATACTATACAAAAATCAAGAACACAGAAATTTTGAAAGTATTCTGTTATTATTTTTATTTATTTCAAATATAGAATATATAGGAAGAAAAAGCAAGTAGAAATCTCACACCATTTCGGACGTTTGGATCTCTGATTTCGCTTTAGGAGGCCCTAAAAATCGAAATTCCCCTTTTTTGGGATCCTGACCGCTGTATACAGTGGTGGAAGTGGCGGAGTATGGTGGCTCGATGACGGAGTAGGGCCAGATTCTGGCCAGAGCTTCGAGAGCCCTTTTTCAGAGAATTTTTTGCGTTTTTCTTTGGGGGGTGATGAAAATTTTTTTTTAAAATTTTTTAGTATTTATACGCCAGTGATACGGCGTCGTTTTGGTGTGGTCCATCTGTGACCAAAACGGCGTCGTTTAAGGGCCAAACCCGCGTGTTGACTCGACCCGGGGAAGGATCCGAGCGTTTTTGATAAAGGGGAAATTTTCCCCTTAAGTCATTCCGTAATGTTATGCCTATACAATCGCATCCCTTTTGATTTTTAAAATTTGGCCAGGAAATTTAATTTTCGTTTTGATTTGGTCCTCGGGCCATTTAAGGGCGAATATTGGAACGGCGCTGTTTTGGTGATAGGGCGTAATTGCCCAATCAGTCCCTTGATTGTGGCGCATGTCTTGATTTGACCCGAATGTGTCTTTTCTTTTATGTTTCTACCCCGAATTTTATTATTATTTTAATCAGTTTTTTTTCTCTTTTATTTATTCCCAAATTGGCCGTAAAACCTCAATTTTCAATTAAATTTAGTCCATTTTCGAGCGTTTTAGCTATTTAATTAATTAATTAGGGTTTTATATTTATTTTCATTATATTTATTATGATTATTTAGTATTATTACTATTGTTATTATTATTACCATTATTATTTATTGACATTGTTATTTTTATTTTTTTTATTTTTTTATTTTTTCCACTATTATTTGTATTCATTATTACTAGTACTATTATAATTATTATTATCATTTTTACTATTATTATTAGTATTTTGTTTTATTATTAATTATATATACTATTACTAATTATTATCATTACTATCCTTATTATTTTTACATCCACTATTATTTCCTATAATTAATATTTCTATCATTATTATTATTATTCTTTTGCTATTATCATTATTATTATCATTATTATTTTCTTATAGTATTTTTATTATTATTGCTATTATTTTTATTATCATTTTTTTAAACCATTTTATGCAAAGTTTCCTTATTCATATGTTTATTTGCTCATGCTCAATTTAAAGTTAAATTTTCACTTGGATTTTCTTTGCTATTTCGTTTACTGTTCCTTCATTATTTTATTTATTTATTTCATTTTTAGTTTTTGTTCGCATCGTTATTTTCTCATTATATATTTGTTTACTCATTTATTTATTTATGTCTTTATATTCCTGCAAGTTTACGCTATCCGTTATTATTATCGTATCTGCATTATCATTAGTCACCAAGTGCGACCATTTTCGCGTTTTAACCAATTTCCTATGATAAATGGTACATTAATTTTATCCCTTTTTTACCCAAACCCACAAAGGATTTTTCAAACGAAGGTAATATTTCGTATTTGGAAATTCGATAAATCGTGCCCAATCGTACTGGGTTTCAATTTACCGTTTAACCAAATAGCCAAATATCCTTTTAAAAAATTTCAAATGCATGAGTTTTGGAAGTCATGAGATGATCTTGTATTAAGGGTTCGAAATGTTGTATCCTACCGTGCTGGATATGACATTTTATTTCTTCTGGACGAGAGAATCTCAACATCCAAGTCAAGTTACCTAAACGTTTTTAAAGGAATTGTATTTTAAAATCTTTTTCAAATTTTCAACATTAGGACGTTAATTGATTAATACGGTACCAATTTTGGGCGTTGCGAAGGTGCTAATCCTTCCTCGCGCGTAACTGACTCCCGGATCCGTTTTCTAGTCTTTTGTAGACCAAAACGTTGTTTTAATAAACCAAAATGCTTTATTAAAATGATCGATCATAAGGTGGCCCGATTACACCTAAGCAAAAAAGATTGGTGGCGACTCTATTTTCGTTTTAAAGTCGACCCCCAGTTTTTCAAAATAAAAATGGTTTCGACACTCGCAACTAACACTTCACAATAGCTATCACAATATATATCACATGTCACATTTTCACAACTTAATACTCAATCCACATCACACAATCTCATACTTTGCAAACTAAACAAAAGGTATAAGAAAGCTTACACTCGGAACTTAGGATAGGGGTTTAGGCTATTCCTAAGCTCCCAATTAACGCTATGAATTATGTCTAGAAGCAGCGATTCCAAACACGCATTGTTCGCGCTTTCGCCTTGTCGCCGGAAGTTTAAACTAGTTTTTCCTTGCCTTTCGCTTTACACGTAGAATGTCCTAACCACTCCAAAGCTTCATGCACAATAACTACACAATATACATAATCAATTAGCAGTCATAACACACCTCAAACAAACAAAAATGCAGGTATAAGGTTCCTTCCTCTTGGAATTGAAATTTTCGACTCACAAACTTGAAACTCAAATATATTAATCTTTACTCATTCTCATTGCCTATAATGGATTCCAATCATCTAATTATACGTCTAAAAATAATTATCAACCTTCAAACCACACAAAACTACACAAATTCATGGTTCCAAAATTTTGATGTAAAATAATAATTTTTCATGAAAACTCATTAAAACCTTATAATCTCTTAACAAAACTTTAGGAAAAGTTTAGAAACCTTCTAATCATATCAAAAAAAGTTAAAAAAAAAAACAATCTGAAACATCGTTGTCCTTCAAAATCCCGATTTCACCATTAACGACCCAATTTTTGGCATTTATTCAAAACTTTTGTTTCAATATATAAAAATTCAATTTAAAAGGCTAGATATCATTAAAAAATAATAAGAAAACAAAACATTACATTAGTTGAAGGAGAAACACACATTTAGTTGAAAATCTGAAAAATCCACAAGTTGAGCAATAGTGAAATCAATGCTGTTTTTGAAGCTTTTTATGGAATTCTAGGGAAGTTTAATGCTTGAGAGATAATAGAAATCAAAGGAATTTATGTTTGAAAAATAAAATAAGTGAAAGGTGACAAATAGAAATCAAAGGAATTGATGTTTGAAAAATAAAATAAGTGAAGTGTGCTTGGGAAAATAAAGGGACGGCAACAAAAAAGGTGAGGGAATAAACTATTGTGAGTTTAAAGTAGATGGAGGGGAAAATAGGGTATCTTTAAAACTTTGGTATAATTACTTTAAAATCACTCCTAATTTAAACCCTTTTACAAAACAGTTCTCTTTTCAAAATTGATGATCTTTTCTACCTTATTTTCAAAAATTGATTTGATTTTGAAAAAGTTATAGTCGAAAATAATTTTGAGTTACCATAACTCAAAATTTCCAAACTCATTCCAAGTTAAAATTCTTAATTTACTCTTGAGACTTCTAGACCCAATTTTGGGGTGTGATAAGGATTATACTGTTCAACATTAATAGCCCAATTTCAAGACCTCAATTGAAATCATTGTGAAAACAAATCACTACCATAACTATCATAATCAATGTCATCATCAACCCCCATAATGTAACCAAGATTATATCAATCGTTGAATTATAGAATAGTAATATTAAAAGAATATGAATAGATAAAGGATTAATTGCATTAAATATCCCTAAATTATGATCATCATTTTAAATTGGCCTCAAATTTTAAGACGTTCTCATTAAATCCCCAAATTATTAATGTTATATTACTTAGGTCTTTCAATTACTAAAACAGTTAATTTAACCGTTAAATAACATATAAAATATTATGTGGCATAATTTAAAATGAAAATTTTAAAGAAAAGTAAAACATTACTGTATAACTTTAAAAGTAAAAACTAAAAATAAAGTAAATCGAAAAAAAGAATAAGTGAGTGATAAAGATTTTGTAAAAGCTTCAAAAACCAATATTTTTACAACATCTAATTTTAAAATGTTATTTTTTAAAACTTTTAATTTTTAAACTATGCTACATAATATTTAACATCTTATTTAACGGTTAAATCATTTATTTTAGTAATGGAAGGACCTTATTAATTTAACTTCAATAGTTTTAGGATATAATTAGAATGTTTTATAGTTTAGGGACCAATTTAGAATGATGGCTATAATTTAAGGATGTATGGCATAATTAACTCATAAATAAAATAACAATACTAAAAAAGAATGGAATCTCATTATAGCTTCTATCATATTTGTGTCTAGAACTACCCGTAGCCCTTCTTCAGCCCTTAAATAAGAGGATAATATGTTTCAGTGCACTCGAACCCACGTCTTCCTGCATTGATAATAATGTCGATGCTAATCAAGCTGAAACTCAATCGACAAAAGAAAAATAAAAACTTAAAACAGAGAGATTATATAAAAAAATGACAATTTATTTATAATAGTGTTGATGATCATAACATTAAAAACATTTGATATATAAAATTTCAGTTACCATACTATTGATTTTTCAATAAAAAAAGGTTACTTAAATTTTTTTTTTCAGTGTGTTTCCATAGAATTATCATTAAAAAATCGACAGCCCTATTGTGACAAAGATAAAAGGAGATAAAATATCCAAGGTACAATATAAATACAAACGAAGTAATAATATATAGGTAAAAATATTATGGAGGTTTTTATATTAAAAGTTGGATTGCATTTTGTCCTCTCTATTAAAAAGATGGACAAATTAGTTTATATACGTTGAATCAAAGAGCAAACTTGTCCTTTTGTTAAAATTTTATCTATTTTTACTGTAAAAAACTAATTCTTATACATCAATATGAGGTACATACGGTAACTATCTAATTATTTCTCCAACTACGTAAATTTTTAACAATAAAACTATTTCGATCCGACTCTGAAATTAATTTTACATATTATTTTTGTTCTTGTTAGGAAACACTTTCAAAATATTAAAATATTTGCTTTTATGGTAATAATTGCAGACACAAGATTTCTTGCCAATTAAAGCAAATTAAAAAAAAAATTGAAGAAAATTTCCAACTAGTTCCTCTATAAATTTTGGAGAATTGCATCTTACCTTCCATTAAACAAAAAAGAAAGAGAAGAAGAAAAAGATAAAAGTCATGAAAATTCCCAAGTTTCTGTTCTATTTTTCATGTTGGTTCTTCTTTTCTCTGCTGGTAAAATTCGCTACTCTATATATTTTCTCATTCATTTTCAGTTACTCAACCAAAGCATATATTTTATTTAGCTTCTCTTTAATATTGTAAATATAATTAAAAATTTAAAACTTATCTAAACCCGAAAAAATAACTCTAACATTTGGTTTATTAATTAAATATGTTTATTGTACTTTCAAAATTGTTGAATTAATCCGCAAGTAAGGCATGTAAGGGAGTGTGAGTTCAAGATTCTATTGTAAAAAAATAACTTTACAATTTGATTCTTACTTTCTTTCTTTTTTTATGTTTTATAATGTATTCTCAATTTTTATTTAGATATAATTTTATAATCATTTTGAAATTCCTTTCTAGTGAATATAATGTTCATTCCATCGAAAATAATTTATGGTGAAAACAATTTGATAAATGAAACCGTCCAAATAAGAATACGTAGTGTTTTAAATATTTTTTTTTTTTTTAAAAATAGATATTGAATCAAATAAGGTGAAAATAATGGGAAACGGAAAAAGAGGTGGTAGCGACGGAAACTGGACACACCTGCAGTGAAGAAATAAAATTGCCAAGTTGGAAAATACCAGATTGCTCGAGTTTATGTAAGACTCGCCATGGAGATGAAGCCGTCGGAGTTTATTTTAGGGGTGGTTGCTTATGCTCCTACCCCTGCCTTTCTCCTTAAATCCAATCCTTTATTTATTTATTTATTAATGTTTGCTATTAATTAGTTAACCAAATATCTCGTTATCCATATAATAATTATGAATGCTTTTTTTTTTTTTTTTTTATGTTTCGAAAGGGAAGAAATGACTACATTAGCAGGGTTTGAATTAAAGGCAAAATGAAAAAGGTTGAGATTAAATTATATATTTTTATGAGAGTTAAAATGTAATTTTACTTTTATATTAATTTATATTTTTACGGTTTTCAAAAAGATTAAACTAGAATTTTAACATTTTTTGGAAAGCTAAACTATAATTGTCACATCCCAAAAATCGAGATAGTAAATCAGGGGTTAGTGAATCGAAAACCATAATTAGGTTAAATAATTAAAATAATTAGGAATGAATTAAATAAAGTATTAAAATAATTACAGTTAATAATTTTAGGTTAAGAAATTAAAATTGAGTGTTTGAGAATTAATTTAGTTAAAACGAATTCTAAAAACAAGATTGAATTTGAAAATAATTTTGAAATTGACTTTAATTGAAAAACTAGGACCAATTTGGAAAAGGGAGAAAACTGGAGGTGGTTAAATGGGTAATGACCCAATTTTTAAAAATTGGGTGCCTATTTAACAACCCTCCGTCTTCATCTTCCTCCCATTCTTCATCTTCTACAAAAATCTGCCAAACACCAAATCAAAGTTTTTCTTCTAGAATTAGCTAACTCTTTTTTATTCCTAAGCTTTCTAAACACAAAATCTCTTTTCAATTTTGAAGAACAGTCATATTTTCATCCTTAAAATCCTCAAGAGATCTTTACATGTTTTAGCTTGAACTCGTCGATTTTGAAAATTTGAGGTGAGATACTAACTTTTTATTAATAAACTAAGTGATCTATTATTTTAATTCGAGATTTAAATGATTTAATCAATATCTCAATATATCACTTGATTTTAAATTGATTTTTGGCTTGAAAATGGTAGATCTCGTATTTCTTAGCTAAGCTTTGGCTTTAAAGTGAATTATAAATCATTTTGACCTAATTAAAAGGTATTTGATCTTAAGAAATCCTTAATGAATTTAAGCAAATTGAATGTTTTCCCTTTTTAACGATCACATAAGCTTGATTTTTCTGAAAAAATTAGATCAGTGTAATTGGGTAAAATTGATGGTTTAAATATATAATTGGATGATATTTAGGATGTTTGGAATTGAAACTAAGGTTTAGAAACTAGATTTGAGTGGTGAAATTGCATTTTTGGCAAAATTAGATAGTTTTCGGTAAGTATGATAGATGAGTTGTGGTCTGCATTTTTTATATGATTTAAAAGTGTTTGAGGCTATTTATAATGTGTTTGTAATGTATTTAATGTGAATTCAAAGTGTCGGACTCGTTGGGAGGTTCTACAAGCAAGGACAAAGGTAAACAAAAGCTGATTTGAGCTTTTGCCATTAAAGTTAAGGTTGCAAGGTGAGTGGTTTGGTGTGCTACAATTATGTACAAATCAAAGTGTTAAAAGGGGAGCTTAAGTAGCCTAATCACCTATACTAAGTTCCATGAGTAAGTGTTTCTACTTAATGTAATGATAATTTGCAAATGATGCTTAAATGTAATATATTCCTGTACTAAGTTTCGTGAGTAAGTGTTTCTACTTAATCTAATGATGATTTGTAAATGATGCTTAAATGTGATATATTATGTGATGTATATTGAGATGACAATGAAAATGTTATGTGTTTATGATTGAATATGATATGAGACCTGAATATGTGATATGAACATGAGTTGTGTGACATGTGAAAGTGTGTATAAAATAGTAAGTATAAATATTTAAGTAGATATGTTGGAGGCTATGATTGGTTGTGTTTGGTGGGTGATAGCTTTATACTACATATTATATTGGTCGTATTTGGAAACCCGGTTATCCAATGTAATATATTTTGTATATATGCTTCATGATTACATTGTGCCAACATATCAATGTGAATGCTATGAGTTATGCTTGATTGCTTACCATGATTAATTGTAATAGTATGCTTTCTTTTAACTTTGGATATTGTGACTACTTGTGGCAATCTTTAAGCACTCACTGAGCTTGAAAAAGCTCACACTTTTTTATGTTTAATAATGCAAGGATATAGCTAAAACAAGGAGGAAAAGTGAGCTACCAAGTGATCCAAAGCAAGGCAAATTACCTTAAGTATGTTTGATGTGTTTCCGACTTAATAAGGAAGCCAATGTGGGACTAATCTAAAGGGTTTTAGACTTTGAACTTTTAATAGTTTGTAATTGGACATTGTGGATTCTTTAATTGGTTTGATTTGGAGCTTTTATTATTACTTCAAATAGATGATTGAATGGAAGACTATGAAAGGTTGATGAATGGTATGAGTAATTGTTCGACTAACATTTAAGTGCAAGTTAAAGAGCCATAGATTATTAAGGTAAGTCTTATATGTTTTATGTATGATTTGGGAATTAATCATTAGTTTAGTATGCATGAAATGTGAAATTGGACAAACTACATAAATAGTAGATGGTCTGTGAACTAATTAAATGATGATGATTTTATGAAAAGATGTATGATGTTTTGATGAATCTTCCTAAACAATATTTATACATATTACTCTACTATATTATTCTCAACCTTATGAAATGGTGTTCTCCAACATTTTAATACATTACGATTTAAATCTAATCATTTATTTTTAAATAAAATGGTTTCTAAAATCCTTTCAAATATAACCTTTTAAATACCCTATCACCTGTATGAATGTTCAATTGAAGTTTTTAGACTATTTCTTTGTTAAAAATTCAATTTACGAATTATGCTCATGACTTGATGATCACAGTAGCACAACAGAAGCATGACTTTAGGTTATCAAATATTCCATGAATAATTGTGTGAGGTGTGTTTGGTAATTGGTGTGCTTTGTGGTAGTTTTAATGAAGAGTTACTTCGGTGGCTAATGTGACGTTCAAAATTCAGGTCGGACCGTCCCGACCAAATTTGGGCCGCCACAATAATTCTACCATACATTAAATTTTAAAAGAACAAAGCAACAATTTCCCATTTTAAAAAGCGCCAGGAGCCAAGCCTCTACTTCCCTCCCTAATTTGGATCCTCAGAAGTGAGATTAAATTTTGATGAGAATAGGATTGACCTCAATTATTATGATTTGATAATTTAGATCGCCTACCCTTAAATTAACATCTTTCTGAATCTATTCTCAACATTCTCACTATAATATTACCTATTAATTTTAATATTTTTAATTAAAAAACAATATGTTTAAGATTATTTTTCATATTATTCATAGAATTTATAAAAATTTATAAAATAATTTAACCTATTTTAATTTATATATACAACATCGTACTGGTAAGCAACTAGTTTAAGAATATTAAAAAGAAAATGATTGAAACCCCCTATTTTTAAAAAAAATTATCACATGAATTTTAAATTTTGAATTTGTAACATCCCTCATCTGGAATGAATTGATATATATCCTAAGCAAGAAATGCTACATTTGGACACTAAGACTACTTAACATGAACATCAATTTCAAAACTTTATTTTAACATGAATAGACACATTCGAAGCTAATTAAGTCATTTCTAAGCTCCTTTTAAAGTTTAATTACAAACAGGGACCATTTGGGGCTTATTTTGCTCAAAATAGGGTAAACATGGTCAATCTCGCAACACTGGAAAATGGGTGTCGCAACACTCATAGCTACTAAAAACTACTTAAAATAAAGATTGATATGGGCAACAAGGTTGAATGGTATCATTTCACTTGCCATATTTTTTTCAGTCAATTTTCATACATTTCCATTTATTAATCACTCACTTTGCCCATTGTAGACTTGAGCGAACGAGAAGAATTTAAAAAATATAATCATAAAATATACGAGCGTCTAAGTGCTAGATTATCAATTCAACTAATAGTGTTAGGACATGAGCACTGAAGTGCTAAATTCACTACCGCGCTAAGGAATTCCTAGTGGCATGCCATCTATATCCCGTAGGTTCAAAACTTATCTAGGGCTTTAACATTATTATAAATCCAATATTCATCACAAGAACAATAAGGTTTCATAATTTCATAGTCACACATAACTTTCCAACATTTTACGATTTATTCATTTTCTTCACACATATATTCACATCAACAATAACCACATTTATTTACTACTTCCTTGAATTACTCACATATTTATTAAGTTACAAATGTTCAAATTCATGACATTATCACTTACATTAGCATAAAATTTCAAAGCCTAATTAAGTAAGAAGAATTCTAAAGTACTTACAAATTTGGCTAAATTATACTTCCTTTAAGCTTTGTCTACTTGCTTTCCCTAGTCTAAACTCCTTGTAGATTCTTCCTTGTCTTTCTTTTCCTTTCAGATCAATATCATAAAATATACGATATCAATATTTTTTATCCACAACATTTTCATGCTCAAATGATCAAAGTAAACATGAAACTATTACCAAATCATGATGATTTTAAATTAAAATCTTAATTTCTCATATAATCTATATTTTCTTCCTCTTCAAACATGAACCCACCACTTCTATTCAAAAATCTAAACTTGTTAGGTTTTAAAATACTTAATATAACTAAGGTTTTTTTAGAGAAATTTGATGGTTTTGAGTTTGAAAAGGCCTGGAGGACTAAATTGTAAAAAAAAAATTTCTTTTTATCCAATGGTGTAATGTGAATAAGGAAAAAGATGGAGAATTCTCTCCATCCTTGTTCTAAAATTTAATAAAATAAAATTAATAAAACAATTCAATTCAATATAATATAATAATAGTCGATGAAAACTAAATATTATTATAACTAAAAAAAATCTATCCATCATAGTTATTAACTTGATCTTGATAAAATAACTTTTCATGCCCTCACACATTTTACCACTTATTCAATTTAATTCTTTTATACTTTTAATTTCTCGCCTTGACCCCAACACTTTGGTAAATCTTACAGTTTAGTCTATACATCAGATTAATATTTCTCAATATATCAGTATTTTAAATTTTCTCTAGTCTCCTACTATCTTCTCCACTAACACTTATAAATAACATTTTATTTATTCTGACAAATTCGACTCATAATTGCTCAACATAATACTGTTACAACCACAGGGTTTTCGAGGATGTTACAAAGTTTAACTTTTTTTATACAATATTTAGTGTTGGATATGGAGTCACATGATTTTAAACTCGTGTCAAATAGGTGTTTGACAAAAGTTTTAACCACCGGTTCCTATAAATCAAAACAAACTTCAAACTACTGTTAATGGGTGTTTGGTTGGCCAAATCTAACATTATGGCATGTAATTTTACAGATCAAAATGAGATTATTGTATTAAGCTTCTCAACATTTTGACTATCTCATAATCTTACATTATTCAATAATGATAAGATGTTGTAAGAGAGGATGTAATCTCACATTCTTAGACTATCTAATATTTTCGGCAGAATCTAAAATTGAAGTTAAAATTACCCTTTCATTCTTATTATATTAATCAATATAATTCTTTTTCACACACAAAAAATAATTATAATTAAAAACCAAAATCTCTTATTTTTTCTTATCCTTTTCACTCAGTAACTTTGACAACCAAAATATAATTCAACTTTTAATACAACAATTTGATAATTCAAATATATTTCAATTTAAAAAATAGTAAATATATCCTAAATAAAATAAATTAAAACTAATGCTTATTTTTAATGTAAGACTTAAAAGTTTAAATTTTCTATCAAATATATTGCAATCAACATTTAATAACTTCATATTCTCTACTGCAAATTTTCAAATTCAATAATTACAAATTGAGTGTTGAAAAAAATTATAAATGATTTATTATATTTTAGTTCAAATGTTAAAAAATTTTTAGTTTAAATCTCCAATCATGTTCAATTATACTTGTTCATAAGTCAAGTTATTCGTTCAGATCCGAAGACCTGTCTGAAAGTCGAGAGGATTTAGACAACAATAGTAAACCCAAAAGATGGACTTGAGTAAAAAAAATTAGGCACATTTAAAATTTAAAAAAAAACTGTTAAAGAAAATAAATTTAAACAAGATAAAATTTTATAATAAGAACAATATAGTATAAATTGTTTTTAGATAATACTATATTTCATCAAGCAAATATTTAAATTTTACATTCTAACCACATGAACCACCATAATTTTATTACAAAATGTAA
Organism: Gossypium anomalum; assembly: GCA_025698475.1. Lineage (NCBI taxonomy): Eukaryota > Viridiplantae > Streptophyta > Magnoliopsida > Malvales > Malvaceae > Gossypium > Gossypium anomalum. Next base: position 82,224,288 of record CM046968.1, read on the forward strand.
TTCAATTGGTATTTTAGCTTCTTCTCTTTTTTTTTTTTAATAATTTCATTATAAGTTTTTGATCATATTTATTCTTTTTTTACACCATACTTAGAATTACTCATAGTCCCTCATCAATCTTTAAATAAGTGCATAATGCATTCCAGTACACTCAAACTCACATCCTCTTATATTAACAACAATTTCTATACTAATTGAACTAATATTCAATCCGCAATTACTATATTAGCATTAATTTTACAGTCTTTGTTCACGGAACGGTATGGCATGGGCTGTGGAAGTACTTTTCGGCGTTACATTTTTCGTTGGACCCAATCACTAAAGTCCTGTGTGTAATAAACGCTAATCGTGTAGCCAAACATTTGGGATTTCTTCCATTTCTAAAACCCTTCCGCCTAAACCCTTTTTCTTATAAACTTGAGCTCAGCCCTGTAGCTCTTTCGTTTCATTTCTCAAATTAAAGGTTGAAATCGATGTAAATTACTCTTTGTTTTCCTTTCTCAAATCCCAGTCTCTATGCAGCATTCTTCTCACAAGCTCTCATGGTTAGTCTCTCTTTTCTCTCTTAAGGATTTTTTTTCTTTTTCTTATTCTTCTTTGGTAAGTGTTTAAAGTGTTTGATTTTTTGTCTCAATGAGCTTAGATGCTGTTGTTACGATTTTTTTCATTCCTCAGCATAAATACCCATCTTTTTTTCTTCTTTTTTTTTGCGATTTGATTGTTTTCCCATGTTTTCCTTTGTGGTTTTAGGTGTCTCTTCTAAGTCAAATAATAACTTTTATTTTCTAAGAAATACTATGAAACTTAATCATTTGAGTCATTTGATGGATTCTTTCTGACTTTCTTTATGTTTGAATAATCAGAGTCTTTTTGAAGTTTGCCATGGCGAATGAACTTTTTTCTTAAATTGATTAGTAGCATTGATGATATGGAGCAGTTGAGTCCGGTTTTTATGCTTACAAAGCTTTTGATTTTCATAGGTTCTGTTTGTTTAGTTGTTAAGAAAAGGATGGTACAAAAACAAAACCACATTTTTATTAAATGAATAATGACTTGAATGAAACCCACATTTAAACTTAATTGATAATTGTTTTTTCTGCAACTACAAACTTTACACATTTCTTTGCAAATAGAGGCACATCTTCAACAAAATTTTTGCTTGCGCCCTCATATTTTAATCATGATTGCTTACCCTAACTCTATCCTCTTTATTTTTTTTTTATTTTTATTTTTTTTCTCTTTTGGGCAGTGAAATGCTTGCATATTGCTTTCCTTTAATCATTCAGCTATCAAATTACAAAAGCACGATTATCCATAACATTGGTTTGCTTGTGGGTAATTTGAAGTATAGGAGAACATATTCCAGCCAGAATCTACTTGAACCACTTAGTGGAAGGCTCATCACTAGTAGTCAATTTGTTAATCACCCTTCTCAAAGAAGTTTTAGTCAATCTAGTTGTTATCAGAAATTCGCACCTGCTGAAACTCATTCTATCCTTCGGTCCAGTAGTCTTCAGCATCGGTTCAAAAATTGGCAAGAACTGAGAAAGCATAAATTGACAGCTAGCACATTTGCTGGGGCTATAGGCTTTTGGCCTTTGCGAAGGACCCAGCTCTGGCTAGAGAAACTTGGGGCAATTGAGCCTTTTTCTGGTAACTTAGCTACATGTTGGAGCAATATCAAAGAAGAGGAAGCACTTGAAAGATATAAACTGATTACTGGGAATACAATTAAGTTTCCCGAATTTCAAGTTTATGGTAAGATGAATCCTGAAGACAGTTGGTTAGCAGCTTCACCTGATGGCTTGGTGAACAGGTTTGTTTATGGGTTGCCTCCTGGGGGAGTATTGGAGATAAAATGTCCATTTTTTGGTGGGGATATGAGCCAGGCTTTCCCTTGGAAGCGCATCCCCCTCTATTGCATTCCACAAGCTCAGGGTTTAATGGAAATCATGGACCGGGAATGGATGGATTTCTATGTTTGGACTCCTAACGGAAGCAGTCTGTTTAGGATTTACCGAGATGTAAAATACTGGAATGTTCTGAAATCAGCACTCTCTGACTTTTGGTGGAAGCATGTTCAACCAGCTAAAGAAATATGCAGTAAAAATGTGATAACAGATCCCCTCATAGAATTAAAATCACTAAGGCCAGACTCCAGGCATGAATCATGTGGCGATATAGTTCGTCAAAGCAAACTTATAGCTGATAACTCCAATTTATTGATTTGTGAAATAAATGGACAACTGATAACCTGATTTGATGACTGAGATATTGAATTTTAAACCAAGTCAATTCATTAATACCAATGCTTACTTGAGGATTTAACAATTATTGAAAATTTTGGTTACCATGAGTTTCCTCAGAGGAAGAAGATCAAGTCTGGAAATGCTCATTCATAATGGTTGTTTTTCTAGATATATGAAATTACTATTAGGGGCACTTCTCCCTTTAGTTGGACAAAGCTGAATGCCTCTGGTTGTTGCAAGAGTTCACAGGGACCTCAGCTGGTAAGTGAATATTGAGAAATGAAGAAGACTATATTACTAAATAGGGTCTTCTGAAGTTTGCAATCCATCACGCTTTTAATTGTATGATAATGTGTTTTTTTTTTTTTTCCTTGTGATGCTTAAAATGCTTTGGAATGGAAAAGCTAACTCTTGGTTGAATCTGGTTCATGTTGGCACGAAAGTTGGACAGCAAAATCTTGTAGGCACGTTCCTAATAAAGCATTGTTACATGGTTGTAGCAACTTCTTGACTAGAGGTTGGCATGGATAATATTGCACTAACCTTAGAGAGGCTACAAGTATCCTAATCAATGAGCTTATACAAGGATTGCCTGGCTGATATATTTGATGATCGCCCAGCCTGGCTGATTCCTGTTGTAAGAAGTCATCCTTTCTGGTTGTTTCACTCTAAGTTTGTCCCAGTTGTAATTTTAACTTCAAAGGGAGATAGGAAACCTTGTTGGGGACCTAATACATTTTATTGAGGTCCTTTTTCTTATTTCCTAGAGTGGACAATTGTGGGACATTTGAAGAAAGAGGCTACAAATTGACCTTTAGGCAATGGTAGAAAGCTGATCAAGGCAAAATCCTGCAGCCAACTGATCTTTAAGGGGACTATAGGCCTTCTTCTATGTAGATTCAATGATGACTTATCTTAAGGTTAGCATTTCTAGTTACATATCTTATATTGGGGATGGGAAGAAGAAATGCTTAGAAGCATGCTTGCTAGAGATTCAAATGAGACTGATTTGTCATGATAGGTGTTTCCAAAATGTAATCACTCAACTTTTAATAAAGTGAACTACCTATGTGTTTTCTTGTGCTATATGTTCTGTATCTATTACATATTTAAACGTGTAAATTAGAGATGCCTGCCATTAGATAACTGTTACTTTGGGGATACCATCATTTACGAATGCAAATTTTTGTCTGCTGCCACATTAGCAGTGGCATCACTATTACTTGTTCCTTCGATGTTTTGTCAGTGTCCCATGTGCTTTTGAATTCCATACACCATACTCCTGCTGAGATGAATGGATTTTCACACAAAATGAAGAAAGCTTAATACATAGGATCAGTTGAATGCAAGATTAGTGACGCTTGATTGTATATGAAAAAGTATAGAAATAAGTTTGTTGAAGCCCATCCTCATGGACTCTTTTATGAAATGAAGTGTGATGTTTACTTTCGTTGCAGCGTAGTGCATGACCTGGAAGATGCATTGCCATGGGGTTTAGTTCTTGGGTATCTGCCTGATTGGATTCAACTGGCTTCAAGCTGTTATGACAATCTTTATAAAATCATTTGGCTGAGGAGCTTTATGTGGATTCATGATATGAGGTATGATTAAGACAGTAGAATTCAATAGATTATTCTACACGATTGGTGTCAATCTAACCATTTTAATCATTTTTACTCTAAAAATATTATGATGTACAAAGGGATGTATGTATGATATGTAGATGATCCACTGCTTGAAAATATCATAAAAACACTTGGTAGTAAAGGCCTTCCCAATTTCAGACAGAATCCCATCCCACAAACACCCATTGTTCACTTAGTAGGATTTATGATATGTTTGATGATGGTCGCTTTTTGAAATAGATGTTGTCTATGACGATTCATTTTTTTAATGTATATCAAGTTATGTTCCTGGGATTCATGTGTGAGTGTTAGATATATAGGTTGCAAGTTGTTATTGTTGCTGACATGCGTGCATGATTGTTCTTTGCCGACCTGATGAACTCATATTAGATGATAACCAAACATATTTGCAGAACTTGAGCAGATGATTGAATAAATCAGATGTGCATTTGGTTTCAGCTTCTTTATTATGTTGATTAGCTGAATTAATATTATTTTACATCAACAAGTTAAAATTACATTTTAAATCTTAATTTTCCTTTTCATAATTCAAATTACGTATAATCTAACAAAAAAGTATATGTCAAAATTTTCAACAATAATTTTTTTTTTAAAGATGGTATTTTACATATATTATTTTATTTATATTTGTAAATATATGTTGTTTTGTGCGAAAAGCTCGTCCTTTTTGAGTAGCATAGTTGTTCTTGATCATAACAACTGGTTCAAATTAAGTTCTATTTCGAATTTGAGTCGTTTTAGATTCGGTTCTTAAATTTTCAAATTTCGAATTTAATTTTTTGGTATTTTTTATTTCATTTTATTTGTTTCTATCATTCAAGTGTTTTAAGTTCAATTTAAATAATTTTCAAAGATAAAAATAATTAAATCAAGATTTAACAAATTATTTAATATTTCAAAAAATAAATATAGAAACGTAAAAAAAAAAAAAAAAAAAAGAGTTAAAATCGAGTCTGCTTAATCTGATCCGATGATGTTAGTTACACGCAGATAAATACGACGGCCCAAGAAGAAGAAAATTCTTGAATTTCAAGAGAAGGAATGGCGACACCATCGAGGAACATGAAGGCTTTCTACAAGCAAAAGAAGAAGAACACGACGGGAGGCATCACCAAATCAAAATCCTCAAAGTCAACCAAACGTACCGCTACTGATATCGCCCAACTGCCCCATGGCGTTTCTCTGGATCTCAAAGGTCACTCTCTTTTATTTTTCTTTTGCCCCTTAAAAAAATGGGTATTTTATAAAACCGAAACAATGTTTGTGAAAAGCAGATGATGATATTGAAGAGGAAGAGAAAGCGTTAAGGGAATTCGACATGAACATGGCGTACGGACCATGCATAGGGATAACGCGGCTGGGTCGATGGGAAAGAGCACAAAGATTGGGGCTGAATCCTCCTAAGGAAATCGAGAAGCTTGTGAAAAGTGGTAAGGTGAAACTACAATCATTATTTGATGGGCGTATCTAGTAGGACCATGACATGGAATGTGGGCAATCCTTTTGAATCTTTTTGACATGCCTATTTGAGTTTAATTGGAGATCATATTTTTCATCTATTACTCTTTCTCAAGTAAACATTAGAAAAGATGATAGATGAATAAATTTACACAATGTAAACATGGTTTTACGCAGAGCGCTTTTGCCAACGAGGGTAAAATTTTTATTAAAATATGCTTGAATTTTCTTAATTTTAGATCATTTAAAATTCTTTTTAAGGTTTTGACATTGTTGGTAAGGCTTTATGTTTAAATCTTAAATCAATAATTGTCATGTGTGGATATTCCCTTTTTATTTTTATATGTTGGTCCTTTATCTATTTGCCCTTATACTAATTTGATTCTCCTTTATTGTTATTAGGATATTTACTCTAAAAACTTTCAACTCTAAAGTGAAAGAAGGTGAAAATATAAATTTTTTTGTCATGTGAGTTGCTTCAAATGTTGAATTTTTAAATTCACATTTATAGAAATATCTTATATATTAAAAATTAGGGATAATTTTTAAAACTACATATTAACTTTAATATGATATTTAATACATGAAATTTTGTTTGTGATTGGAAAATATACATTGACAATTTAATTTTGATTCAATTTATTTTTATGTTAGATATATATATATATATATATATATATATATATATATATAATGAATTAATTGCACCATGTATCCCTAAACAATGACCATTATTTTAAATTGATCCCAAACTTTAAAAATTTCTAATCATACCCCTAAACTATCAAAGCTATATCAGTAAGGTCCTTCAATTACTAAAATCATTAAATTAATTGTTAATTGAGATTTCAAATCTTATGTGGTATAGGTTAAAAGATTGTATAAATTGAAGTTGTTAAAATTTTGGTGTTGATTTTAAAAACTTTTATAAAAGTTTTACCGTTCACTCTATTTTTTTCGGTTTCACTTTTTTTTTAATTTTTACTTTTAAAAGTTACACAATAATGTTTTACTTTTCTTTAAAACTTTCATTTTAAATTATGTCACATAAGATTTGACATGTCAATAAACTATTAAATTAATAGTTTTAATAATTGAAAGACCTGATTGATATAATATCGATGTTTTGAAGTATGGAAGCCAAAATAGAATGAGGATAATAGTTTAGGGATGTCTAGTGCAATTAACTCATATATAATTATTTGTATTCAATATATATACTTAAAATGGTATTATATCAATAATTATGTTAGTAATTTGTGAAAATTGAATTAAATTAATATTTCAGCTATAAAATTATACAAAATCAAAGTTTATTAATGACATTGCACATTTAATCAAAGTTCACATTTGTTTTATATTAAAACATTTCATTTTTAATTTCAATTAACATTTTAACAAGCTTAAATATTAAAAGTTAGACTAAATCTTCAATAAAAATTTTAAAAAATCAATTAAATTCTTATTGAATTGATCTCCTATCGGCATAAAAAAAATAAAATAAAATTTGACCTTTTAACAAAATTAACATCACTGATGAAAGCAGTGAAAAACTAACATTTAAAAAATTATAAATAATGTAATCTCAGAATAAACTTGAATAAATCAATGTCAAATCCATTAATACCAACTTATCAACTTTGTATTGCTTTCCTCTGTCTGTTAGTGTCAATTTATTATCAAATCCATTAATACCAATTTTTATTTTGCTAACAAAAACTCCATTGGGTGGAAACTTTTTTTTTTTTAATTTTTTTCCATGTAAATCATTTCCCAAAATAAGAGAAATGCAATATATAAAAAATAAATGTAATCCCCCTCCCTTCAATATTACATGAAATTGGTTACATCAGTAATTGACGAATACATTGGTACAAAATAAAGTCCATAAATTGACACGATTAAAATGATGGCTCAACCGGTTATACTAGATTTTTTATTTTTTAATTTTAATTATTTAATAATTTATTTGCTTTTGAATCGAACAATTGATCCAATTAGTCAAACAAAAAAATTATAGTTTGGCCAATTCAACCACAAATTTGAAGCAAATAATAGCTTTAATTTGTAAAATGTAATTAACATTAGACTAGCATACCTAACAACACGTGTATATGTGTAAAAATTATATTTTAAAACCCAAATAGTGACACTAAACCAAACTATAATAAAAATCAAAGTTAGATTCTAATATATATTAATATAATTAATTTTAATTTTTATATTTTTTAAAGCGATAAATTTTAATCTTTGGTTGAATGTAATTACTAATCTTGTATCATGCTTATAGTTATAAATTTAATCTATGAATAATTTCAAATCCTTATTCTTTTCAAATTTCAAATTTTCAACTTTAATGCAAATCACAATCATTGATCCACTAACTAAATTTTTAATGAATTATAAAGCTTTAAACATACGACCATGGTTACTGCATCCAATTTTGAATATAATAAAACTTAATGTATTTAACAATAAGGAAATTTTAAATTTTGAAAAAAAAAATACAAAGATTAAAAACCATCAAATTAAATATAAAAAACTAAATCCACAAAATACCAAATTTCAGGATGGTGTTCCACTCTAACCCAATTATGTATTCATATTCGCATATTTTACGACATTTGATACATCCATATCCTGTAATTAAGGCTAAAACACCTTTTCCAAAGCACTAATTGGACTTAAATGGAAAAAAGAGAGGAGAAAACCAAGTTCAGAAGAAGAAAAAAAAAATTTATCTAAAATATTTAGGCACAAAACCAGAGCCCCGAATTATTTCAAAAGAAAAAAAAAATGGTTGAAATGGGTGTTGGGCTATGAAACCAAATACATGGCAAAGCATCGAACAATGACAAAACTTTGAAGGGGTTTTTCTTTTCAATTTATCTGATCCAAAATACAGGGTGTGATTGGGGTTGGGGGTGGGGGTTATTGCAGCAAGTGTTTCTCAACAACCGTTCTCCCAAACTTCTCCTGAATGTCTTTTGGTGTTTCAACCTGCAAGCACGCATTTTTATTCTTATGTTATTCAGGCTGCCCAACATAAATTCAATTTAAGGTGCAATCGAGCTTGAATTTGAGATTTGGCTCAGCTTGAGCTCAATCCCAATTAGGCTCTCATTTAACTAGTAAACACGGGATCCCGTGCAAGACATCTCAATTATTTACGCGCATCAGTCAAATTCAGACTCGACTCAACAATTACCGAGTAAAATTTGGGTTTTTTTAAGTCAAATCCAAATGAGTGGTTTAAACCCTATTCCAATATCAAGGGTGAGTGAGTTACTTACTGCATTGAGGGCTTTAAAAACAGCCTTGACGGTGTTGTGAGGGTTCCTTGAGCCAATAACCTGAGAAGATATATAGTTCAGATTAGCCATTGTAAGGAACCCACCCTATTCACCTCTACATGTCCGACACATCTTGATGCAAGTACGAGAAATGAATCTCTTAACAATCTTCCAAATGCATGAAAAATCTTGGCAAACATATATGCCTGACTCCGAGTAAAACAAACTCTATTACCTTAGATTTGACATTCTTGAACCCAGCTAACTCCAAAATGTTTTCAACAGTTCTTCCAGCTTTCATTCCTGTTGTAGTTTTTGCAGGCCAGAGATAGACCTACCAATGCATATCAAGTTTTAAAAAGAGTGAACAATTAGGACAAACATAGATTGAGATTAAAAATGGCGATGAAAGAAGATAGTTATGCATTGCACACCTTAGTCTTCTTATATGCTGTTTGAATTGCATGGGCTATCGTATGCTCCTCATGTCGTTCAATATAGTGAAGATTCTCAAAGCATTTCTCATGCGCCTGTTGGTAAGTTACACAAGTCACGTAAATTTATCAAGCTTCTAACGTTAAAAATTGATTAATGATTAATTCAACATGTTCATGATGGACAACATTGATGAATTAAATTGATTTCACTACTCCCACCCAGACATCATAGCATCATGGTAAGAGAGTAACCATATAAAAACCAATCATAAGAAACACCAGATAACCTTAATATTAGCAAGACTAGGTCCCAAAAGTAGAAACTAGTCAAGAGCTAGAACAAGGTTTATTTGAAACATACAGCTTTGAACACACAAAACGAAACATTTACATTGTAAGAGTTTCTAGCATAGCGCTGTACGAGTTTATTGTATATAAAATCTAAAACATGGATATCGTACTAAACATACACAGAAAAGCCAATTTCAAAATATCAATAAAATGAGAAAATACACAAAGATTTTTAAAATTTTGAAAATTCTCAAAATACTAGCAATTGTAATTGTAATTAATAGTCATCTTAGAAAATTTTAGTTTACTGAAAATTCATTATTTAAAAAGTATTTATCAAAGAAAAATAATGACGTTAAAAGTAAATAATATAGACACATTTGCAATATTAATAGCATTAGATTTGTAAAAATTTGCAAATATTTTTAGTAGTATAAAATTTTAAAAATATATGTTAGAAGCAAATAAAAATTATATTTTGAAGTTTAAGCTTTTTTTATTTTATAGTGGGACATCCACATCCATTGTATTTTTCGACATGAATATATGGACGTGATCCTCTCCCAATACATAAAAAAACCTTTAGAAAAAATGAAGACACCCGTCACAGACACCTCCATATCCAACACTCACACCTGAGTCTAACTATCCTAGTAACATACTTTAAATTTGTAATTTGTACATCAGGACGAACCAGTGTCAAATTTTCATATGCTTTACTCTTATTCCCACTTACATCTCTAATTTGTAGGTCACATCCAACACTCACACTTGAGTTGAATATATTGTAATTTGTACATCAGCATCAACCAGTGTCAAATTTTCATATCCTTTACCCTTATTCCCACTTGAATTGCTAATTTGTAAAAGGTCGTATCCTCATGCTCATGGCATGTTATATATTATATTTGAGGAAGTCAAATGTAACTGCATACTATGCTTTTTTCAATATTAAAAAGGAACTATACTGGTATAGGGTCAAAAATGTAAAACATGTGTGTCTGATTCACCTATCGATGATAGAGTGCAAAACTAATGAACAGTACAAATAAAAGCAGTGAAAAGTTACCTTTTGAAGTGCAATAGGGACTGCTGGGGCTTTGGCTTTTGCGTATCCAACAACACCATGAAAGTTTCCACATGCCATCAAAGCGGTGTACTTGACCACTTGCCCTCCCTGGATAATATCAACTTCAAATGAGTTACATAGAAATCAATCTAATAACAAAACACAGATGACATGAGGTTACCTTTGTTACTTTACAAGTTCGGTTTACATCAATCAACCTCACATCAAAACCCTGCCATCATTCAAAAAAAACCCAGTTAGTTACATGCAACACGGAAATGTAATATCAGGAAAGTTATCAGGAAAGTTTTATCTTTTGGCATTTCCAAAAATGAAATGGGCTTTTCTAAGCGAAACTCCTCATGCACTATCCCATACTCAAGTTCAATTATAGCCATTGAAAAGGCAGCTTTAGACATTGCTCAAATTTCAAAGGAACAGATAACTGCACTGCATAGTCATTACCGCATACCTAAACAAGTAAGCTGGTGTCTTTACAGCACATCACAAGGTCTTTTATACATACATCACGTATTTCTCCCATGATGCCAATGGCACTTTTTTAACTTAAATCCTAACTAAACAATGAATATATGCATTCATATAATTTAGAGAATATGAAGAATAAAATCCGGTTAAGGTAGTTCAATAGAATTTTCTCAATGCTATAACCCATTTCATTCCAGCAAGGTAATGACAAATGGGAGTGAAGGAGAAGAAGAACTTCAACTAGCAGAGCCTGCCCATGAAAGGCATGAAATAAATAAAATATATTAGGTTAGATTCTGTCCCTCAACCATTCAAAAATAACTAAACTGTTTGAACTTGGAAGCAATATAAATGGAGGAAATTATATGCACTTACCTTTCTGTAAAGAGGTGTTCTTTTCTTCTCTGTCAGAGCATTTCTTTCCTCTGCAAGATCTCTGATCTCCTCCTCAAGAAGCTTTCCCTTCCTGCCAAATGTGTAATCCAACTCTGCCAGCTTTTCTTCCAATTTCTTGTCAATAGCATTCAGCTTCTCCAAGAGTATATTATCCCTCTCTTTCATATCATCAAATTCTTCTTCATCCTCCTCATCATCATCGCCTACTATTTTCTTCTCATTCTCATTCTCAAGTTCAGCACCATCCTCATGATCACCAGAAGGATCGACTTGTTGTTGCTGAATAACTCCATAATTGGCTGGATTATTGGGATCATAAGCTTCCTTCCATTGAAGAAGCCTCATTGCCCTATTCAATTTTTGCTGAAGGATAAATTTCTCCTTTCCTTCAGCTACCTTAAGTAGATTCATCAAGTCACCAATGACCCTATATTCAAGACGAAGTTTAAAATGCTTTTCCTCAAACTTGTTAACTTTCTCCATCCATTTAAAAGCATCATCGAGTGTCCCTGTCAAGTACAAAAGCGTAAATTTTGTCACCAATATATCAACTAATGAAATTTCATAAATATCACTTATAAATCAACACAACTAAAACAAGACTTGTTCATTTACCTGCCTCACAGAAGTTCTTTAACAGCTGCTCATGCATCTTCTTTTTCTTCTCAAATTGCAATTCCCACTTGTTGTCATCCCTATCATTCTCATCCTCACTATCTTCTTCGGTATCCGAATCCGTGGGGACCTCAAGCATTAGATCAATATCTTGTTCCGTTAACTCCTTCTTTTCAAGCTTGGCTATCAATGGCGTTACACCCATATAATCTTCATTATCCTCTTCATCAATATCCTTTGTATCCAAACCTTTTCTCTTCCTATCCTCTCGTTCTTTCTGCTTCTCCAGTTCTACTTCAGCAACAAGTTCTTCAAGTAGATCATCGATTGCCTCGTCCGATGTAAAGCTTGTAGAGAAATGACATCTCATAAAAGAAAGTGGAGATTTTGGTGTTTGGTGGTTGGGAAAATACGAAAAAGTTGAGATTTTTCGGCAAAATGGGGAACGGGGTTTTAAGGGGGTTTTAGGGATACGATTGCGGAGGCAAGGAGCACTTGAGTAATGGGTGTCTGGCGATGAGATTTTCCGAGAAAATGAAGGCGGAGTTCTAGGAGCGTTCTGAAAGGTCTGGTTAAGGAGCCTAAACCATGAAGATGGCTGTGACTTGGTCGACATTTTCTTCAATATTAAGTTAACAAATGAGAAACATAGAACAAACCTGGCAAAATAAGAGATAGATAATAGTGAGAAAAATATAAGCTAAAATTTCCTAAACAGATAGATAGATGTCTGGGATTCTCCTTTGCTTAAAACATTAAAAGAAATATAACAGAGTGAGGGGAGAAACAGAGCAGATAAAAATTGTTGAAGTTAAAAGTTTAGGGTTTCAAAAAGTTAACCTGGGGGTTAAAGAGGGTGGTGTTTGGTTAGGTCTGTGGTTGAAGGGCAGAGAAGGACACAGTGGTGGTGCGAGGCCTCTTTGGCGGCCAGGGATCTATGAACACTGATGAGAGTGGGTCGGGAAATTTTAGAAATTCTTTTATATATTTTATTTTTTATAAATGATTTTTTAGGTGCAATTTCCTTTTAAGTCCCTATATTATAGAAACTGGATTAAATGAATCCCTCTACGTATTATTTTTAATCTATCTTAAATTGATCAATTTAATCCATATACTATTAGAAGAATCAACGAAAACCAATTTGTAACATGGTTAACCTTCATTAATTAAAAATTGACCTAACAATTATTATTTGTATTTGTATTTCAATTCCAAATAAAATGTTTTATTTTCGAAACCATAAAAAGTTTTCAAAATATTTACTCTTTTAAATAGTAAATGTTAATTTTGTCTAAATTTAACAATATTTTATTCTTTTTAATAATATATTGATCAAATTAATTCATTTAATCGAAAAGGAACTAATTTGATAAGGTTACCTATTCAACAATTTTTATATATAATTTAATATGTATATATAATATTTAGAATTATTGTATTAATGGGATTAAATAAATTTCAAATATAAAATATTCATTAATTATATAAAAGGTTGAAGTATGCATTAAGTCCTTGTACTTTATGTATGTTTGGAATTTAATATACTACTTTTATTTTAAGAAATTTAATTCTTCTACGTTTTGAATTTAAAAATACAAGCTCAATTGTTAACACGGTTAATTTTCCTATTAAATTTAGGTTCAATACGAAAGTAATATTTTAATTGCATGGCTATCAAGTGAGTATTTATTTTATTTCAAATTGTGCACCGAAAAATTTGACAAAAATAAATTTAATAGTATTAATGATTGAACATGATTTTCCAAATATGAAAAGTAGGAGGAATAAATTCGTGAAAATAAAAGTAAATGGACTAAATTCCAAGTGTACAAAGAATACAAAGATTTAGAGCTTATTTTAACATTATATAAAATGCTCATCAATAGTGTTCAAAAATTGAAATCAATCATTCAACAAATCCAAAATAACCAAAAGAAAAAATCGTGTAATATATTAGACAACGGGTGAATGAAATTGGTAGATCCTACTATTATCGAAACTGAATTGAATTAGTCCATTTACTATTAAATGAATCAATTTAATCCTCATACCATTAAAAAAATCAAATAAGACTAAATTTAAACAAAATTAACATTTACTCTTTATAAAAATGTCATTTGTTGTTTAATAAATTTACTACTTCGAAAGCTTTTATGATTCTACAAAAGGAATACACTGTCTAGGAACCATTTGTTTGCTCAGTAGAAAAATAGAAGAGAGGGAGGCATCCCTTTTCTGATCCTTTCTGCAAAGCTTTGGCTCATGTTACATCGAGTGATGCTCCAATTACAATTGATCTTCGATTGGTCCATGAAAATCCAGTGTTTCTTGGATGTTTTTCCCCCTTGTTCCTCCCCGTTTTAGGTTCTTTACTAGTATGTTTGGATGATGCTGCCTGTTCGGCTTTTGTTTTGTCTGAGGAACTTTTACCATTTGCTGGTTTTTCAAGCACTTGAGTGTGTGTGTTTAATGGTGTAATCTTATTTCTTCAATTAATCTGACGTCACTTGGAAAAAAGAAAAAAGAAAAAAGAAAAAGCAATGGCTCACCTCAATTACTCATTTACTCATTTACTTCCCAACTCATATTCCTCGATTTAACTCTGTCATCTAGCAATTGAAAATGATAAATATGTGTTCACCATATTCTTCAATGTTATGAAAATGATAAATTAATCAAATTCATGTTTAAATATTTTAAAATTATAAATATTAAATTTGGTTCTTTCCTAACAGATCATTCACTTTATTAGCCTTTACACTTTACTTTGGTTTCCTAAGGTAAAACTCTATTCACTTTCTTACCTTGCTCTTCCTTCACATTTCATATTCTATTCACATAAAGTTACAAATCGTATACATAAATAAATATCTAAGTATTTATTCAATATAAGAAACTTTCAACCATTACATATATATATATATATATATATATATATATATGTTGAAGAAAATAATATTCACAATTCTTATGATAAAAGTATTAGATTTATTTGAAACTTCAGTTACATAATATATATTTATGCATATAATTATATTCCAGAACGAAAGATCAAATCCAACAGCCTGATTCATGATCATCCCTAAAAGCAAAGAAACTGAGGAATTTTTATTACGGATTTATATTATGCAATGCCTGCAACTGCTTGTTCTTCTTCTAGTAATGAAAAACTTCAGACATGAATGATACCCTATTAGTTTCTGTGAAGGGATTACCTCAACCAACGTTTACAGCGCATTCTGCCATGTGAAGGTGATGACAGGCATGCTTACAGTCATAAAGTTGCACAAAATCTCGATAGAGGCAGCATTCTCAGCGTTGCCTACCAAGAGGAACAGAAACAAAAGCCAGAGCATCATGGTACTTAAAAGTCTTAAAACTCCCATCACTCACCACTTCAAGTATTCTGTTCTCGCATCATTTTCCGAAAGCATGTATCTGGAGATGACATAGTCCTGTACATTGCTAGTCGACAAAAATCTTAGCAAGACTTAACACAATATACTTACCGACTAGGCCCAAATGTATTATCTGATGTCTTAATCCAGTCCCAGAATTTCCTAACAATGACTCTACAGAACTTATTATCCATCTCAAGTAACAGCATTATGTTGTTCTGACTCTTCATTTCTCTTGAATAATTTAAGCCTGACACAAATCTGGACATGGATAGAGGAATATGATACTCCAAAGACTCCAGGTACAAAGACTCACACTCCTAGTCTGAATAACATAGCAAGAGCGTACACATCAAAAGGAAAGAATTTCAGCTTCAACATCTCTGAGACATGCAATAATAGTTTACCACTAGTTAGATGCTCCAAAGTATATTAATTGGCTCGTACATAAACTTCTTGTTGAGTACTTGTAGGCAGCTGCAGCTGCATTGAATAACTAAGTAACACAGTTAGATTCCTTGAACGGGTTCGGTTGCAATTTTAGAATTGAAAGTAAATCAGAAATATACCAGGAAAAGTGAAGAATCATTACCAAAAGAATGGGAATTGCGTGCAAATTGATTGAAAGACAAGCAAAACCACCACTATAAATTATATTTATGCAAAGCACGATAAATGAGCATGGTCTAGATGAGCATTTGCTTATAATGAGCTCACTAATTAAGTGAACTATTTGAGTACATATTTCTTGTCAAACACCCAATACATAATCCCACGCCAAGTTGATTCAGACATTAGGCAATCCTTCCATAGTCCTTTCTTCCACGAGAACCTGGTGGAATATTTGAGACGGGATGGTTGGCCCTACGCCCTACATTAACAATGCCAGGATTGAGTAAAACAGAATCAGTTCATACTATTCCCTAAATTATCCAACAATAGTTACATCGTTTTGATAGACATTGTTCTATGAAATTACTTTGCAAAGTACGAGGTAACTAAGAGTAGTTTGATGGTGTTAAAGTTAGGACATACCCCACGGCATGCCATTACTGAATGTACTATTTCCAGGAGAACGTGGACCCCCAGAATTAAAGCTAGGAGGGAGCTGCACTTTCATGTGATTCCATTCGCCTCCCCGAGCACCAGTGGATCTACCAGGATTGAACCGCTGTGCAGTTTGCTGCCCCAAACGGCTAGGATAATTTTGTGTTGTATGTGGCATGAAGTGAGAGTGCTTTGACAGAAAACGAGGATATCCAGCATGCATATCATTAGCTGAAGGAGGGCTACCCACTTCAACATGTGAAACTCCTACAGGTCCATTTTGTCTGTACTCAAACATAGAAATAAATCAAGAATAGTGTTGAACACTTCAAAGAAAGACAAAAGCAGATGTTTGACATTGTATACTGCATATCCATCTCTATAATGCACAACTCATCTTGGGCTCCATCAATCATGTGGAACATAAATACCAACTATAACTTTCAATAGGGAAAATATAAAGCATGCATATAAGCAAAAACCAAAAGCCAACTATAACTTTCAATAGGGAAAATAAAAAAGCATGCATATAAGCAAAAACCCTAAACCAAAATTATATTGAAAGGAAAATAAAAAATACTATAAGAATTATTTGAACATGTATATCTTGCAATCAAATTGACCAGGGGGAAGGGACCTGTAAAGCCATTCACTAAGAAGGTTATGCAATTACCTTTGAATTGATAAATTTGAGCTTGTGGTTGAGGGACGGTTGAATCTTCCAACTCCAACAGATGAATCAGCCAAACCAATATGCATTCCTCTGTTAAAGTCAGCTGATATACAGCCCTCTTCTGATCCATCCTCTTGTAGAAGAAGTTCATCACTAAGGTGACAACAATGGCAGACAACATAAGAAGTTAAAAGGTTGTATAATAAATATCACACCAAAAAGTCTACGAAACAAATAACTTACCATCCCTATTAGAAGCAAACAAAATATTTTCGATAATTAGTTTGACACTGGGGAAAAAAGGGTTTCTTAAATATATTACAGGAATTTAGAGTACTTAAAAGCTCTAGAAAAGAGAGAAAATTCCATCTACTTGCAAATGGCATGCCCACCTACAGAGAAAAGAGGCATTTGTAAGTGAAAGATCATTTATTTATTTTTGGAGGTGGGGTTGATAAATGATCTAAATGAAGAATGAGATATGATGGTACAGTTGAGCATATAAACACCTTAGTTTTCTTGAAGTTATAAGAACTTAAGTATATGCACTTTCTAATGAGGCAACTCGGTTACAGAAGCAGCAAGACGCAAAATATTGCAACTGTGACTGGTTTTAGGAGTACCATGAGTTCCTGATGCAGCATGGAATATATTTTTGGACAACAACCAACCTAGCATATTAATCAGATAAAACACCCACGGATATGTTCTAGGCTAACCAACCAGTATTGAGCCAATAACCCATTATCTTGTGAAACTCAAGTCCTTGATCAGTTTAGTTTGTGCATCAACGAAGAAGCTTCCAAAATTATGACTTGTTATTCTAAGTTGGTGAGACTATTTGCAAGAACTGTTTACATAGGCATGATGGAATTTCACAGAAAGGAGACTGTTTAGAGAGTAATTTATTACCATCTAAGTCTCATACTTGAACAAATTATAAACATAGAGGATCATATTTTGTGTATCAAGGTGCTGCCATTTTCTCTATCCCATATCTTATTATTTCTAACAGCAAGCAATCTATGCAAAATATATGCATAAAATCAGTATGATAAAATAATGAAATATTGGTGTGCAATAGTGAACAAAAAAAGGTAAAAACAAGGCTACTAAAATACATGACAAACATCAGTATGCTAAAGAATGTTTAGGCACAGTGCAGGAGAGCTATGTTACTCGAACTTGGATATGAGTGTCGGCCGTGTGTGTGACCAACCCAAATATGTTCAATCTTATTTTCAAGATTTCCATGCATGTTCAATCTTAATTTCAAGACTTTATGTATCTGGAGGGTCCCTGGAGCAATACCCCCAAACACGTTTAGAAATGCATTGAACAGAGGTTTCAGACATAGGTACTCCAAGAAAAATGAAGATTAGAGCA
Source organism: Gossypium anomalum (assembly GCA_025698475.1). Classification (NCBI taxonomy): domain Eukaryota; kingdom Viridiplantae; phylum Streptophyta; class Magnoliopsida; order Malvales; family Malvaceae; genus Gossypium; species Gossypium anomalum. The sequence goes on from CM046968.1 coordinate 82,242,738, forward strand.
ATATACAAGCAGGGGCCTGAAAAGGCCGCTGCAGGCTGCAGGGCAGCACGTTGGCATCCAACTAACCCTTTAGAGGGTAAAGAAGGGTAAAGACCATTATTTTTATGGTTGTTTGCATGTCAAACAGACAATTTTTATAGATTAACAGAACAGAAATGAATAGAACATATAACACGGCTAGGACAAAGTATATCTCAATATTTGACTAAGATGAGACTGCAGTTCCAAGTTCTCTACTCACCTATAATTTGGATCCCAATCTCCAGGATCAAGCAACGGCATGCTGGTCTCTGATTTATCTTGAGTTGCTCTTGGGCTATGCTGCAGTTGCACATTAGAACCAAGTCCTAGCTGTTGGTTCCAGTTGGCTGCGTTAGAATTTGACAGCAAGTGAGAGGGGAGACCGCCATCCGCCTGAGAGTTTCCCTCAGCTTGGCTAGAAATGGCAACATCAGTTACTTGTCCTTGCCAGTTTGGAGATGATGAATTCTCTTGAGATTGGGAACTTCCAGAATATCCCCAACTTTTTCTTCTATTAAACTGGCCAGCTGCAGCCATCTTACTTAAAGGTGATCCCTGACAACTGTTTCTTGCAGGAGAAGTAGGACCATAGTGTCCAGGAGAGCCACCTGAATAGGAGCTTGGAGGAGTAAACTGTGAGGGACTAGTGCCAAGGGGAAGTGGTGCAAAGTTTCCAGCTGATGGGCTCACACCAAGTCCTTGCCCCTGAGGATACTGCATAAATCTCCATCTAGCATCAGGACTACTTCCAAGCATTGATGCACCGCTCTGTGGATGCATGTTCATTGCAGATGGACCAACAGGTGAATAATATGCAAACATATTACTACTCTCTCCGTAACTCCCGTAACTACTTCCGAGCCCAGTATTATCATTATAGCTGCCATGACTTCCTATACTGCCATAGCTATTTGCATGAACATATGGCACCATTGGGAAATGTGGGCTGTTATGAAAGGCAACCATGCTCCTGTTTGGAATCTACACAATGAAAAATACATTAGTATAAAACTGCTACTAAAATAACGCAGTAAGTCTGCTACTCTGGAAATAAAAATGCAGGACCATTATGAAGCTTACATTGGGGGAAAGACCAGCAGCAAACCAATGCCCTCCACCAGGGTGATGATCCACCTTAATGTTTTGAGCAACAGGCTACCAAGAAAAAGGCAGCAATTAGGCCAGTATAGTTTCCTCTATTTTTTCCCCCCCAAAAATAACAGACTAGCATATCTTTTTGTGAAGCTTGTGATTCAACAAGAACAGATTGCTACTACAAAAGCAGCTCAACCATGAGAAGACCAATAAAGCCAAATCTTTCACACCAGCCAAAAGAAGCTTATGCTCAGCATACACATAAAGGAAATTGAAATTTCTTCAAACATGTACAGAACTCTATGTTGAATTATTTCAACAAACTTAAACTTTTATAAATAAGAGAGGAGTTCCTAGAATATAAAATAAGATTATACCAGTGTTAAGAAAAATACAAAATGACCACTCCACTATGAATAAACACAAATCAACATGGGAATCGGGAGAGGACTAGGCAATTCCTCTGTATGCATGGTACCAAACATTGAAATAAAAGTCACATAGATAATATTAATTTATGAAATAAGGTTCAAGCTTCTTCAATTGCAGAGCTACACACGTAGGTCCCTTACCAAGCGAGGGGTCTCAGGGGGAGGTCTGTATGGGCATGTGAAAGGTTCTCCAGTAACAAAAGGGTGTTTTGAAGCCTGCAAGATGAAGTTGAAGCTCCTATTGCTTCATATTTAGTTGGAATAGCATGATAAAGAAGTATTCAAGTGAAATTTCAACTACCTGAAAAGGCGACCACCGTTTGGCGGGATCAAACTCAACTAGTCCCCTCAAGAAATCAATCAAAGCTAATCGTATTTGAGCCTCTGTCACAGATTCATTATGCCACAGCCTTTGGTCAGTCATTAAAGGATGGTAATCACAAACTGAAAATGTTTTTCCCACCATGGCTTGCTTGACATTCACTGCAGAAGTTAGATGCTAACCTTTAATGATATCCTCTTCAGGCAAGTTTTTCCGGTAAGGATAATTTGTGACAATTGCTTCCAGGTTCTTATGACTGAAATACTCTTTCCCCATCAACGGTTTTTTTAACTCCCTCTGAATATAAACAAGCATCAATGACTATTCAATGAAGAACATAAATATAAACAAGACCCAGTCATACAGAAATTTCTATTCTATTAATACTATAAATGGTTGTCTTCAAAACTGATAATAAGAACACTTACAGCTTCATATTCTTCTTCTGTTAATGCTTGGTAAGCACTTCTGCTACCAATGGGGACTTCGCCATTCTCTATATCATGGGTACTCCCAATGCACTTAAAGAACTTACTTGTGTTTTTTGCCTCCTTTAGAACATAATCAGGGGGTTGCGATCTACAACATTAAAACCACATATATAAAAGGCTTCACAACAATTGCAAAAATAGAACTGACTGAACGTATGATAAGTGCTAAAATATCTTCTTTTAGGGTGCTTGGTCAAGTGGAAAAGTGGAAGGATGGAAGGAGGGAGTAGAAAAAGTAGAAGGAAAATTAATTTTGAGTGTGCTAGGTAGGGAAGAAAAGTGAGTAAAATAAATAGGAGAGATGACAATTTTCCATCCTAATGCAACCAATCCTTCCAAAATTGGAATGATAAGAGGAGAGAAAATGAGAAAGGGGTATCTGTTAGCTCAAAATTATGAATTTTTAAAAGCTTCATTTTCTTTCCTCGCATTTTTCAACTCTACCAAGCAATGAATGAAAAGAAAATTACTTTTTTTTTCAATTTTTCCATCTTTCCTACCAAGCACACCTATGGAAGAAAAATTATACTTTCTATCTTTCCATTTTTCTACCCCCTTTCAGTTTTCTTTCTTTCCAATTTTCTTTCCACTCTACAAAGCAAAGCCTTAGTTTATAGATTATCTAATGGAAACCCGGTTTATATTGGTCGAAGGGAAATAAATCTGAAATGAAAATTTGTATGAAAACACTAAGAAAATCATACACAGCATATACTTATTTTAAAGCAAGAAAATAGCAAACTGACTAAGAAACAGCAACTGATTAAAAATGGTACAAGAAAAATAAAGTAGGATGGATTCTAGAATTCTAAAGATTGGACACACATTTTCATGTTCTAAACTTCCATGAACTATCTCAGCTAGATGACTTAGTTCTAGATCAAACTCCTAATGTAACTTTAGCACACAGCATATTCTAGGGATACTTCTATTTACTTCTTGTGGTGAACTAAACTATTTATTATGGAATATTATCCTAGTCCAGTCAAAACTAAACTATGCAACAACACATGCATGTGTGTCTTAACAGATTTCAATTTTCACAAATACATAAATAAGGCATTATAATCCATTAAAGAAGCTGAAATTCCAATATGAACCAGAAGATTTAATGTCATGTTCAGAGGAGGTCAATCTTGGGCCATGAAAAGGGACTCAGCAAAATAGCCAACACAAAATCTCAACAGATAAAGAATTCTAGAACGTCATTCACAGGTACTCATAACAAAGAAGTCAAACTAAACCATTCACATCAATCAGAAAGTTAAATATCATATACTACAACATTAAATCATCTCATATAAGGCATATATATCTCTCTCATAACTATTCGTGCCTATCATGCTAATTTAGGAGAGGAATGATCTTAGAGGATCTGACTTGTCATTATGATGCTTTTGGATGGAATAATAGAAACTAAAGAGAGGGTGGAAGAGTCAAGGAGATTAACTATCAATTTGCTGCGTTCAAAAAACATATGCTACTTTGAGAAACCAACTAAATTTTTTGTTTCTCTTTTCTTGTACATTCTGTTTATCATAAGGGCAATTTAACTTTGAAATCTATAAACTCGTGAAAGTGTTGCATAGAATGCTGGAACTTCTTAGATGATGATCCCAAAGATGTATGACCACCAAAACAAGAGGCATACCCAAGTATTCTAATCATTCGCCTCAGAAGATCAAATTCTGAAGCACCTGGGAATAAAGGCAGCCCTAAAAACAGTTCGGCAACTATACATCCAAAGGACCACATGTCAATGGCTGTTGTATATCTGAACAAGGATCAAGGTTCAAACTAAAAAGACCAATCATGACCATAGCCACAAAATCAGAATTATCTAATCATTAAAGATAATAACGAATCACAATCAATGAACATAATTTCAAATAAACGTTTTTATATTATTACTACAGACGACAAGAAGACATGTAAAATATACAAGGCTATGATGATTGCATAATAATACAGAGAACAGCAGTATGACAGAAAACAAAATCTTCCATGTCAATATCTCAAAGTGATCCTCTTCATATAGAAATACAAAGATCATATCTGTATTGCAGATAAACAAAAAAGTTATTACGCCAATTTAGAGCTATGCCCTAAGATATAACACTGAATGCAGACCTATCTTTATCTCTTTGTTTTCCCCTGTACATCTAAGGCCGCACAGTAATAAATGATATAACTGAATGAGTAAAGCGAGGATGAAAGCAGTCAAGCCAAAAGCAATGCTTTGAACAATCTAGTCAACGTGAAACAAACTCTGGGTTTTGGGTATGCAATGCTTAAGCATCAAAGCAGTCAAATTTGAGGGAATAGGAAGAGCTCAATAGGGTTGCTTAAACCAATCAAATTTGATTGTATGCACTTCCAGTCTAATGTGGTACTTCTATAACATATCAAACAGCAGATGCATACCCTGAATCTCATGTTAGAAGACAAATAAAAAGGGTCAAAAGGTCAGCAGTAATATAATTCATTCAACATGGAGAACAGAACACAATATATTGAAGTGATAAGTTATGAGATCAACCTCAAACTATTATCTATTGCAACAAACTCATGCCATATAAAGGTGAAGTTCAATTTGCAGTGATAATTGGATAATGATGGTTCACAGGTTGAGCTCAGTTTTTATACAAGATAAGTCTTTCAGTTCATTTTAAACCTGAGGATTGGTTAGGCCTGCTGAAGTTTATTTCATCAAAATCCATCCAGAATGACACTGAACATAAGAAGAGATGCTACAAGGAAAAACACGATGACCCAATGAAAGACAGAGCAGTAAGCAAAATCAATAGATGGAAAAGAGTAAGGCCATAATTCATGCCAGAAGGATACTGATATCCAAGAAGAACTTCAGGAGATCTATAATACCGGCTCTGCAGAAAAAAGAGAAGGGATGAAAATATAGCTATAAGTCCCTTCCGAACGTGATAACAATGAGTAGAATGAAAGTAGTAGCTAATTGCTATGGATGGAAACCTGAATGTAGGAGTAAACAGTCCGATCTTCCATGCAAGCTGATCCAAAGTCAATTATTTTAATTTCTGCTGGCTTGACACTGTTATTTCCAGGGCAGAAATATCAAACTTCATGGAAAAAATAAAATATATTATATGTCCCCAATCTAGAATGACCCTGAAAAAGCAACTCACCTCGTGCATAAAAGAATATTTTCTGGCTTAAGATCACAATGAATTATTCCAGCATCTTTTAATAAAGCCAGTCCACGTAGAATCTATATAAATAAAAAGGTTATGATGAAATCAAAAGACAACTGAAGCAGACGTCTACAGCTAGTCCAATCATTGTTCAGCTCAAACAAAACTCAGCTATAAGCAAACTTCAACTACCTGTTTTGAAAACAGCTGAACAATGCTCAATGACAAACCCCTGAAATGATTTATCTTGATAAGTTCGTACCTAGATCAGGGAAAAATATCAATAACATGCTGCAAAAGAACCTATAAGAAATGCATCTATGTAACAGGTAAAAAGAAATTCACAAATGATGAATCTTGTGTCATTGTAATAATACAATAGAAGTACTCACAGATTTGTGTCAAGAAGTTCAAAACAAATGCACAAATGACGTTGATATACAAAGTAATCATAAATGCGGACAATGTGGTGCTTGTCTTCTGGATCATACTTTTTGTTTATCTGTCAAAAGCAAACAAGGTGATGTTTCACAACTGGTATTTCTAAAAGAAGGATATATAGAGCTGTAAGAAAATTACCGTGGTCAAAATAGAAACTTCAACCAGTGCCTGCTGATAGTAAGCAGGTTGGTTTTTAATTATCTTCACAGCAACAAAACTGCTTGTTTCAGGAACCCAGCATTTAGCAACCTGCCCGAAAGTCCCATGACCAAGAACATCTTTGACAATATATCTACAGAAAACCATTGAAACATGAGTAAAAGCTTCCTTCAACAAGCTTAATTTAAATGATAATAGACAACCGAAAATAGTATTTTAAGTGACATTGACATATCCATGAATGAAGCAGTGAAGCTACATCTTTCATGAATAATACCTGCTCATTCTTTTTTAGGTTCTTCCCCTTTTTTTTTTTTTTGAATGGTTGGGATATCCTTTTACTCTCACAATTGATGATATTTTTGGATTGCATTAACTAACAAGTTCAGTGCATCATTAAGGAGAAAAACAAAATCAATACACAGGTAACATAAGTAATATCGTACTGAACTATGCAGGTCAAGAGAAACTATGCTCGCTCTGGATATGTATATAACATGAAATATTTTCATACTCAGGAAAGCCAAAAAAATAGAATTCAGTACACAGAAAAACAACTTGAAAACAGGTTCTGTTCTAAAACCACGCTAGTCACAACTAAAGCAGACCAGATGACAGCACAAACTACCAAAATGAGCTTAAAAAAAACAAGTTCACATGTATACGTCTAGCCCAAAATAGGTCATCCAGTTTTGTTAAAATTTTCCCCTGGCATCTTGAAAAACTATAACAATACCCAGGACATCAAACAACCAAGAGACACTAACCTGAAGTTGAAATTTGTTTCTTACATGTTTAATATGGTAACTAAATAATATTATGATTTTTCCCACAAGGGAATAACTAGCCTGGCTAAGCAATGCTTGAGCTGAGAAAAATCAGGCTTCAGCTAATACCTGTTAATTGTAGAGCCAATGTAGTCTCATTCTTAACCAGCCCCAGCCCCCATCCCAGTCCCTTTCTAAAAATTTCTACTTCAGTACCTAAAACGTGAATATAAGCACAAGCATTTTGCAGAGGTTGCAAGGAAACAGAAACAAAAAGTATTCTCTGGTGCTAGACTTAAGTAGAAAGATACAAGCTCAATAGATAGATTAAAATTTTAAAACAGAACATCTCAAGGAGGAGATAAGTTAAGGGAGGAATGGCAGTTTGAATTTGTAAAATAATCAAAAATAATTACTACCCGAGCTTCACAAACCCAAAATTCCATATGCAAACTCATGTACAACTAATTCTAGCATGCCGAATTCAAGGTTCACAAGCCAGAAACTAACTACGCAGGCGTTTTCCAATGGCTTAGAAGAGCTAACCACATGAATAGAAACAAAAATACATATAAAACTGATCTATATATCCGACATATCACATTTAAAAATAGTCTAGGATCAAGGAGCTACCTTCAGCAACACAATGGAAGTTTTAGCAAAAGAAAAAGAATAAACATCCTTTTCCCACCATTAAGAAAATCCAAAATGCACTTGTGAGGTCAATCCGCAAAGAAATTACAAGAAATACTTCAAAAATTATAGTTCAACATCATGGAAAAATCATAAAAGTAGTAACAAACCTTCGCTGTGTTTCTAAATTGATCAAGACAAAATTCACTGTTAGAATAAGATCTGAGTTCACATTGTCATAGCCATCGTTGAGGACACCAACAGATGGGCTAGTCAAAAACCGCTTTGGATTCAATTCTTCTGAATATTTAAATTGTGAGTTGCATATTTGGTACGTTTCAATTATGTCCTTTGTCAGTCTTGCCACCAACTGCACAGTTAAAGCTGCATGTCAGCACAAAGATTTGCCTTATATGAGTCCATGCATCCTGCAAGGGTTCTCCTTTTCCTTTTCTTTTGTACTTCTTGGGTGTAAAAGATATACAAAATCATATGGAAAACCCAAGCAAGATCTATTTCGTATTTCATACTCAGAAATATGCCAATAAATTTTCACAGTACAAAATTCAGTGCCAACTCTTTAGTGTGTAATCTCATACTTCCTCAAACAGCGATCACATTCAGACATTGAAACATGAATGTTGACAATAAGACAAGAATAGACAACATTATGCACAAGGCAAAAAGGAGGTATTTGATAATAGATCATTAAGTGGCTAGGAGGAGAATATCCATATTGGGAAGGACAGTGTCAGGACAGGATTAACAACCCAACAGGTGAGTGACAAACAAATAACCATCCATGCCCTCATCAAGACTCGTATTGTTCAAGGAGTCTCTGCTCCCTAGTTTATCTTTTTAATGGACATCATAAATCAGTCCGAATTGTATTAGCTCGAGGCTTGTTAGAGCAGATAGAGCTTGGGATCTAAAACCAATTCCGTAATCTTACTATGCTAATACAATATCAATACATTGCATTCTTCTACTAGGATGCAATTTGACCACCTATACAGCTTAAGCATTCAGACATGGCACATTATAGTTACCAAAATAAGTATAACATTTCCCATTCATGTTCACAGCTTTCTATGATGTATTTGCAAGTAGTGAAGCATTTATCCTGCACATGGAGAGTGGAGACAATAAGGAACAGTCTCTTCTGGCCTCTACATTGCTTATATGTTTACAGTTTACATATGCTTTCCTTATGCTAAACAGAATCACTAATCAAACCACAACTAAAACCAGCTGAACATCAGTAAATCAATAACAATTTAAACTCAAACCCAAATCAAAAGCTCCTGAGCTTTCAACACCTTTCAACATGCCAAAGAAATACCTTGCAAACTTTTGAACTAAAAATGAACAGACAATTAGAAAAAAGAGAACTTACAGGCCTCCTGACAACAACACGCAGCTTTCTATCACCTTCGTTTCTAGTTGAGTAAGGCCCAAAAACCAGCTGCCTCGGCCTCCACCGCATAGAAGAGCCTTCATCGGAGCCCGATTCTGAGGTCCTCGGAGGCTCTCCTTGATTACTCGGACCAACTTCATCCATAGCTATCCTCCACAAAGAATCAACGTTTTCTAACCCCAAAATTTACTATCATCCCCAATAGCTCCATTAAAGAAGAAACCACTCAAAATACCATAAAAGCAAGAAAAACCCCAAATTTCATCAGCAACCGGATTGTAGTTTCCAAGTCAAGATTGAAACTAGTTATTTTTCAAAGACCAATCAGCTAACTCAAATCCCATTCTTTCTTTTTTTTTTACATTAATTCTATTATTCAAAACCTAAACACAGAAGAATCAGAAAACTGGAAACCCAGGGTGATCCAGAGATGATAAAAGAACAACCCAAATTTTGATTAAAATAAACAAACGATTGAAAATTTTCATATATTATAAATATATAAAAATGCAACAAAAACCCCCACAAAAAGTAGATTTTAACAAAATAACCCGAAACTTAGATTATAAAGAAGAAATGCGAGAAAGAAAGATCGAAAGATGAAGAAATAGATAGAAACAGAGAGTTTCTTTTTTGGGCTCTGAGGACAAAGGCACCGTGCTTCTTCCTTTCTACCTCCCAATAGGAGTTTGCTTTTTTTTTTTTTTTTTTTTATTTTGCCTTTTAGATTTTTCTTTGATGACTGGCGTTGAAACACTGTACAGTGGCATTTCCCTTATTTATTTATTCTGTAAATTTGTTATTCATCGATGTTTCCTTTTAGATTTTATCATTTTATGTCCTTTTTTTATTGGCAGTAAATGTGTTTGGAATTTATTTATTTATTTATCCGGTTCCTTAAATTGGATTTCTTTTTCTTTCTAAAATTGGCTCTTTTTTAATTACTATTTATCAAATAAAAGTGGTTTTTATTTATATTTATTATAAATCTAAAATTTTATACAAATTAATACAAAATATTTTATAAATCTTGGTTTGATTTTATTCACACTGGTTTCATTTTGTTGTTAGTTTTGTACATTTAATCCCTATAATTTTAAAGTTAAAATTTTAACCTTTTTTTTATTTTTCAATTTAAAATCTTAATTAAAATCATTATCTCTGTTAGTAATTTTTGTCAACAACAATTTTTAATTTAACATGTGTATATTATGTCAATAATGTCACGTCAAATGAAGATAATTTAATTAAAATTAAAAAAATTTAATAAAAAAATATTTAGTATTGATGATTAAATTGATATTTTTAAGTACAATAATTAAGTCTTAAATTTTGTCCAAGTACATGGACTAATAGCACATTTCAACCTTTTATTTAAATGAAATCATTAAGTAATAAATGTCAAATTAAAGTAAAATAGTGAGAGGGAAATTTAAGAACAGAAGGTGGTTCATTGTCTGAATCCAATCCAAAAAATGTTTCAAAACATTAATTAAGACATGTTGATGATGTCCTTTTTAAGCTTTTTATTTTAGTCCCTAGCTTCATAGTGGTTCAAAACAATAGAAAATACAATTTCTATCTCTATATATGGTTGGTAGGTGTTTAGGTTGGATTAAGAAATAGGTAGATTATACCTTTAGTCATTAAACTAATTTTACTTCAATTAGAAATTTAAGGACTTTAATAGGTAAAAGTAATAGAGTAAGGGTTTATTTAATGTTAAATTATTTATTAGTCCTCATACTTTTTGAAAGTTATGAATTTAATCCTCGTACTTTAAATTGGTTGATTTTAGTTCCTGTACTTTTTTAATTTTGAAACTTTAGTCCCGATTCAAACGATAGCAGTAAAATTTATTTGGTTAAATTCAATTACTAGTCATGTCCATATTCTCCAATTGGATCATTCTAAATCCATATACTTTTTCAAATTTTAAAATTTCAATATTGACGCAAATGACAATTATTAATCTATTAATTGGATTTTTAGTGAGTAATTTGTAGAAACAAGTTGACATGACATTACATATATGATGACATCTTTGTCACATATTTAATGAATTTAACAACTATTGCTTGGTGAGGACTAAAGTTTTAAAATTCAAAAAAGTACAATAACTAAAAAAGACCAAATTAAGTTACATTGACTGAATCCACAACATTAGTAAAGTATCAGGACTAAAAATGACCAAATTAAATTACATTGACTAAATTCACAACTTTTGTTAAGTGCATGGACTAATAGCAGAGCTTAATCCTTATTTAACTACTAAATAAGTATAATGATTTTTTTAAACATGATGCAGTAGCTTAAAGGCTTTTTTTTGACATATTAGCCCTCAAAAAGCGTGATTTGTTTTGAATTTAATATAATGTTAAATTTAGCCTTCAACGTTTACATTTTTTTGTCAATGTAGCCCTTATTATTATTTTAGCTAAATTTAACCATCAACCTTTTAAAAAATAATCAAATCACTTTTTTAACTAAAAATTAAAATTTTTAATGATGTTGGAGTGACAATCTGCATGTCTTCATACTGACATGACACTATGTATCTCATATGCCACGTCAATAAATAATTTTAAAATTATAAGAAATTCAAAAAAGTAATAATTTAGAAATTTAATATATATTTCATAAAGATTAAAAAATTACAATGAGTACATGTTTAAAAATTTAATGTTTTAATCAATATTTCAGTTAAAAAACAACAATTCAATTATTTTGAAAAGGTTAATAGTCAAGTATGACTCTTTTTTTAAAATTTTTAGGTTGAGGGTTAAATTAAGCTTAAAAAAAGAATAAGAGCCAAATTGATAAATGATGTAAATATTGAAGGCTAAATTTGGCATTATACCTACTAAATTTTGTTTTGGGTTTTGTTAATGAGGGCCTGCCAAAGCCCAATCCAAAGAACCCATTAAACATATTGTTTTGGGCTTTTATATGAGTGGGACCTGGGTTTAGCAATCTTTATGCCACAGGGATTTTGTCGGCTAATATTCCAAGATTAGTGAGTGATGAGAGAGGTTGAGATTAATGGTTGATTTCTTAAATGGGCTAAGTTCTAAGTGGCTAATATCGTTATTGTTCCATTACGAAGAATGCAAATGATTAAATAAATTATTATAATTTCCTCGTAGCTTGGATGGTGAGGGAAAAGCTATGTATCCAACCATGCTTTAATGTTTTCCTGGTTCACTCCTGGGGTGGAGCAAGATTTTATATTTATTTTATATCCTGTCATTTTATTCCAATTATCGGAGAAAAAAGAATCCAAAATTTGTTGGCACGAGGAAGTTGAGATTGTGAAGAATATATGATTTAATCCATTACTCATTTTATAAAGACGGGTTAAAAAAAGGAGAGAATCGGGTGTTATTATTTTTATTTTAATGAGGTAAATTAAATATAAAATTTATTTTCATCTAATGGTTAAAATCATTTTAGTTTTAAAATTATAATGAGGTAAGTTATATAAATAGATTTTATAATGATATAATATATGTTTTCATGACTTGTTATTTACTTAATGTGTAAAAGCTTTTGATCCCAAAGTTTACAGAAGAAACCCAGACATTTATTTTGGTTGAAAATTTGGAAATGATGTTTTGTAGGTCCCATAAGCCAATTTGGATAAGCCCTTCGACTATGATGTTGCCATTCATTAGGGTTTCGCTAGCTTGAGTTAATGTGTAATGTATGTTTGACATTATTGTGAATAAATAAAATTAATTAGGGTTACTGATTGAGTCTTAACTTAATTAGTATAGATATTGTTGTCAATGTAAGAGGACGTGGGTTCGAGTGCGGTGAAACACATTATCCTCTTATTTATAGGTTGAGGAGGGGCTATGAGTAATTTTAGATATTGTCTCAAAAAGATAAGATATGATCAGAATTTATAATGAGATTGTTAAAAAAATAGTATTTATTATTAACACAAATTATTTTTCACATATATCTTTGAAAACAGATAAATATTCTTTTCTTTTAAGTAAATTAATATCATTAAAAATATAACTGATACTTTTATAGATGGAAGAAGTAATTATAATCGTAACAGGCCTTAAAAAATGTAACCTACAACTGTCTATTTCCTATAAGGCACCCAAGCAGTGCATTAAAAACATAAAATAAATAAAAAATAAAAGCAAAATAAACTGAACTGTTAACCATAAGAAAAAGAAATGAAATGATAAAAAAAAAAAAAACCCAGGCCTGATTGCTCTTCTTCTCTGTCTTTGAAACCCAAATCTATGGCGTATCAGCTACTCAAAAAGACCGATTATCGCCCAGAATCAACACTATTGAAATATTTTCCTTAGTAAGAAACACGAGTTCATCGGACAAACAGAATGTCACAAAGTCCGGACTCTATTTCTCCATCTATCTTTCTCCTCTGTTGCTTCTTCTTTCGTTATTCACTAGTCCCAGGGATTTAAATAGCCGTCCGCTACAGCTATAGCGGCCGTTATATAGCGGTAGCGGCACCGTCCGAAACCGCTACCACCTAAACCGCTATTATTATTTTACAATAAGTTATGTGAAAAATTCACGACCACGATACCCGCAATGACCGCAATAGCATTCGTTATGTCCGCAACCACGACAAACGCGGCCGCGACCAAAAACGCGGCCGCGACCGCAATTTAAATCCCTGACTAGTCCTTCCACTGCATGCGGGACCTCCTCTATCCAGTATTGGGGGTTTTCGTGTCGTTGTCCTTCTATCGCCGTCTCGTGTGCCTCCTTGTTAGCATCCCTTGGTGTGTATCTAAAACTCATTCTTTTGAAAATAAGGACTCTACCCTTGATTTCTTTAATCAGACTACTGATACTAGATTTATCTTCTTTTGCAGAGTGTAACTTGCGTATTACTGTTAACGCATCTCCTTCAATACAAATATCTTGGAAACCCATCTCCTCAGCCATAGTAATGGCTTGCAGACACGCCCTTCAGCCATGACCAGATCTGAGATATTCTCCCATGGATAGGTATATGCTGCCATCACCAAACCTTCTTTATTTCGCACTATAATTCCTGAACAAGATCTTTTCGACTGTTGGTTGAACGAAGCGTCAAAATTAATCTTTATAGTGCCATTCTCCGATGGTTTCCATTTAGAATTGTTAACTACTAGTACATTCATTAGCATAACCCCCCATAGAAGCTATTTCTGTGCAATACGCGTTGACAAAACCCATTACATCATATTTACTTTTCCACAGACTCCTTTATAATATATCTTATTGCGATTGTACCAAATAGCCCAGTAGACAATATGTGACAACCCGAATTAGGGCCTAATCAGAATGGTGGTTTCGTGACCACAAATCTGAGATAGAAATAATTATTTTATGATTATTTTGACGTTTATGATATTTTTTTATGATTTCGTGAAAATTTCGTGATGAAATTCTATGCATTGAGCGCTTAAGTTGAGATTAGAGACTACACCGAATAAATTGCAAAACTCGTGTTTTAGAAGTTTTTAGTATGAAATTGCTTTGGGATATTAATTAGGAGGTCTTAAATAGCAATTTGACCAATTCCTAAGTTATGGACAAAAGTGGGACATGGAGGGAATTTTTGGAAAGTTTAGTAGTAAGGGCATTTTGGTCATTTGTATATTAAATGAAATAAAATGGGAAAAATAACACAAAATTGGCCATCATGTTCATTAGTTGCTGCCGAAATTTGCTCTCCTCCATAGCTAGGGTTTCTTCAACTTTCAAGCTTCATAGTAAGTGATTTCAAGCCCTGTTTTTAATGTTATTTACATTTTGAAATCCTCGTAGCTGGGATTTACCTATTTCTACCATTATTTGAGTTAGGGTTTATGTTTAAAAATTTACCCATGAATGATAGGCATCTATTTTGATGTTTGATGGTAGAATATGAATGTTTGAAGTTAGGAGAACGATCTTTTCTAAGCGATTTTTAGCTTAAAAGCGAGCAAAAGCGGCATAATCGATAAAAATACCTATTGTTCATAACTATGTGTTAGAGTGAGAATTTGATGTTGCCATAGAAGATAAAAATGATCAGCATGTTATTAAACATAAGAATAAGGGCTGAAATTAAATTTCCGAGCCTTGGGGCAAAATCATAATTTTGTAAAAGTTAGGGGCAAAAATGTAATTTTTGTATAATGTGATTTTGGATTGAAATAAATAGTTCAGGTGTTAAATGAGCTAAATGTGTTGTTATAGATCAAGAAAGGCGTGGAATCGACCTCGAACGGGGGAAGGAAAAAGTTTTGGACTAAATTGCAAAATTCTCATATTTTGCACCGAGGTAAGTTTGTATGTAAATAATACATTAATTTCATTTACATTTTTATATTTCAGCCTACATTATATATATTAGCTAAGTTGAAGCATAAATCGACTATTGGAAGGATGGAAATAAGTAATAGAGAGAGAAATCCCGGTTGAACATTCGGAAAGATCGAATAAAATACATGAAGCGTAGCTAGGTCACATGTATGGTGCTGAGTGCACATCATGTGTACAAGAAAGCTACGAGATACTATGTGGTAGCTAGGTCACATGTGTGATACGGGATGTATCCCATGTAGACAAGAGAGCTACGGGAGAGATAAATGTAGCTAGGTCGCATGTGTGATTCCAAGTGAAGGACACCATGTAGACAAGAGAACTATGAGATAAATTGGCTAGGTCGCATGGGTGGTACTAAGTGTTCACCATGTGTACAAGAGAGCCGAATTAAATGAAATACTATGGTGGGGCTGTGTGCTGAAACCATTAAGTATCGAGGATTGATCCGAATTATTCAACGGGATGGCTTTGTGATGACATTGTAATCATGGGACAATACTCGTGATGTATGAAATGTGGTGAAAATGATTTGTGATATATATATATATATATATATATATATATATATATATATATATATATATATATAAGTTAAAATGAGGTTAATACAAAGAAAGTGTGAAAGAGTGAATTAGCACTTAAACTATTTTGGACGAAGTAATGATGGCGTGAATTTGAAAAATCACTAAAAATAGTAGGAATTTAATTAAAGGCTGAATGAGATGTGAAATTAAAGCTTAATGAGTCTAATTTCATATAAAAGAAACATAGTAAGCAAAGGAATTCTATATTTTGAGATACTTATAATTGTGTGTGACTTGCCCAGGATGACTATGTGATCCCCTGTTCCAACTTTGAAAAATCATTAAAAATTGTACAAAATAAATTAAGAAACATAGTTTATATGTATAAATGCCTTATTGAGTCTAGTTTTAAATTAAACAGGTTTCATGGTTATTTGAATTGTATACTGGGAGAAATTAAATTCGTAGTTAACAGAGGTCAGATTAGTCGAGCTGTGTAACAGGGGAAACTTTAACTAATAAACTGTACTAATTGGCTAGACCAAAAATTCTAAAAAAAATTAGTAAGAATTTTTATGAGTCTAGATTTAGGGAAATTTTACGAATTTGAATTTTGAGTTTCGTAACTCGAGTTATGATTTATTTAGTGATCATGACACGGGAGGACATGCTTGATCAAATTGGAGTGAATAGTAAAATTAAAAATATGATATAATTGAGTTATGTTGTAAACATATTAGATTCCTTATTTGTTATTTATATACTTACTTACTAAGCTATAAGCTTACTTTCTTTTCCCTCTTTTGTCTTATAGTGTCATCCAGCTAGCACAGGAGTTAGAGATCGTTGAAGATCCGCCTGCACTATCAATACTTTTGGTATTTGAACTCAACATTTTGAATTATGTCATGTATAGTAGACTTAGTTATTTTGTTACGTGTCATAATTGCCTAGGTCTAAAGTATTAATTATAGTATCAAACAAATCATTTTGTACGAAGTCTTTGAAATTGGCTTGTATTGTTAGTGGCATATGTTGTAATGATTCATGATCAAATAGCACGCCATATTTTTGTCTCGGTCTTGTTTAATAGTATGTATTATAATTTGTTAATACCTCGTACCCTGTTCTGGCGACGGATACGGGTAAGGGGTGTTACACAATAGCTTTGGTTTTACATGCATCAATGCTCAAATTATTAATCTCTATTGCTATCCACTTTTTCCAATTGGATTCTTCGTTGCATGATGAAATTGTCACTCCCAATCCCCTTAACACCTGCTGCATGAAGAGACAATCTTTAAATAGATGGCTAACCATTTCTTCATCTGCTTGACAAACCGGACAAAGTGTGTTTGCAACTAATTTACGAATCCTTAGATTATGTAAAGTAGGGATATAATTGTTAGCTATTCTCCATAAATGTATTCGTATTTTACTTGGTACCTGCAGTCCACATAGTTTTGTAAAGAAAATAGCTGGATATTCAGTCTGTAATCTAGGTCCCTCTGTTGTAATTTGCCATTTATAGCCACTTTTTACTGTATAAACTCATGTATTGTCACCTCTCCATATTAAGACGTCCTTTGGTTCACATCGCACCAGTGGGATCGACAGAATGTTTTCAAACAGCTCTTTGCCGAATAACTCATGAATTGTATCTTGCTTCTAGGTAGTATTTTCTTTGTCAATTAAGTCTGACACCTTAGTATATCTAATATCAATATTCTAACCTTGTACTCTTGATAATACTCTAAAATGACGTGTTTTTATATATTAATCATGTGTTTATTTTGAGCTTGAGCCTACTAATTTGAGCTATTTATGTCTTTTTATCTTTTAGGGACTAAATTGGAGGGAAAAGTAAATTCAAGGGAAAAAGCGTCAATTTGGAGATTAAATGGGCCAATATGCAACGTGGGACAAATATGGTGCCAAAAGTGCGAACATGGAAGGCACAAGGACTTAAAAGCAAATAGAAGAGATTTTATTTTAGAAGACTCTATTTTATTTTATTTATATTAGGATAATTAATATTAAAATAAATATTAGGATTATTTAATTTTAGGATTTAATTTTAATTATCTTTAATTATCTTTAATTAAACGTATTTATCTTTTTAGAATTTAAGTTAAATTAGACTATCTCCCTAGCACTATAAATAGGGGGTGAAGTGACTCTATTTGGGATCATCTTTTCTGTAAACGCTCTCCCCCCAAAATCTTTTGTTCTTTCCATATTTTTTCTTTTCAATAAAATTTCTTTTTCCATAATTTTATTTACTTTCCCACCATTATCATGAGCCACTAAAACCCTTCTAGCCAAAAGTTGTCAATATTTCCCAAAAAGGGTTCTTGAGGCTTAGAATCCGTACATAGCCTTCTCGCTAAGTATTCATCGTTTCTCCACACTACAGGCTGACGCTTCCGTCCATGGCCCTTAAGAAGTGAACTTTTCAGCATATGCAAAGGCGGCCGCTTTGTATGTTTTGGAAGGATTGCATAGTCGGTTCGTTAACTTCTCATGCGTCGAGGTTGGCGAGCCAAAGAGACAAAATGGCGTGGGATTCGCCATTGAGAAGCGTTGATCTAGCATAGATTACTGGCTAGAGTCAGGTTCCCTAAAAATCGTAAGTCTAATCTTTGGAGCTGGTGGTCGTAGGCGTCCTCTTCCACTATAACTAGCTTACTTAAGTCGAGAACGATAATCCAAAAGCCAAGGATTGAGCCCAAGGCAGAATGAGACAACCGGAGGCTAGAACTTTCCCATAAGAATTTCTTCTCTCTTAAAACTCTCTTTATTACTTTTATTATTTTCGTAATCATAATTTCGGTAAACTTTAAATTCTGTTTTTATATTATTTTCGCTCCCAAAATCAATTCTTAAATTCTGTTTTTTTATTTTTTTCCAGGAACGCAGGTTTTCTTGGGCATGATTCTATTCAGGATTTCGAGAAACAAGCATTCGTATAATCCGGTCCCTGAGGATTCGACCCTACTTCCCATTTACTATTTCTTTTTTGTTATTTTACAGGGAATAGGATATTTTTGGTGCTCTCAACGACCGCATCAACTCTCCTATTTCTAGGTACTGGCAGCCATGCATCATTCCATATGTTAACTGTGTTTCCGTTCCCTATACGTCAATCGAGCCCCTCCTCAAGAAGTTGTCTAGCTCCCCAAATACTTCTACAGGTATACGAAGGGTAAGAACCTAACCTTGCACTCATGAAATCCGCTTTCGGGAAATATTTCACTTTCATTACTCATGTTAACAAACAATTCGACTGCGTAATAATTTTCCACCCCTATTTTGCTAACAAGGCTAAATTAAACTTTGATAAATCTTTAAAACCTAAACCTCCTTTCGCTTTAGGGAAATGCATATCACCCCACTTGCACCAATGAATACCTTTATTTGTCTTAGAATTAAGCCACCAAAACTTGCACATGATACTCTCGGGCTCTTGACAAAATGAAATTGGTAACTTGAAATATTACATAGCAAAAATTGGTATTGCCTGTAAAACAGATTTTAGAAAAACCTCCTTACCCCCAGCCGATAAAACTCACACACTCCAGTTATGTAACAATTTAATAAATCGATCTTTAATGTCTACAAAAGCATGTTTTTTTCGACAACCTACCATAGCTGGCAACACCAAGTACCTTTCTGGGTTATTAGATATTTGTACCCCCAAGTTCCTCCCCACCTGGTCTAGATCAACATTGCCGCTGAAATAGATTAATGATTTATCAAAATTAACCAATTGTCTCGACATCTTTTCATACTCTTTAATCACATTTTTCATATTGTTCGTTCCTTCTATGAAAGCCTCTTCAAACAGCATATTGTCATCAGCAAAAAATAGATATGACACTGAAACATTACCTCTTCCCACCTTTGTTGCCGACAACTGCCCTTCCTCTTTAGCAAGTGCTATTAGTCGTGAAAATCCTTCAGCATAAACGAAGAACAAATACGGACTTAACGGGTCCCCTTGTCTCAATCCTCTTTGAGGCTGAAATTCTTTCCCATGTCTTCTATTTATCACTGTTGTGTATACTATACTAAAGATACACTTCATTATGATTGTGATCCATTCTTCACAAAAGCCCATTCTGCACATCATTTGTTCTAAGAATCCCCATTCAATCCTGTCGTACGCTTTGCTTATATCTTGCTTTAAAGCAAAACTTTTCTGTGATGACCCTCTTCTTTTTTTGAAGGAATGTAAGATTTCATATGCCACAAGAATGTTGTCAGTGATTTGCGTTCTTAGAACAAATGCCCATTGGGTATCCTAAATACAGTAATTCAGAACACAGTGAAACCTATGAACTAACACATTCGATATGATTTTGTAGATAACATTGCACAAACTAATGGGTCGAAATTGGCTCATTGATTTTGATAAATTCACCTTAGGAATAAGTACAATACTCGTTTCGTTAATCTCTACCATATCTCTTCGGCCGTTCAATCCAAACAGTACTTAGTAACTTCATCCCCAATGATATGCCAATATTTTTGGTAAAATAATGCCGGATACCCGTCTCTGCCTGATGCTTTAAGAGGGGCAATAGATTTCATAGCCACAACAATCTCTTCTGCTTTAAATTCAATCATTAATTCCTTATTAAGATCCTCTGTAATACATGGTGATAATGACACAAATAATCGATCACAATCACTGACCTCCGTTGATGAAAATAAGATTTTAAAATAATCAACTGTCATTTTTGAAACGTCATTAAAATCAGTCACCTAATTTCCAGATTCATTTTCTAGCTCCTTAATCTAATTTTTCTTTTTCTGGTATGAAGCACTTCTGTGGAAGAAAGTCGTATTTCTGTCACCCATTTGAAGCCAATTGACTCTCGCCCTTTGTTCCTAAAAGATCTCCTCCTTATCAGCTTTGAAATTCAAATCTAATTTAATCTCTGTAGTCTCCTCTAATATTGCATCACTTATCTCACCAGCGCTCAATTCAAGTAATCTAGCATTTAACTCTGCATTTCGATGTTCCCTAAACTTTTTCTCTTGTGCTGTCCAAGAACTCAAACTCATACCTAACTCCCTTAATTTTACCAAAATATCCTGTTTATTTGAGCTCCACTCATATCTTAATCGCTTCTCAAAATCTGTATGCAATATCCAATCAGCGTTGAACCTAAATTGCCACTATTTCTCCCAAACTCATATCCTTCCATCCCTATTTGTATCCACCAACACCGGGCAATGATTTGAAAAGCTATGCTGTAAATGGCTCACCCTATATCCTGGAAGAAGATCCCACCACTCTGGATTTGCCACCCCTCTATCCAACCTTTCCCTGATATTATTATTAACCAGCCTACCCCTTTCCCATGTGTACCACTATCTAAAGAACCCCAAATCATTCATCTCACAATCTTCCAATGCTTCCCTAAACGTAATTATATGTCTTTTCTCTCGAATTCTTCCCCCTTGTTTCTCATAAGAAAACATAATTTCATTAAAGTCTCCGGTGATCAGCCATGGCTTGTTATTTCTTCGCTTCAAATATCTTAATAGCTCTCATGATTCCTTTCTATTTTGTTCCACCGGTGATTCTTAAAAACCCATGGATCTCCAAATAACCCTTTATGTTTCTTCTTCCACCTCCACATCAATGTGAGATTTTGATAAACTATTTAGAGTTAAATTCAACCCTTCCTTCTAACCTAATGATAAACCCCATCTCGTCCTTACTGCATCAACATCAATGCCATGAACAAACCCATATTTCCTCCTTATTGTCTCCATTCTTCTACTAGTAACCTTTGTTTCCATAAGAAACAAAATTCGGGGTTGAATGTGTCTCAACTTATTTTTGAGACGTCTAACTGTCTATGGTTGCCCCAACCCACGAACATTCCAACTTAGGATTTTTATTGTGCCCAGTCGGCCAACTTATTTGTGGCCGCTAGTATCTCATTTTCCAATCCCAATCCCAACACCATTAAACTCTGCCCACTTCAGAGTGAGATCTCTGCCTCTTCTTTCCATCAACAAACTCTATTGTAAATCTTCCATCTCTACTCCCTCTCCCCGTACCATAATTTGTTCCGATCTATCATTCGTACTTTTTTCCTTGACTTTCCAAAGCTGTCGAACAAATCGTCCCACCGATCTTACTCCTTCTCTAAAATCACCTTTATTAGTTATATCTGCGTCGAAAACGCTTCCCCCTCTTTCCCCATCGATCTCCATACCAACCCACTTATCAGTTTCAGTCTCCTCCCTCAGCCATTTGCTCACTAATTGCCCTCCCCTTATTGGAGCTGCCCTTAACGATATATCCCACCCAAATTCCACTTGCTGATTCTGTAAAGTTAGACGGACCTGGTAGAAACTTTCCACATGTCTAAGACGACCACAAAGGAAGCAAAATAGTGACAATCTCTCATAGTGAAATACAGCATATGTGAATTTATTCTATCCAACGCCAATTCTTTTCTTTCTTTTAAGCAGAAGATAAGTATCAATAATAACTCTAATTCTCATAAATTTGCTAACCCCTTTGTCACCAATGATGCGTCATACTCCAAAAATCTTCCAATGAAATCCTCAAATTGACGTGCCATCCCTTCTGTAATGAAACCAATTGGTAGATTGTGGATCTGTACCCAAAAAACTGTTTTCCACAGGGGAATTGTATTTGGTTCTTCGCCCCTTGTTAATCTGTGAAAATTAATAAGATGTCGATTAAAAAACCATAGCATACCCTCCAAAACTCTATTCAAATCTATCTCGCTATAGAATTTGAACAAAATCTGCTTATCCTTCAACTCCATTATAGAAACCCCTCTCAGTGGATGCCACAGATCTGCTAAAGTATTTTTTAAAGAGGAAAAGTGCACCACACTATCCGTAAGGACTCGCCCCACCAAACTTAAGCCGTATAAATGCTCTGCATCATCGTCGTCACCCATCACCATTAAGGGCTCTTCCTCTTCATCCATGATGTTGAGATTGGCAAGATCTTCATCCACTGTATTAACTCTAGCCATGCCGCCCCCTATTGTTTTAGAGATCCAATCCCCTTATATTGAAATCAAAACCCTAGAAAAACCCTAAATTTTACTTCGTACTACGTAACAGACAAAGAAACCCTAACTCGTGCTAACAAAGCAGACTAAAGCTGAAAGTAAATTACTCAATTGTTAATAAATAAAGTATTTTTAAAGTATGTATGTTATGTTAATATAAAAAATATATATATACTTTTTTAAAATCAACGTAAAAGGTAATAGAAAGATTCTTAATATTGATTATATATGAAAATTATGGTAAGAATTACGAGAAATAAAACTATAACATTTAAGAAATAATTCATATAAAAATAAACTCAATATTTAAAGTTTACATGTCTACCTTTATTTTATGCAAATATAAAAACCTATAAATAAATTCCTATAGAGATGATGAAACCCAATAAACAACTATAAATCAAATCCTAGTAGTTTAAGGTTTTTTGACCTTATTTTCCTATTTAATTTTTTTTACTTTATATATTTTAATTATATTTTGCATAACTTATTTTAACACATTTATTCTCTAATCTTTTATAGTAAGATCATTGAAGAGAACCGTCTTCTAAGAATCTAAAGAATGAATTCCATGAAAAAGTGATCGAACAATTGCAATGCGAGGCTAAGATGTATAGAATACTATGCAACAAGCAACTTAAAATTAATGAAAAACATGTTGAAAAGCTTGAAATGAACAAGAACAATATGAAGATTTCATTGATTCAACCAATCAATGAGTTGAACAAGATACAATATTTTATATAATATTTAAATTACATTATTTATGAAAATGTATAACTTAAAAAAATAAAATATTATAATTAATACATACAAATAACCCGTGCAATATTGCACTGGATAAAAAAACTAATTTAACCTTATATGTTTTGATATCATGGATGTAAGTTGTAACTCTCACAACGCCTAATGCATAAAGAGATAATTACATCATACATCACAAACTGTAATTTTTAGTTTAAATGGATCCCAAGCTTTAAAAAATTTTAATTATATCTCCAAATTATATGGGTTATATCAATAAGGTTCTTCTATTATGAATCATTAATTTAATTCTTAAATGAGATGTGAAGTCTTATGTGATATAGTTTAAAATTAAAAACTTAAAGAAAATTGAATATCATAAAAATATTGGTTTTGATGTTTTCGAATGCTTCTACAAAAGTTTTATCGTTCATTCACTCTTTTTATTTTTTATTTTTTCGGTTTTAGTTTATATTTAGTTTTAACTTATAAATTTAAATAATAGCATTCTACTTTTCTTTAAAATTTTCATTCTAAATTATGCACATAAATTTGACATGTCATCTAATGGTTTTAATAATAGAAAAACCTGATTGATATGACATTGGTAGTTTAAGAATCACTACAGCAAAACAGACTTTTAGCGGCGCTTTTTTTAGCCTTTAGCAGCGCTTCTAAGCGCCACTAAAACTTTTTTTATGTGCTTTGAAAACGCCAGCAAAAACGCCGCGCATAGCGCGCCGCAAAAATCGTGGCGTTTATTAAAAAAAGCGCCGCTAAAAGTCATGGCCTTTAGCGGCGTTTGAGAAAAAAGCGCCGCCAAAAGTCATGGCCTTTAGCGGCGTTTGAAGAAAAAGCGCCGTTAAAAGTCATGGCCTTTAGTGGCGTTTGAAGAAAAAGCGCCGCTAAAAGTCATGGCCTTTAGCGGCGTTTTTCCCACAAACGCCGCTAATTTTGGCAGATTTGCAATACATTTTTTCCACCAATATTCAGCCCTTCCTGCATTAAAATCCAACCAAATACAACAAATATAGCATAAAATGCAGCCAAAATACCAAATTTAGCATAAAAAATACAACCAAAAATATTAATTCTAAATAATAATTCAAAATTAACGAAAGATATATGATGTAATTAATAAAGTATGATTTAAAATATTCTTAGAATAATGTTAAACGTGACAAAGTTAAAAATATTCTTACAACGAGAAAACTAATGTCTAAGATGACGGCTTTTACGACTGTTGAAACATCTGCATCATCTCAAGTGTGAAGTGAAGGTCATCGTACTTTTCCTATGCTCGCCTCCCTCATTCTGCCGCATTTGCCTCCCTCTTTGCCGCTCTCGCTCTAAGTTGTTCTTGGAGTTCTTCATATTTTCGTTGAACTCGGCAATTTGCTCAACTGTGTTCGCTTGCATCCGAGCTATCTCGATCTCTTAACCTCCGAACTTGACTTTAGCTTGACTTCCAAAGGCATGTATTTTTCGAGCGGATCAAAATATTGGGTCGGGGTAACACGGATCCTTGAAATCGAACCCGAGTGCCTTTCGGGACCCAAAACTTCAAAGTGATAATTTCGTTATCAATGTTCTCAAGATTAACAGAACTATCATCGAAGTAAGTAGCCGCTTCATATTCCGCCTTCTTATCCTTTAGTTTCTCCTAAAAAATCAATTAAAAAGTTAGAAACGAAATATATAATAAAAAGGAATGCAACATAACATTATTTAAAACTACTAATGATGAATTGAATTAAACATTATAATTAAACATTATAAATATTTAGAATAAATCAAATATTATTAAGTAAATATACCATAATTTCTCCAGCTTCGGATGTCATAGGAGATCCATCTTTTTTCCTATCGTAATCAAAAAAAGTCAAGGCGCCCAACTTTTTGTCCAGATTTGACTTCCTACAATATAGTAGTAAAAATATTATTTAATATTAGAAAGTTATTAATATTTGAAAGAATTAATAAAATTTTAATACCTCGGCCTCATTCTGAATAAAACTTCTCAACCCCCGGTGCAGCGTGAATTTTTGTTTTTACTCACGCTTATTCCAACTCGCTCACGGTCCTACATAATGGAATTATTATTACGTATATAGTAAACACTATATATAAGAGTTTGGAAATACGTAATACCTCTCCTTTCTTTGAATTCCAAAATCTAACGCATCTTCCCATTGGTACCTCGGCATTCGTGGGACATTTCTCAATTTTTCCTCGAGGCTTATGTCTTTCTTAAAATATTGTTTTTTAAAATGCTTTTATTGTCTCTCCATTTTTACCCAATGTCTTCTTGATATAATCATCGGAGACCTCTAAAGCAAATCTATCCTAAAAAACACAAGTTTAGAATGTAAATATGAATGAAACTTAAACCAAAATATTATAAATTACATTCACATTTTGTTACCTTAATATTAGCGAGAGCTCGATTTTTGTTGCTATCGGGCATGTGATGCCATGATTAAGTAGTTGATGGGCAACATATTGGCATTTCGTGCTAAAATACCAATATAGCCTGCTAAAAGTCGAGCTTCAGATCCAACAGTGGCCATAAGTATTTCTACTTACTTTGACACGGTCGGCAGGATCTAAGTCGTATAAATCACTAAGCGATTAGTACGTCCTCGAGCTCACAAGCGCCCCACCATTTTCAATTTGAAAAATGATATACTATTATTATATTAAAATTTACAAATAAATTAATAATAAAAGTCAACACATGTAAAATAAACGTAACATTACTTTGAAATTCTTGAGCTCGTCAAGTGTCTCACGGCACATTCAAGATCCAACAACTGTCTCATTGTTCACTATTTCCTTCTTCCGAATTTGGAGTATTTCGGACAATACTTAAACTACGTAATCTTCTTCTACGCATTTTCTGCAATACACATAAAATAGTTAAAGTTTTAGTAACAAATTACAACAATAATAGTACATATAAAATAGTCAAATTATATAACATGACCAAGATTAAAATTATAATATTACATATAATTAAAAAAACGTAAAATCTTACTACATCATTATTCGTAAATATCTTCATTCTCATCATATCGAACCCATTGATATTGTGTACTAGTACTAGGGATATTTTCATCTAAGTTTTGTTCTGGAAAAGGTAATGTTTCTGATCTTTCGACAATGTCATCTCTACTTCCATTACCCATGTCAAACAAGTCTCTAGGGGTGTTCCGGAGTACAACATACCAACCCTCATTAGTTAGATCTTTCGAATAAAAAACTTGTTTCACTTGAGAGGAAAATACATATGGCTCGTCCATCAATTGTTGTCCAGTGTGAATCAAACGAGAGAAATTCACCATTGTAAAACCAAATTGATCTTTTTTAATTCCTCGAGCAGTATTAACATTAGCCCAATCACACCGAAATAAGATAACTTTCCATCTGCCATAGTAATCCAACTCAATAATGTCGGTAAGAAGTCCATAATACTCCACATTACCCTCAACCGGATTACTATCCCTAGCACTAGCATAACTTGTAATTGAAGAATTAACAACAACTCCACAATTTTAAGTTCTCCTCATTCTCTCGCGATACTTTGTATGAAATCTGTATCCATTGATGAGGAAAGCACTATATCTTTTTATTACTCTGTTCGGACCTTGGGAAAGCCATTTAATTTCGTCATTGACGTCCTTCCCACTCTAAACCTACTGAATCGAAAGTAAATTAAATAATTATAAATGTATTATGTAAAAACATTCTTATTTGATTAACTAAATTTCGCGATTATATGTAACTTATTAACTTTAGTTACATACCGTTTGACTTAACCATTCATGAAAAGATTCTGTGAATAACTTATTAATCTCTCGATGTTGTAATCTTCGAGAGCGTGCACGAGATCTCAAAATTTGTTTGTACTCACTATATTAAAAACAAGTTTAATTGGTTAGAAGATAAACAAATCAAAACGACGAATATGTAAGACAATTTTATAACTTACTTGAGCAACGGTTCAATTGAATCATGGTGAAAAAGTACATATCAATGTGCCTGTATCCACGATATATCATCTAATTCTACAATTTCAACTTTGCCGATTGGTTCTCCATAACTTTCAAATAAATAAGTTTCGGCCAAGTCATGATCATTGAGCCCAGCATTTCTACTTGGTCTATTCAATCGTGTTTTAGCATCTTCTAAATATCTAGAACAGAAGGTCATGCACTCTTTTGCCAAGTAGCCTTCAGCAATTGATCCTTCTGGAAAACGCTTATTGCGACAATATGACTTCAATTTGCTTAGGAACCTAAACACGATATACAATATTTATCAAAAGTTGTAACTAAATGTATAGAGGTGAATGAATGAATACTTGAGAAATAAATTAGCACCTTTCTATAGGATACATCCATCGATAAAAAATCGGTCCACCAAGGATTGCTTCGTGAGGGAGATGGATTACCAAGTGCACCATAATAGTGAAGAAGGAAGGTGGAAAGATCTTCTCTAAATTGCATAAAGTTAAAGCCGCTCGATCCTGTACTTTCTCAAGTTCTTCGACATTCAAAACTTTGCCACAAATAGCTTTCATTATATTGGATAGTTCAATTATACAAGACGTTACATTTTTTGACATACAGCACCGTAAAGCAATTGGGAGTAAATCTTGCATCAAGATGTGGTAATCATGTGATTTTAATGAATATAATCTTCGATCTTTGAAACTCACACATCGAGATATATTTGACTTATACGCATCTGGGACCTTTATATCCTTCAACACCATGCAGAAAACTTCTTTATCTTTCTTTGACATTGAAAAATAGAAGGCGGCAACCGATATTTCCCATTTGGCAGTACTTGAGGGTGAAGATCATGCCGGATTCTTATGTCAACTAAATCAAGTCGGCTCTGAAGATTGTCTTTTGATTTCCCATCGACATTTAAAATTGTCCCAACTATGTTCTCGCAGACATTCTTCTCAATATGCATTGACATCAAGATTGTGGCGTAAAATGTTGTGCTCCCAATAAGGCAACTCAAAAAAAATACTCTTTTTCTTCCACAACTCCGCCTCATTAGGATCATCCTCTTCGTCAGATTCATCATCATATTCATCCCTCGATCTTCTCCTTGTTTGCGTGATAGGTGGTTGATTCATCTTCCCGTAACTAAAGTTGATATCTTTTAACATAAACAAGATTTGAGATCCAACAGTGCGCTCGTCAGAGCTCCTCTGTACTCTTGATCAAGATCAAATAGAGTCCTCTAAAATCTAAATTTATGATTTTCATCTAACCACAGACGATGGCCCATGTAAGAGAACTTCTTCCCATTATACAACCACTTCGAACAAGTTTGCGCAGCACAACAAGGACAGACATAACGTCCTTTAGTACTCCAACCCGATAAATTAGCATAAGCCAGGAAATCATTAATTGTCTACAATAAAGTTACACATAAATTAAAGTTCTCCTTTCTCAATACATCATATGTCTCAACACCCGACCATAATTGTTTTAACTCTTTAATAAGTGGCTGTAAATAGATGTCAATATCATTTCCGGGACCTTTCTCTCCAAGGATAATCATTGATAAAATAAATGAAGATTGCTTCATGCAAATCCATAGAGGCAAATTGTAAGGAACAAGCACTACAGGCCAAGTACTGTACGAAGTACTCATGATTTTAAATGGATTAAAGCCATCAGCTGCTAGCCCAAGCCTCACATTTCGAGGATCGCTAAAGCTTGGAAATTTACTGTCAAATGATTTCCAAGCTAAAGAATCTGCAGGATGTCTTAATAATCCATCATCGGTCCGTTGATCATTATGCCACCTCATAGATTCCGCTGTCTTTGAGGACATGAAAAGCCTTTGAAGTCTTGGTATCAGGGGAAAATATCGCAAGACCTTGATGGCTTCTTTCTTAATCGTGCCCCACCTTCATCCGTATTCACATCTTCTTCGTATTACTATTCATCCAACGAGACTTACATGCAAAACATGACAAGATTGTTGGTTTTTCCGATCACCCCAAAGTACAACATGCGAGTCATTTGGGCAACTATGAATTTTATCGTACCCAAGGCCCAAATCTTTTATTAGTCTCTTCATATCTTGACAAGACTGGGAATTTTTGCAAACGGAAACATCTCTCTTAGAAACTCTAAAGAAGATTGTAAAAGAGTTTTCGGTCCACCTCCCAAACATTTTAAGTGAAATAGACGAATGCGAAGGACAATTTGAA
Source organism: Gossypium anomalum (assembly GCA_025698475.1). Classification (NCBI taxonomy): domain Eukaryota; kingdom Viridiplantae; phylum Streptophyta; class Magnoliopsida; order Malvales; family Malvaceae; genus Gossypium; species Gossypium anomalum. The sequence continues at coordinate 82,272,615 of CM046968.1, forward strand.
TATTTTGATCCTCGTAAAGTTCTTCATTCATTTCATTAAGTAAATTGTAGAACTTAGCCGCTTCTTCGTTTGGCTCCTCATTAGGTGCACTTGTTCCGTTTCACAAAAAACATTTCCAGTAATATTACAATCCTCGGATATAATAAAGTCGTGGAAACGATTGCTCACCATGACTACGCATATTAAATGCATCCCGCAACATATCTTCCATGTCATCTTGTCTAACATCACGATGGTAATCGATGATCGGGATAAGTCGGATTAATCGTTGAAAAAGTTCCACTAGATGTACACTCTCCATGGAAAATCCATTTTTATACCCCGAATAAAGCCATCAACAATTAGATGTTCGTGAGACAACTTCACGAAAATGCCGTAGATGTTGCCACACTTCTTACACGGGCAAAGAATCATATTCTCTTGGCTTGCATTTTGAAATGCAAAATTTAGAAAAGTTTGTACTCCATTTTGATAGGCATTGCTTACCCTTGACAATTTCATCCAACTCCTATCCATTTTGTAGTTCTTGAAATCTAAAGTTCACAACATATTACAGTTACTTAAATGTTCTCAATTGATTTAAATCATATTATTATACTAAATATCAAGTCTCTAATGGGTATAAACTAATTCAGGCAAGTTATGTAGATTTTCAACTATAGATTTATGTATTATGTAAGTTAAGTAAATTTCGTAAACTAGTTATGTATGATATGATATATATTTAAGTATTATGTAAGTTATGTAAGTTATGATATGATATATATTTATGTAAATTATATATTTATCTAAGTTATATAAGTTATGTAAGTTATGTAAATTATGATATAAAATATATTTGAGTATTATGTAAGTTATGTAAGTTATATATTTATCTAAGTTATATAAGTTATGTACGTTTTGTAAGTTATATAAATTATGATATCAAATATATTTATGTATTATGTAAGTTTTTTATTTCACGATGTGAAAAATCACATGGATAATACATATCAAGTATCAAGTATCTACAGGTAAGTAGCGGGATTAAATAATATTTAATTAAATAATATTTATAAAAATTATTTTAATTAGTTAATATACATGTCGTTCATTTTTATTTGACAAATCACATGTGCAGTTAAAATAGTCCACACTTAATTTAATTTATGTTTTACAAGTCATCTTTTCTTAAGTACATATTAAAGCACTGTGTGGACATCCGTATTTAGCTTAAAAGCTATGATTTAGTTTGAATAAAACGTTTAACTTAAATGGTAAAACGGATGATAATATTTGTGATAAAACGGAGAATTTTTTAAGATTCATCATACGCGGTGTTGTTACACCTAGGGAGGATCCATTATATCTTGCAGCTCGATATAAGGCAACCCGTCAGGTTTCCAGCCTATATACTTTGAATCTTTAAAATATTTAAATATTAAAATCAAACATTATTAATATAAAAATAGTATTTTGAATATAATAATATAAAAAAAGAATCGTAGTTTAATTTTTATAAGTAAATTGGAAATAAATATTCAATAGTAAATGAGCTCAATAGAACTTTTTTCAAGTCTTTTTGAATTTTTTAAGATTCATCATACGTGGCGTTGTTACATCTAGGGAGGATCCATTATATCTTGCAGCTCGATATAAGGCAACCCGTCAGTTTCCAGCCTATATACTTTGAATCTTTAAAATATTTAAATATTAAAATCAAACATTATTAATATAAAAAAATAGTATTTTGAATATAATAATATAAAAAAAGAATCGTAGTTTAATTTTTATAAGTAAATTGGAAATAAATATTCAATAGTAAATGAACTCGATAGAACTTTTTTCAAGTCTTTTTGAATTTTTTAAGATTCATCATACGTGGCGTTGTTACACCTAGGGAGGATCCATTATATCTTGCAGCTCGATATAAGGCAACCCGTTAGGTTTCCAGCCTATATACTTTGAATCTTTAAAATATTTAAAATAAGGTTGGAGAGAAGGTCATCCATTGTTGTAATTTTAATGGACAAGCAAGCTACACGGTAATAAAATTAATTCATACTTATTCATACCTAAGCTGAATCAAATAATAATTAAGTTGAACCAAATATTTAAAATTAATTTGGTAACAAAATAGTTCTACTCCAAACAGAACCAGCAATTAAATCTTTACAAAATCGCAACCCCAAAATATTAATTTTTCCAAAATCATCATGATAAAACTATTATTGATTAGAATTTTGAAATAAAACGTACCTTAATAAAACGTACCTGGTCTACTCCACTCTCACCAACAAGCAGAGGCTGGAGTCAAAAAGTAATATTTGTTAAGTAATTTAAAGTGAAAATGCATAGAAATAAGGAAAAAAATTTAGCAACGAAACCTATACGTACCTAGAACAAATGTCAATGGCTGTGGTGTATTTAGTTGCACCAAATATTAATTCAGGTGCTCGATAGTACCTAGAACAGATGTAAGATTATAAGAGTAGCACCAAATATATTTCAGTTTAAGCAAATATAAAAACTTTATCTATATCAGTACCAAATATTAATTCGAAGATTAAATGGCAGCTTCAGTTGAACCAATAGTTGCGGAGGAGAGCAGAAGCGAAGAATCGAAATACATACAACATTAATTCACTAATACAGACACATGTAAGATTATAAGAGTAGCACCAAATATATTTCAGTTTAAGCAAATATGAAAACTTTATCTATATCAGTACCAAATATTAATTCGAAGATTAAATGGCAGCTTCAGTTGAACCAATAGTTGCAGGAGGAGCAGGAAGCAGTAACTGAAACATATACAACATTAATTCACTAATATAGACACATGGAACTATATCCTAAAAGTCAAAACACAAGGAATTAAAGTATATGTACCATATTTAGTATACAATATAATTTTACTTCATATATATTACTTCATATAATTATTATAGTAATAATTAAATTTATTAACAATCGTCATAGTACAAAAATAGGGAAGAAAAAATTAGGTGTTGGTTAAAAGCAGTCAAAAAAATATTTTTGTACAAAATTAATTCAAATACTAAGTAAATCTTGACAGAATAACCCAAACAAGAAGGAATTATATAACCAACCTGCAGTGTACAAGAAGTAACAGATAGGCATTTGATACTTGATAAGGATGCTAACAAACTGATACAAAAATTATCAATCTGAATGGCTGATCATTTTTTCAATTGCTCCCTGGAATGCATTGATTTATCAAATTAGATTCAATACACAGAACATAAATGTAAAATTAATTAATAATAAAACTTACTTTGCCTCTAGAAAGCAGATCTGTAAGAATGACCCTGAAAAAGTTTAAAAATTAAATGTCAACAAAATCCAACTGATTTGTACCAAAATAGATCATCTTCAAACTACAACCATCTAAATTGAAAATTGATATAAGGCATAATGTGAGTAATCCTTAGTAAAACTTCATGTCAGTTTTGCGATATAATTCAGTCAAAATAAACTTCTCAGCCCAAAAATATGTAGCAGTTGTTGCAAATGTTTTTACATTACATATATTTATAATCCAGTCAAAATAAACTTCATGTCAGTTTTCCTAGATATAGAAGAAGGGATAGAAATGACATCCATATTTAGACATAAGTAAAAGTTTACAAGCTGCAGTGTTTGCAAAAGCTAATCATGAAAATATTGGTCAACAGATTGTTGCAGCACATCAAAATCTTGTCGTAAAAGATTGTTGATATTAGCAAGAAGTAAACTTTGGCCTCTAGCCTTAACAAGTAATGTGATAAGAGAAGTTTCCAACCTAAGTTAAGTGTTAAAAAAAATCATATAAAAGGAAAAAGAAAATGGGGGAAGCAAATGTTTTAGTCGTTCACATCTGAGCCTAAGAATCAAAAGAAGTTTATAAGAAGAAACTCATTGACAGACATTACAGACAATAGGCTAAAAACAAACAGATCTGATAATATGGGTCAAACCATCTAGCCAATGGAATTGATTGGCCAAGAAATTTTCATTAGACGTTTCTAACTTTATGAACTTTGAACAATGGATGAGGACCAGCATTTGCAACCCCATGACACCATGATATTTTACCATTAAAATGGGGTTTAAAATTTTAATCAATATCTTGTTAAGTGCATTGATTCAATTATGTTAACCACTGTATCAAATATCTACTACATGAATGAACTAATCCACCCAGTACTAACAAGAAAAATGAAAATAGATTTAATTATTTTAAATATATTTTCATCAAACATTGATAATCATATATATTTATATGTTTAAATATTTTGAATTTGGTATTTTTATTTCAATTCAGGGTTGATTTTGAGGTAACTTGGGTAATTTTTTAAAGTATGTTATGTTAATGTTAAAAGTAACTTTTTGTTATTAAACTGTGTACAAACTTTGAATCTATTCATATATATATCCCACATTCCTAATCATTACATAGTAAAAAAGAAAAATGAAATTCTATTCCCAATAAACACATTTACTTAATTTTATTGAAATAAATAAAATAATTAAATCTATTTTTACACGAGTATACAAAAAGTAAAATATATATACATATGATTTCCAGTAAATTTAATTTGATGTTAGAGTTGCTTTGTAGCTTCTTCAAGTATCCCTTTAGATCTTATACTAATAGAAAGTTGAATCAGAACTTTTTTCCACATCTACCCAGTTATGCTTATGTTAATATGTGAAATTCAGATGATACTAATGTCTTACAAGTTGTATCCCATTATGCATGATGCTATTTATATCATAAAACACATGGTGTCACTTCATCCAAATAGTAGCTTCTTAAACTAGGTTTGCATGCGAGTTAGTGAATAAAAACAAACAAATTATTGAGGGAAGAAGAATAGTATCTCTTTAAATGCCATAGCATAAAGAATGGGCACATCAAGAAACAATACCATGAAACCAACATTTGAAGAATCATTTTTAAATCTAAGCCTCACATGACACACAAGTATACCACACTAGATTTAACCAATTTTTTTAAAATCACAACGTTACCGATACAAATATGTCTTAATAATCACAAAGTTTAGAATCAAATTTTTACAGTGCAGCACAAACAAACTAAAAACTGGAATAATCTAAATTACAACTGAGTAATTGAACTAAAACTTGCAACTCATAGTGGGATTCAGATACCCTATATACTGAATTTTGAATCTAGATACTTAAAACTCAAACCTCCTCTCTTACCAACTGTGCTAAGACTTTCATTAATAGAGATTTAACAACTGACATCAAAATTTATATAAAACAATTAATTAATATTACACAACCAAAACATGACTACCTAAACGATGAGTAGATCAAGGGGGCAAAAACAAAAGAAAGCATCTCAAAACTAGAAGCACCATTGACATAGTTAATTAAACAAGCATTTAGCAAGTTAGAAACATTCAAGTACCATCAGGCCGCATTAATCTTTTCCTTAACAGTGGGTTGTGGTCCTGTTCAAAACAATAATAAAATATCAGAAATATACAAGCTTGATAAGGTTTCACCTATGTTAGCAAAATAAAACAAGGAGAGAAAAGAAGATTGAAACAAGAAAAGCAGAAAGACCCAGAAAGCAGGAAGACGTTAAAACATACCTTGTAAAATTTGGGTGTCATTGGGAATCCATGGAAAAAGCTAAATCCAAGAAGATGCCCCTACTCATCTATAGAGACAGTTGATTTGTTTCCTTCTAAAACCAAGAAGATGCGCCGGATGTTGGGTAACTAGGGTAAAAAATTTGGGGGAGAAGAAGTTGGGGGAAATTTGGGGGAGAAGAAGTTGGGGGAAATTTGGGGGAAATCGGGAAATTGACTTTGGCAGAGAGTAAAGCAATTTCAGGCCACACAGAAACGACGCCGTTTTAGTTAAAAAAATTTAGATTTTGTGGCGTTTTCAGAAAACGCCACTAATAAAAATAACAACAAAGTATAAAACGACAGCATTTTGCTTCCATGGATAATTGTGGCGTTTTTCAATAAAACGCCGGTAAATTTTAATATCATTTAGCCTTTATATTTTTATAATATTATTAATTAATCAAAATACTTAATATTATTAACACTAATTAATCAAAACTCTAAACCTTAAACCATTAAACTATATCCCTATAACCTTAATCCCTAAAGTATATCCCCTAAACCCTAAACTATATCCCCTAACCATAAACCACAAAATAATAACCCCTAAGCCTTAACCACAAAATGTATAGATTAATCATAACCTTAAACTATATCTCTTGATCCTTAAACCACAAAATAATAACACTAATTAATCAATACTCTAAACCTTAAACCATTAAACTATATCCCCTACTAAAGTACCGGCCTAAACTATATCCCCTAAACATTAAACCACAAAATAAAAACCCCTAAGCATTAACCCCTAACCCCTAACCCCTAACCTTTAAATCATAAACCCCAACCCTTAAACCATAATACATAAACCTTAAAATAGTAACTCATAAACTTTAAACCCTTAATCATATAACCTAAATCGTAAACCCTAAATTTTAAATGCCGCTATTGCTCCGATTTTTAGCGGCGTTTTATCAAAAGCGCCGCTATTGCTCTGATTTTTAGTGGCGTTTTACCAAAAGCGCCGCCAATGCTCCGATTTTTAGCGGCGTTTTACCAAAAGGGCCGCTAATGCTCCGATTTTTAGCGGCGTTTTACCAAAAGCGCCGCTATTGCTCTATTTGTAGCGGCGTTTTAACAAAAACGGTGTTTTAACAAAAAACGCCGCTATTGCTCTATTTTTAGCGGCGTTTTACCAAAAACGCCGCTATTGCTCTATGTTTTACAATTTTTTTGGCGTTTTTTGATAAAACGCCGCTAAAAACGCCGTTAAAGACCTGTTTTCCTGTAGTGAATCAAATTAATACATTTTGAAATTTAAAGACTATGAAAATAATAATTTAAAGATATCTAGTACAATTAACTCAGGCGTAAATGCTAAAACTGCTGATTGCTACAAATTAAGGTAAGGGGGCAAATATTGCCAAATATGTAAGCAATCCTTAAATTAATCTCAAAGTCATTCGCATGATGCAGACTATGAATGAAATTGCAATAATATTGTCGATGAAAGTAATTCCAAATATAAATTTTTTATGGCTTTAATCTATAATTTAATACTTAAATTTGACATTTTTAATGTACTACTTGTGTTTGATAAAAGTTATATATTTTGGTATTTAAATATATTAGTGTTAATTTTAAAATTTAATTTGGGTTTTAGAGTTGGTTTAATGAAAATTCATACATACCTAAAATATTATTAACAATTGATTTTTATTAAATCAACCCTAAAACACGAGTTAAATCACGTCTATTGGATTGTATTTGACAAATTAAACATAAAATTCACAACAAACACCAAAGTTATTCCATTAACAAAATCATGGAAAATTTAAACCTAATAATATCAAATCAACTTTATTAAATACTAAAAAGTCAACACTATTACTTTTAGGCAGAGGTATCCATGGGCTAGGCTTGGTTCGAGTCGGGCCAACTAAAAATTCAGACCTATTTGTTAGGCCCGGGCCTGGCTCGAAAAAAAGAGCCTAAAATTTTGCCCAAACCTAGTCTGGATAAAAATGGTAAAACCCAAACCCGGACTGCCTGTATTAATTTTTTATATTATTTTTAAATATATATAACACATCAAAAATACTAAAAACATCAAAATAAATATTTCCCAACAAATTGAAAATAAATTTTAAAAAATATGTATACTTAAATAACACTAAGATAGATACAAGTTAACAAACAAATGCCTCTAAAATAATAACAAAATTAACAATAAAACAAGTTTTATACAATATCTAAACAATAATAACAAAATAGTAGCAACATAATAGTAAAATGGCAGCAAAATAGGGAGAAAACAACAAGAAAAATAACATTAAAAAACAAAAAAAGGCAGATTTTTTTGTCTTTTAGTTAATTCGAGTCGGACCGAGCCCGGGCAAAAAATGCCTTACCCGAGGCCCGACTTGTTTTTTAAACGGGTCTTATTTTTTGTCCAAGTCCATTTTTCAAGCCTATATTTTTGCCCAAATCCTCCCACATTTCGGACGGACCTTGGAGTCTGATCAAGTGGCCCGACGCATAAACGGATCTACTTTTAGGTATCAAAATATATAAATTTTATTAAATATGTATATTTTGAAAAAAGAATAACACATATATTACAATATATGAGCTTCCCTCCGGCTAGCAACTTTGGATTGCTTCAAGGTAAAGGGGAAAATTGTTACCAAAGATGTAATCCTTAAAATAATCTAAAACTCAATAATGTTGTCGATGAGAGTAAATCCCCAATAATTAATAATAATCCTTTCACTGGGTTTTTTATTGGCTAATGATTTTTGCAGCACTCCAAGTGTGGTTGTTCAATATTTTCTTTCCTTTTCTGATTTTGGGAGTTGATCGTTGAACTTGCTATAGTTGGGTGGCTGTTGTCTTCAAAGTGGGGTTAATTCTAAAGATGGCGTGCGGGATTTCCCTTCAAACCATTTGTCTATATTCAACTTTACATGATTAATTTCTCAATTTCTTTTATGAATTTGGAGATGTTAAACGTAATGAGTAGTTGCCACAATTCTGGTTTCTTGATGACATTTTTAATGGAGGAGAAGATGAGTGATTGTTTCATAATTTCATATTTGGATTTGAAATAATTCCTCCAATTATCCTTTCAAATTCATACTCAGATTATTTATGAATTCTTATCTATTGTTGAAAAATATGGATATCACATATATAATAAAGATAACTACATGTTATCATTCACTATCATGATAGGTTAGCCCAAATTAAAAGTGATATAATTTGGTTAAAGTTTTATTAAGTTTTAATTATTAAATAAAGTATAGGTCAAATATGTGTAGATACTCTAGTAATTAAGTTCTAATCAATTTCTAATTAATGATGGGCTAATTAGGAATTAGGGCTAATGTGCCAAAGTTATATATATTAGGGTTATGGTCGTCAAATTACATACAAGATATCTTTTCTAATATATCATCCTTAAGAAAGAGAGAGCAAATATTCTCTGAATTTCTTATGTGCTAATTTGAAAGATCAAATCTCAAGATCCAGAAAAGCTTCAAAGAATTCATGGATTCAGGTACGCTTCCGCATTTAATTTTATTCTTAATGATTTGACATGATAAATCTTGGTTTATAGTTCTAAATTTATATTAGATATTATTTACGGTTCTAACATATATATCCTCAAATTATAATTTTTATTTTAAACTAACCCTTAAATTTCAAAACATTCTAATTACATCTTAAAACCATCAATGTTATATATATATATATATATATATATATATATATCAATCAATTAGTAAAATCGTTAGATGGCATGCCAAATATTATGTAACATAATTTAAAATAAAAACTTTAAAGAAAAGTAAAACATTTTTGTATAACTTTCATAAGCAAAAAATAAAAATAAAATAAAATAGAAAAAAGAGAGAGTGATCGAAAGCTTTTGTAAAAGCTTTTAAAACATCAAAACCAAGATTTTACAATATTCATTTTTATTTAAACTTTTCATTTTAAACTATACCACATAAGATTTGACATCTCATTTAACGGTTAAATCTATTATTTTAATAATAAAAGAACCTTAATGTCATAACCTAAATAGTTTAAGGGTGTATTTAAAATCGAGCATTCACCAAACTATATTACTTTATTAAACAAATTGATTCATTTAAACTCCGCTAACTTTCTACAACCAGGCTTTAATAGTATATACATATACACTAAGGCTACTTTCAAATTGCTTTTAAAAGAAGTTTAATTTAAAATTTAATTATTTAGCATTGCTATTAAAAAAATACATTTTAGATATAATGTTGTAAATTGAACATATGCATTTAAATAAATTTCAATTTCAATAATATTTTGATATTTTTGTAAGCATAAAAAACAATTTATTGTAAGTCATTATTAATATTTAAATGATTTTAAAAAATTAATATTAATTATTTGTAAAATTTCATTTGAATATATGAATTATATTTTAAATATTAAAAATATAATCATTATAAATTTAAATATATAATGTTATATATTTGAAATAAATTTTGTATACCCAATATAAATATTGCATGAAATAAATTGGATTATAAATAAAGGTTAAAAATATTTTTGACTTAAAAAGTGCTTTTTCCTAACATAAAAACTAAAAAAAAAAAAAAGTGTTTTTACGTTTGGGTTTAAAAATACTTTTAACTTAAAAGCGGTATGTTTGTTACTTAAAAAAAAAAAAATCCTTTTGACAAAAAAGGAAAAGAATAATAAAACTTAAGTGTTCATTTGTTTGGACGTAAAACATTTTCCGGAAAAGCTTTTCAGCCTTTTCTAGTGCTTGTTTGGCTGAAAATATTTTCCTAATGTAAAATATTTTACAAAACACGGTAAAAGAGATGAGTGTTTTAGGGAAAATGTCTTACAAATTTCTAATCGGTAAGACATTTTCCAGAAAATCTTCCTCCCTCTCACCATATTCTTTTTCCTTGTTCCGTTCTTCATCTTCATTCCCCTTCTTTATCCAGTTCCCTTCTTCATTCGTTCTATAAGTTTTTTATGCTTTTTATTTTATGTATTTTAGGCGATGGTGTTGATTGCAAAAATGGAGGGAAGTCTTTTGACTCTGTTTCATGCTCGATTTGCCTCGAAATGGTTACTGATAATGGGGATCAATCATGGGCTAAGCTTCAATGTGGACTTCAATTTCATTTGGGTAAGTCAAAATTGTCAAGATTCGAAACTGATTTTTGTTAATGAATTTTTTTTTTCTAGAACTGGGCTGGAAAGATCTGAGCTCTGGTTTGCTCATTTGATTTATTGGGTGTGTTTAGTTTTGGTTTGATTGATGATGGAAATTAGGAAATCATAAGGATTGAACCATTTTTATCACTTATACTATTTTATAAGCTGAAAAATGAAAATTTAGCTTCATAAACAATGATGATTAATTTTATCAGGATCAATTTAATGGAGCTTTGATATTTCAAATAAGTTGCTTTTTCTTTATTCTTCGTTTTGTTTTTTCCTGTCAATTGCTATGGCCGATTAATTTTAAAATGTAATTAGTTTTTGCCTTTCTTAGAGACAATTAGTAACCAGGAATCAAATTAGAAGCTAAAGTTTATCTTTGCTTGGATTAGCTATATTATATATTTTGGATGAGCTGCAGCCTGGCAAATGGCTACTGGCAGGGACATTAGTTGAATTTTGAAAGGATTTGAGAGTAAGTTGTATGTTAGTTTTGTTGATATAGAGCAATGGTCAAGTCCTTGCCATCAATGAGGTATATTCTTAGTGTTATTCCTTTGATAATCCACTCTGTATGAAGTGATTTATTGTGGGATAATGTGTGGAAATTTGAATAAAAAACGCATCCTTTGCATTCTTTTTTATAGCTAGCGTATGTTGATTAATGTCTGAAGCTACTTTGTGTAGGATTGCCAATGCTTAGCTCATTACTCTTCAATTTACACTGGAGATTGTGTTCTTAAGCTCTTTAAATTTGTCTTGAGAGCAGCAGAGAACATAGATAGCTAAAAATATCTGATTTTAAGGCTTTCTTACCGACTTCGTTTTAGAAAATTGCACATTGTAGCTTATTCATCTTTGTTTTGCTGATTGTGATTGCATTAATGATTTATTTGGTTGCATAATTGATTTTTAAAAATGCTGTAGTTAGTGATTGCATATTGATCATCTGTACACCCAAGGCAACACAATTTTTGATGCATTATTTGATATTCTTTTTAATGCCTGGTATCTAAATCAAATTTCTCTACAGATATTTGAAAAGAACCCTACCAACACTACAGCAAAACAGACTTTTAGCGGCGTTTGAAAAAAAAGCGCCGTTAAAAGTCATGGCTTTTAGCAGCGTTTGAAAAAAAGCGTCGCTAAAAGAAATAGCTTTTTAGCGGCGTTTTTCCCACAAACGCCGCTAAAAGTCATAAAATTTTTTAAAAAATAAAATATTATAAAATATTATAAAAGTCATGAAAAATATAAAAAAATTAAAGTTCATTATTAAAATATTGAGAAGAAGAATTTGACTAAAAATACCAGTAAATCTGATAAGCCCTAATTATAAATTAAAGGATTTGTAAATCTAACTTTGAAACAAATTATAACACAAAACTAACAACAGTTTTAAGCTCAAACTTATACATTTATTCAATTATATAATTAAAACATCAATCCTATATAAAAATAATAATATAATATTTAATAAATATTCATAAAAATGAATAAAATATGTAATTACATATTAAATTAAATGAAATAAGCCGACACTTGGAAGTGCAGAACATAGAGTTATAAATATAAATCTCAAGGATTTCAAACCTCAAAAACAGGCTCTAATAAGCACCTTGGTCATACCTGCCAAAGTATTACAAAAGTTCATCAATGATTGGATAGGAACTGAACAAGTGGGAATATAATCATAATACATATATATATATATATATATATATATATATATATATATATAGCTTTTTCAAGTTGACATATGAAGATATTTGCATAAGCAGGAAAATTTTGTACCAAGTCATGTCGTAATATCTCGAATGAGTAGAGGGAATAAATCTGTACAAAGATAGGACCTTGAGTACATACCTGTCTCCGATTTTGTGGAGGCGCTAATATCGGCATATAAGGAATGACCATGTGCTTAACTCGCTTGCACAAGCGATATTAGTTTATCCATATGCTTTCAAGTAGAGAAATTTATTCAAAGGGGTTACTGTTTATGAATGGAATGCTTGTTAAGTGCCATCTATTAAAGACTACTTACAGTTTTCTCAAGTCCTTTGCAAACTAGTGGATCTCATTCAATAACACCATATCTTCTACTGCCTTTGCTGGTAAAGGATAAACACAAAAAATAAGAATTCTATTGTGAGTTATGAGTTATGAGTTAAGGCACAAAAAAATATGAACTAGTCCACAGGTGGTAAATATAAGCTACTTGTAATATAAATGGAGGATGACGCAAGTGGTAAAGTTGATAGAGGGTCTTAAATTGTAGCAAAGTAGGCATGGGTGAAGGAGTAGTTCATGGAAATTGAGGATTAAACTCCTTCACTCTCCTCGAAATGCAAAGCATTTGCACTTCAACATTAATGTAATGAACGTATATAGTACAAAGCATGTGAAGCTTCCTTTTTCTTTACCTGAACCAAAGAAGAAAAAATGCATACGTATGTAGTACGAGTCTAGGAAAGGAAACTACAAAAGACTTAGAAATGTCCAATAGCATTGATAAAGTAATTATTTTTCATTCAAACAAATTTGGTAAATTATCTTTAGTCACTTTGAAATGTCTAATCGTTGAAGATGAGCGCAAAATGCCATAGTTGCTAAAAAACAAGCTCATGCCAAAGTTCGAACTCTATACCTCTAGCATATAGGGGATCTTGAACCCAAAGTATTGAAAATGTTGATCAAAAGGAAGAGGAGATAAACTTGATGATGAAACTCTAATGGAAAGACGTTAAACTTTTGGAAGAAAAAAACAAAAGATGTTTAAGGGACTCATGTCAAGAACTCATGTCAAAATCAAACTGGTAATGGATAAACTCGGGACTCATCAAGATAAAAAATAAAAAAGAACCTACCTCGTGCTATTGCATCCTCGTTCCTTCTCAACTCCTGCAAAATATAAAGTTAACATTCAGTTACTACAAGGACAAATTAATCTAAGAGCAAAATGAATAGCAAAATCACCTTACATACAACACAGTTACATATTGCATCCGAACATATAAGAACAAATTACCTTTTCACGCTTATTCAGTTCAGCCTCTTTTGCTTTAAGTTCATTCTCTCTTGCTTTTAGATCATATATATTTTAATCATATATAAGACAAAAACATCAAAAGAAGTCTATGATTTTAATCATATATATTTTAATCATTTTGTGACCAAAGAATGGATGTTGGGTGGAAAATATATAAGAAAATGCATTGAGAATCGGACAAATGTACTTCAAAGTTAACATAGAAAATTAACATAGAAAAAAAATTAACTTTTATGAATGATATAACAACATAAAAAATATCTTCTATCATATAAAAAACCTCAATTATTGATGTTTTTTTACTTATTAGTTTTAATTAATCATGAGGTCTCAAAACAACCACAATTGTTACTAACGCTAAAAACAAGGTAGTGGATGTACCTTGTAATAACCCAAATTTACCCGGGCCTTAAAACCAAGAATAAAAAATAAATAAATAAATGTTTATTTATGAAACAGTCCATTATTAAAGTCCGTTTACAAAAGCCCAAAGTTCGGGTATTTTTGAAGCCCAAAATCCCTACACCCAGTTAAGCCTAAATGCCTAAATTACCCAATAACCCGTACAAGACCCAATTAACCTATTAACCTGTTTACACCCAACCCACAAGTAAGTCGCCCAATTGGCCCAAACTTTTACACTGAGGCAGGAAACCCTAGGGTTTCTGCCTTTCCCTCCTAGCGTCGCAACATCTTCTAGAAGCCTCGGGGAGCGTCTGTCCAGCTCCCCGAATCGAGGCCATCAATGCACTGTCGAGGCCATCAATGCATTTTCTCAAGATGCCCGGATGACTCCTCGGCTACCAATCGGGACTTCTCAAAGATACCCGTGGCTCTCTCACTGCATTTCTTGCCTCCATCAACGCTGACAAGTCTACCACTGAGATCTTCGCGATTTTCCTGCGAAAAAGGAAAGAAAATTAGTAGGCAGATTAGAACAAGATATGAAAAGAAATCTTGTGATTTTTTTCCTAAAATATGTCAGTTTAAGGCTATAAAGCCTTTCTAGGAATCTATAAATAAGAACCTACGCTTATGATACCTACAATACACAGAGAAAAAGTAGAGATTTACACCCAAAAAGGCAGAGAAGCACACACACTTACACACAGGCATACAAAATAGAGTTTTTTTTTTTTAACACATAAAGAGAGAAAAAAAAACACAGAGAGATAGAGATTTACAAACAATTGTATTCATTCAAAGCAGAAGAAATAAAAAGCAGTTTCTCATTTTTTTTCAAGGTAATCGAATCATTTTTTTTTTAATTTTTCACTTACCTGTTTGTTTTCTGGCATGAATACACAGATTTAAAAAATATAATCAAGGAAAACAAGAGAGAAAGGGGTTACCTGACGATTCGCAAGGAAAAAGGAAGGGTTTCTCGAACCCTAGCCACTGTGTGCGGTGGTCCTTAAGACGGCGCGTCGGCGCATAAAGACCACGCACGACGGAGCTCAAGGATGAGCAGTGATGGCCCCTTAACCGGAGCTCAGAGGGCCGGAGAGATTTGAGAGAGAATTCTCTCGTTTTTTTTTTAGAGACAGGATAAAATGAATTTCAACAAAGGAAATCAGCCTTATATAGTTTCAACGAAACGACATCGTTTCTGCTTAATCTAATAAGCTCAAAACGATGTCGTTCTAAAGCTTCCAGGGTCCGCGTGTTGATCCGAAGACCCGAAAGAGATCCGCGTTTTTTTAAGTCTTGGGATATTTGTTTAATTGGTCCCTCTGCATTTTTAAATTTTATAAATCCATTCTATTATTATTATAATTTGGCCCTAATATTTTGTTTCAGTTTTAATTTAGTCCCTGCAATAGCCACTTTAAGTCCTGGATTAAAACGGTGCCATTTTAGGGGTAAGGGAATTTTTCCCCATGAGTCTCTGGGGTTTACATAGGCATTGCAATTGGGTCCAAACCCTTTCTTTTTTTAAATTAGCCTCTGATTTTTATTTTAATTCAATTTTAGTCCTTTTTAAAAAAAAATTTTATTTATATATTATTATATGCCTATATCTATATTATATTTTATTACATAATATTTATTATACTATTTTATATTTTATTATTATATTATTTTACACTTTAATATATGTTATTTTATATTATTAATACATCATATTTATTATGTATTTTTGTATATTATTATCTATATTATTATTTTGATAGATTTTTGTACAAAATTGGTATTATATATTCTATTAATTATTTATTCATGTTTTTTTAAAAAAAAATTTATACTTTATACCATGTGCTATAAAATTGTTTTTCATTACATATATATTATCTATATTATTATCATGCATTATTAAATATTGTATTTTAATTATATATGTATATTTTTTAAAAAATTACTCACTTTATTTTATATTTTAATACGTATTAAATCTTTTATACATTGTTATATTTTATATCATTTATATATTAAATGCTTGTTTCATAATATTATTAAGTGTTGTTTGTTTGATATATATATATGTTACTACATTATTATTATTATTTATATATTATCACATTTGTTTTGTATATATATTTATATGTCTAATTGTATATGATGCATCATTTTTTAAATTAATTATTACTTTGTATGTTCGTATATTTTGCTTATTCATCTTTAATATATGCTATGTATATCTTAATATGTATGTTGTTATGTAACTAAGATTTGCTATATTTATGTATGTATCTAGTATAGGACCTTTATATTATTGCTATCATATTATTTAAATGCATGTTTTAGCTACCTATTATTGTAATATGCTATCTTACATGTTATAATGTATATATATGGTTCTTCATGCATTAATTAAAAACGAGATTCAAAAGTTTTCAAAAATAAAAAGGCAATGCTTGGTATTTGGAAACTTCGAGAAAGGTAGTGCCCTAACTTATTGGGTTACGACTTTTCTCGTTGAGTTCGAATAGTCAAGCACCCTTCCAAGTTTTTAAGGTTTTCAAAATACGAGCAACTGTCTTGGAATTTCAAAGCGTTGTGTCCTAACTTACTGGATATGGCGTTTTGGCGTTTTGAGATAGGGATTTTCAAAAAGGGCTAGCTTAGCTTCGAATGTCTTAAAAATATTGCTTCCTAACTTATTGGATGTAATATTTTGATTCATTTAATACAAGTGAACCCTAATTTTCAAAATTAAAATATTCTAAAGAGGATTGCATCTTAAAAATTTTAAACTTCCGACATTAAAGACATTTGATAGTCAATTAAGTACCAATTTTTGGGCGTTACGAGGGTGCTAACCCTTCCTCGTTCGTAACTGAATCCCGAACCCATTTTCTTGATTTCGTAAACCAAAACTAATGATATTAAAACAAAATGTTTTAGAGGTAATCTAATCACACCTAAAAAGATTAGTGGCGACTCCCGTTTTATTTTTTTTATAAAGTCGAACCCCATTTTTTCAAACCCGTTAAAAATGGCTCGATAGCTTGGCGACTCCACTGGGGACAATAAGAGAGTCAAGCCGTAAAATTGATTGAAATCTGTCCTTTGTCAAAATTTGAAAACTCGATTTGAAAACTATGATTTTTTTTTTATGTGTTTGCTGCATATGTTTGTTATTTTTCTCGCACACATTGCATTTGCATGAGCGTTGTGGTCGCACCTTTAAGTGGGAGTGAGAAGCTAAGCTTTCGTGAGGTTTTCACCTCCGCATGAGTTAGTGAATTACTTCCGGGATATATCTGTACCTATGTTTTCGTGAGATTTTCATCTCCATATGGTCATAGGAAAATGTATCCTCCTAAACTGAACTTGGTCCATATGAGCCTATAATGGGTGAGGATCGAGGAATCTGCTGGTTTAGGTACCCTTGCTTTAGAACTAAACTACATATAGTGAACTTTAAGTGCTTGCTCTAGGTAGTATGGTGATGACCTTTAGTACCTACTTTTATAAGTGCTTGTTTATTACATCTTTTTATATGATACTGCCTTGTTTTTTTTATTTTGTCATCATCGTATATCATTCATCATTAAAAGGTGTCGATTCAAGGTTCGATTTCTGAGTTAGGAAGTTTTGTAATAAGGAACGAATATCTTAAAGTGGAGGACAACTCTTCCGTTTGTGCGTGGTCAGAGAAAACCTAGTTAGAGAAAGGAGATAGTGTCTCCGAGGGATATACATCAGAGTTGTGAGACTTTACTCGTATCAATTTGACACAGAATATTTTCGGGAGATGAAGGACATTTGGGCCCAATGGGATGACGAGGCTAGACAGCTTTTCTTTCAGACTTATGGAGATCTTTCTTATTTATTAGACATTAAGGTAGATAAGCATCTGTTTCGAGCTATGGTACAGTTCTGGAACCCTGCTTATAGTTGCTTTACATTTGGAGAGGTAGATGTAGTGCTTACTTTGGAGGAGTATACAACCTTGCTTCGTTGTCCGAGAATTCAAGGTAACAAAGCTTATGTTAGGCCTACTAGTCTCCCAATTTTCGTGAGGAAATTAGTGATGATCACAGGGATGAGTGAGCAGTGGGCTGTAGCTCGAGTGTAGCAAAAGAGCAATAGTAAGTGCATTCCTTGGGCCATTTTGAGGGATCTGATATTGACACACCCAGATGTAAATAAGAAGGTCAACATTTTGGCCTTAAGTATTTACGGCTTGGTGATTTTCCCGAAGGCGATAGGGCACATAGATGATGCAGTCGTAGATTTGTTTGATCGTATTGGTAAATATAACACACCGGTGCTAGCAATCCTAGCTGAGACGTTTAGATCCTTGAAGTACATGTCGGAGAGTCGGTGAAGTAGATTCATTAGATGCGTACAGTTGTTGTTAGTATGGTTCCATAGTCACTTTTGGAAGTTTGAGAAGGTTCCTTGATGAGTGTTCTTTGCGAGTTATTCCCCCTTAAAAGAAGCAGCAACTATACCAAGGAGAGACGATATTATAGAAGAAAGGTGGATGGATATTCTTCAGAATCTTTGAGAGGAGGAAGTTTTGTGGAAAGCACCTTGGATGACTCTTAATGAAGTCCTTTATCGCTACGGCAGTTTTGATTGGGTACCTCTTCCTGGGATTTGGGGAGTTGTTGGCTATGCACCGTTACTCGTCCTAAGGCAATATAAAGCAGGGCAGTTCAGATAGAGGTC
This sequence comes from Gossypium anomalum, assembly GCA_025698475.1. Classification (NCBI taxonomy): domain Eukaryota; kingdom Viridiplantae; phylum Streptophyta; class Magnoliopsida; order Malvales; family Malvaceae; genus Gossypium; species Gossypium anomalum. The sequence goes on from CM046968.1 coordinate 82,291,599, forward strand.
GAGAGTTAGCTTTGTTATTAGATAGGGTTAAGACTCTGGGCCTACGAGCGAAAGCGTATTTGTAATCCGTTTTATGAAAAGACTTTTGTTCCTTATATAACGTTTTCTAAAATGAAACTGAATCGAGATCGATACCTTTTTGCATTACATTATAGCAAAGAAAAGAAGGTGTTGATTCAAAATTCGATTCCTAAATAGAATAGTTTGTCATAAGGAAACAAATTTCTTGATAAAGTGGATTATAGTGCGGTCGTTTGAATATGGTCCAAATAAACACGACGAGAGAAAGTTGATAGTCCACGGAGGAATACATGATGTAATTGCCAGATATTCAAGCCAACAAAATTTATCCAAGAGCATGACGAGAGAAACCTGGAAGTCCACGAATGAATACATGACTTGATTTAATTGCCAATGAAGATTATCCAAGAGCCGGCACTTTTTGATGAGTATCATGGAGATAAGCGAGCAAGAGATCGAGGCTCAAATTAAGCAGCAAGAAGCTAGCAAATGTATCTTTTAGAGAATTTACAGGATTCGACCATAAAGAAAAGATCAGCGTTTACTTGGACTATGAAGGCAAGACCACATATGTAATCTATTTTCATGTAAAGAAATCTGTTTTCTAGAAAAGTTATTCTATTGGAATTGAATTCAAGACCAACATCTCCTTTTCTTTTGCATTCATGCATTTGCATTGCATCACATCACATGTATTTAAATCCATAAAAAGACCCTAATTAAGATTAAAAAGAGAAAAAAAGAGAGAAAGAGAGAAGAGGGTCACAGCTAAGTGAAAAAAAGACGCTCCCTTACATATCCTAGACTTTTGTATCAGGAGGGATAGCTTATCTGGAGATGGGGGTGTTTGGAAATGAAAATCATTCCATCAATGCCATACATGAAGAAGGGACTGATTAAGGAAACCTTGAGGGCATTCGCCCTTATGAATCGGGAAGCTCTCTGAACAATTGGACTACGGAGGAACTTTCTGTAGTCTTTAGGAATTTTTCAGAATAATTCTTGAAATATTCTTGTTACTCTAGGGCCTAGGAGTAATAGGATTACATTTGTGGAATGGGCTTACAATCATCTATTATTTTTTTAGTAAAACATAACTTTTATCAATTTAAATGAGTATTGTTTCATTTTTATCAACCAATAATCCATTAAACTTTTGCAATTCTTATTCTTTCATTCGTAGCATATAAATAATAATTCTTAAATTCATTCATTCTTTGTATATTCTTTATACTTCACAGGTCCCTAGATATCAATGACATGAGCACTGATATTACAAATCCTGATTTCTCTTGTGAGCAAGGCATGTGTTTAGAAGAATCTTAGGATTTTGAAGATGTCCAGGATTGTGATGTGTCTCCGGATCTATTGATGATGGTAAAACAGGAGGAGAAATAAATCATGCCCCATGAGAAAGAGGCAATAGAGAATGTAGCCCTAGAGGAAGGGAAAAAGGTGAAAATCGACACGCATATTGCTGATGACATAAGGCAAGGACTGATTGAGTTGCTAGTGAGTTCAAAGATATCTTCGCATGGTCCTATCAAGATATGCCAGGGTTAAATACTGATATTGTGGTGCATCGTCTTCAAATAAGACAGGATTGTAAACCATTCCAACAGAAGTTGCGAAGAATGTGACCAAATATTGTATTAAAAATAAAGTATGAAGTCAAGAAACAGTTCGATGTAAGATTCTTACAAGAGGTGAAGTATTTTGAATGGGTAGCTAACATTGTACCAGTTCATAAAAAGGATGGAAAGGTATGAATGTATGTTGATTACAGGGATCTGAACAAAGCTAGCTCAAAAGATAATTTCCCTCTGCCTCACATAGACACTTTGGTAGACAACACAGCAGGATATTCGTTGTTCTCCTTCATGGATGGTTTCTATGGGTACAATCAGATAAAGATGCATCCTGAAGACATGGACAAAACCATCTTCATAACCTTGTGGGGGAATTTCTGTTACAAGTTAATGCCCTTTGGATTGAAGAATGCAAGGGCAACATACCAAAGGGCTATGGTGACCTTGTTTCATGATATGTTGCACAAGGAAATTGAGGTGTATGTTAATGATATGATTGCTAAATCTCGAATGGAGGAGGAGCATATTGAAGTTTTGAGGAAGCTGTTCCTGAGATTACAGAAGTTTCAGTTAAAACTTAATCCAGCAAAGTACACTTTTGGAGCTAGTCAGGGAAGTTATTAGGTTTTGTGGTCAGCGAAAAGGAAATAGAAGTTGACTCAGACAAAGTTAGAGCTATACGAGATTTGCCTCCACCACGTACTCAGAAAGAAGTTTAGGGTTTTCTTGGAAGGTTGAATTATATTGCTCAGTTTATTTCACAATTAACAGAGAAATGTGGTCATATATTTCGCCTCCTTAGAAAATACAACCAAGGTACTTGGAATGAGGAATGCCAGAATGCTTTTGATAAGGTTAAGCAATACTTGTTAAATGCTCCACTGTTATCTCCGCCTAGTTTAGATAAACTATTAATTCTATATTTATCAGTGTTCAGTAATTCCATGGGATGTGTGCTTGGTCAACATGACGAGTCAGGAAGAAAGGAGAAAGCAACGTATTACCTCAGTAAGAAATTCACTGAGTGTGAATTGAGATATTCGCCGATTGAAAAATTATGTTGTACTTTGATTTGGACAACTCGAAGGTTGAGATAATATATGCTATATCACACGACTTGGCTAATTTCAAAACTTGATTCTCTGAAGTATATGATGGAGTCAACAGCTTTGAATGAAAGAATGGCAAGGTGGCAAATTCTGCTTTCAGAGTTTGACATAGTTTATGTGAGCCAGAAGGCTATAAAAGGAAGTGCGATAGTGAAATTCTGGCTCGTAGAGCTCTAGAAGATTATGAGTCGTTGAATTTTGATTTCCCAAATGAGGAATTGATGTGTGTAACAACTATAGAGGATTATTCTTGGAAGTTGAGCTTTGATGGGGCATCCAATGCAGTGGGAAATGGAATTGGGGCAGTCTTGATATCCCCAAATGGTGATTATTATCCATTCACGTGCAAGTTAGATTTTGATTGCATAAATAATATGGCCGAGTATGAAGCATGCATCATGGGACTCCGAGTGGCTATAGAGCGAGTTATAAGAATCTTGGAAGTATATGGAGACTCTGCGTTGGTAATTTACCAGCTTAAAGGTGAATAGGAGATAAAAGATCCTAAACTGATCAATTATCGAAAGGTAGTTTTGGGGTTACTTGAGGAGTTCGATGACATAAATTTCAATTATATCCCACGAGACGAAAACCAGATGGCAGATGCTCTAGCAACCTTGGCTTCAATAATCAAAGTGAATAAAGACGAGGAGATGAGACCCATTCAGATGAGTATCTTCGAGGCTCCAGCTCATTATTGTAACATTGAGGAAGAAGAAAAGGATGATAACCCTTGGTATCAGGATATATTACTATATGTGAGAGATCGTAAATACCCAGAACAGGCAACTGAAAATGACAAGCGAACTTTAAGGAGATTAGCCTATGATTACGTCTTGGATGGGGACATCTTGTACAAAAGAAGAAAGGACCAAGTGCTGTTGAGATGTGCTGACGCCGTGGAGGCTAAGTTAATCTTGGAAGAAGTTTACGAGGGTGTTTGTGGGACGCACGCTAATGGTTTCACGATGGCTAGATAAATCATGAGGTTTGGATATTATTGGTCTACTATGGAAGGGGATTGTATCAACTACGCCAAAAAAATGCCATAAATGTTAGATTTATGGAGACAAGATTCATGTACCACCTTTACCTCTACACGTTATGACTTATCCATGGCCTTTTTCTATGTGAGGCATGGATGTCATTGGGCCAATACCACAAAAAGCTTCAAATGGGCATTGTTTTATTTTTGTGGTCATTGATTACTTCATGAAGTGGGTAGAGGCTGCTTCTTATAAGAATGTTACTAAGTCAGCTGTAAGTCGATTCTTGAAGAAAGAGATTATTTGTCGGTATGGGATGCCTGAAAGGATCATATCAGACAATGCACTGAACTTGAACAACAAAACGATAGCAGAAGTTTGTAGTCAGTTCAAGATTAAGCATCATAAACTCTTCGCCGTATCGCCTAAAGATGAATGGGGCAGTAGAAGTTGCTAACAAAAATATCAAGAAGATAGTTGGGAAAATGACTGAAACCTACAGAGACTGGCATGAGAAGTTACCATTTGCACTCTTAGCTTATCGAACTTCTGTCAGAACCTCTACCGGGGCAACTCTTTTCTCGTTGGTTTATGGGGTGGAAGCAGTGTTACCCATTGAAGTGGAAATACCATCTCTTCGAGTCTTGTCAGAGATAAAGTTGAATGAAGCTGAATGGATACAATCGCAATATGATCAGTTGAACTTGATTGAGGAAAAGAGGCTAAAGGCCATTCGTCATGGTCAGATGTATCAGAAGCGAATGATGCGGGCTTACGACAAGAAAGTGCGACCAAGAGAATTTCATGAGGGGGAACTTGTGTTGAAAAAGATCCTTCCTTTTCTGAAAGACCGTATGTCATAAAGAAGGCCTTCTCTAGGGGTGCATTGATCTTAATGGAAATGGATGGGAAGATTTTACCCAATCCAGTGAATTCAGACTCAATCAAAAAGTACTTTGTCTAAAAGAGAGAAGAATTCAGGGTGAAAACCCGTAAAGGGCGCCTTGTGACTAAAGGGGTTTTGAGTTGAAAACCCAAAAGGGCAGCTCAAATTTTGAAGAGCACACGGTAATCTTGCTCAACGAAGAGTGAAGCGCGTTGCATATCGGGGCATCGACAAAGTACTTTGGGTCTTTTAAACACATGTTGAACTCAAGAAAGTCTTCATGGAGCTGACATATAAACGCCCAAGCAGCGATATCTAGGGCATCTAACTTTTGTCATGTTTGCTATCTTTAGATTCTTATTCTTCTCAAAGATAAGCTTTCAGATTAATTTCCTTTGTATTTTTGACAAATTTATTCAAATATAATTATTCTCAAGATTAAATTCATCTTCCATTATTCTTAAAGTGTGTTGCATTAAATAATGATAGATGAACTAAATAATTTTCACAAATGAAGTTTTGTTCATTACTCTGGAAATTTCTAGATAATACAAGAAACTAAAATGGAATAATTGTTCGAGGAATTCGCGTAAGTGAGGTTCGAAAGAACTCGAGGAAATTCTTTCTTTAGTCCAAAATTATGATTGGACAAATCAAATGATTCGATCCTAAGAGAGGATCATATTACAAACATTTTGGTGGGTCATAGCTTTTGAAGAATAGTACAAACCCACAGGCTGAGTAGGAATGATAATTCGGGAGAAATAAAGTTAAACTTCAATGAAAGAATGAGTAGTGATGTCTGGAATAGGGGTCATATTCATAAACATTTTGCATTATAAGAGGTTTAATTAGGAGCATTTGACTCATTTCGGTCATAGCATCCTAATAATTAGGCATGAACTCATACGCATTACACAGGTTAAGTCCTTCAAGGGACAATGAAGATTGATGTGCCTTAATCCCCTAAGCAGTAGGATAATAGGCTAAAGCATAGCAGATCTGGCTTTCACGTGTTTACACTAAAGCAGATCTAAGATGATTTGGCGTCTTTGTATTGTCAGGAAGGAGGTCGAAGATAGCAGATTTGGCATCTCTATATTGTCAGAGGACAGATCGAAGATAGCAGATTTGGCATCTCTGTATTGTCAGGGAGCAGATCGAAGATAGCAGATTTGGTGTCTCTGTATTATCAGAGGGCAGATCGAAGATAGCAGATTTGGCGTCTCTGTATTGTTAGAGAGCAGATCGAAGATAGCAGATTTGGCGTCTTTGTATTGTCAGAGGGCAGATCGAAGATGGCAGATTTGGCGTCTCTGTTTTGTCAGGGAGCAGATCGAAGATAGCAGATTCGGCATCTCTGTATTGTCAGAGAGCAAATTGAAGATATAGCAGATTTGGCTCAATTTTGCCCGGGCCCAGAAATAAGTCCAAAAACAAAAATAATAAGCCCAAAAAAAAAATGAAGTCCAAGTTCAGTCCAGAATTACAAATATAATTTGGCCCAATCGGAATGGCCCATTACTTGAAAAGATTTAAGGTCCATCTACAAGCTTGACTCATATGGAAATATAATCTTCAATGATATGCAATCTTAGATGTGATATGCAATAAAAATATTTGGGAAACAACAAAATTTTTTGAGAGCTTTCACTCAAATTTCTCTCCCTTTTATGTTCTTATTTTCTACGGTTTGTTTTTATTTTATTCTTTGTTCATCTTCGTTTTTCAACCTTTTTTATTTTGATTTAATCCATGTTTCCCTGATTTTTTTTATATATTTTAATTTTTTAATAATTTTAGTATCATATCAAACTATTTCATTTTTAATAATTTTTTTAGTATTACTCTTAGTAAATTATTTTTTTAAATTTTACTCAAATCATTATTTTAAAAAAATTATATTTCATTTAATTGTCATATTTTATCCAAAAGTTTTTCTAAAATGAGGCAATGTTTTTCGTATTTAGGAATTCGGGAAATAGTGTCCTAACATGCTGGGTTGCGATTTCCCGTTTGTTTAAATGCCTAAAGTATCCTTCTAAATAGATTTTGTAAATCACGAGATGATTTCAGTTACGAGAGTTTAAGAATATCGTGTCCTATCATGTTGGATGTGATGTTTGTATTCTTTCGGAGCTAAAGAATCTCGATTTTTCAATTTAATAATTCCGGTTTTAAAAAAGGGATCTTATTTTTAAATCCTTTCAAATTTTTGACATTAGGACAGAAATCTATTCAATTTGGTACCAATTTTGGGCATTACGAGGGTGCTAATCCTTCCTCGTACATAACCGACTCCCGAACTTGTTTTCTTAATTTTCGTAGACCAAAACGTTTTATAAGGTGATCCAATCACACCTAAAAAGGTTGGTGGCGACTCCCGTTTTCGTTTTTCAAAAGTCGATCTCCATTTTTCAAACATCCCTTTAAAAAATGGTTTCGACATACCTTGTGAAAAAAAGCAAATTATTTCTCTTATAATTTATATGACAATTTAAACCATTTAAACACGAAATGCAAAGTACAAACACAATTCCTGCTCAGAGGCCCCCCGGGTAAACAATCAACAGGTTTCTAATTTCAACTTAACATTTGCCCTTCCTCTTTTGGTTTAAAATTCAAAGTTTTTATGATTTTTTTTATATTTTTCTTGTCAAATTTACTGATAATATAATATTATATTTGAAGTTTGTATCTGTCTCTTTCAATAATATTACTTCAAAATTTAAACATACATTCTCTTTTTAAAATGTAATATAGGTTATCACTTCACTCAATATTTTTTCATCTATCAATTCAAGTTTTTTATGACATAGGCAGAATCAAACTAGAAATCTTCTCATAAAATTAGCTACCTATAATTGTTTCAAAGCTACAGCTTAGGGTAAGTTAGTTTCCATACCATATGACTAAATAGTAAACAGTAACCAATCTGAGTTAAAAAGAAAAAAATATATAACGGAAAAATAATAGATAACCAGATGAGAAGATTTATATCTACACAAACCTCCTTAATAACAACAAAAACATAAATAAGCAATGAATCCTTCACCAGACACCAAATTCTCAGAGTATACCACTTACCAACAGCCTTTACAAAGCCAATTTTTTTGTTAAGAAGCTTTTTTTCAAATATATATACAAATATTCTTGCCTTCATATGAATATCTTAAAAGTTCTGTTTTTTTCTCAAAATTCAGATTTTTTTTTGATGTCTCTGTTTACTGCTAGATAAATCAGCTTATCTTAATCGCTTATGAAAAACTTTTCTTTTTACAAAACTTAAAACTAGATACTTTTGCTTATTGAGATTTTATGATGAAGAATAAATTGATAACAGATTTGAAATTCATGAATCGCTAAAACTAATGCATTTCATGAGATTTTTATTTTTTAATTGATATATTGTTTGCATATATCTTTTATATATACAAATTTGAAGAAATACCAGAAACAAAAATAGAAAAATATATAATTTTAGTTGACCCTTCCAAATAAAATATCGTTATCCAGTGCTATTAAGTGCACAAGTTAAATCAAGATATCAGGACAGGCAAACTAAAAGATATAAATTACATTATGCAAGTAGATTATGAAAGAGTAAGACAAACCTTTACTTGCTTTACGTATGGAACATGAACAATGAACTCCCCAACATCCATATCACCAATAGATCGTGAATGACACAAGCCTCCAGGCCATCATCTGAAAGGACCAATCTGTAAAATAACTTTACCATTAGATCACCAGCTTCAATCCACACAAATGATCAAATAGAGTTTTCTCCCATACTGAATATATTAAACTTCTCGACAAAAAATCAACTTATCATTGTTTACAAAACATATCAGTATTATGTTTCATATTTCTGCAACAAAACAAGATATGTTTTAAATGAATAGAAAGTACAAAGGACAAATAGAAAGTACTCAATTTATCACATATACTACATTACTTCAAAGGATCCAGAATTGAATACAAATCAAACCGTGATGCGAATTTCTCCCTTTCTGACGCCGTACGATTCCTTCTAAAACAGGACTAGTCTATTAAGTTATTGGTCATTCTTTAGCTAAAAAAATTTAATCATCATTATTTAGTTAGTTGACAAAAGGCTGCAACTTACATGTTGCAATTGATTCTAAAAGCCATGTGTGACCAATGAATTGTCCACCTAATTTTGTGGCTATATCCTGTGCTTCACTAACCCTCTACCAAATAATCAAAGAGCTTTGGTGCCTGCAAGAGAAAGAAGTTAGGGGGTTTGCCTTTACAAACAAAGGCTGAACTTGGGGGAACTTTATTATGTGTGATGTTCATCTGCAAAATCAAAGTTAGTAAAAATATAAACCATATTCTTTGTTTTGATCCTGTATTTGAAATATCTGAATTACAAACTAACAAATAAGTCTGTCAATGACTACGATTGTTCAACGTGATTAGTAATCG